>OY992879.1:138581902-139042886 GCA_963921405.1 Cepaea hortensis | reverse complement strand
AGAGAGAGAGAGAGAGAGAGAGAGACGAGAGAGAGAGAGAGAGAGAGAGAGAGATAACGAACGAATTTTATATTTAAATGATTAAGAAGTGGGTAGGCAAGTCCATCTGACATTTTGCCCTTCTCACCTCTCTGGTCTCATATATTATTTCTTTCATTCATCACTTTTAAGATTAATCTTAGACAATACGACGACTACGACAGCGACAGCAACAACATATTTACAGCAGCAGAAACTATAGATGCATTATAAATGCATGGGAAAATGTGCAATAATCAATAAAGAGGAAGAGAACGAACGAACGAACGAACCTTTATTTTTAAATAATTAGAAATGGGTACTCAAGTCCATCTGACATTCTGCTTTCTCTGCTCTTATATATTATTTCATTCTTTCATCACTTATGAGAATAATCTTAGACAACAACAACGATTACGACGACGACGACGACGACAACAACAACAGCAACAACAGCAGCAACAACAACAACAACAACAACAGCAACAACAACAACAACAACAACAACAACAACAACAATTACAAAACAGAAACAATATATGCGCTATAAATGCAAGGAAAATGTGCAATAATCAATTAAGAGAAGACAGACAGACAGACAGACAGACAGACAGACAGACAGGCAGGCAGGCAGACAGACAGACAGACAGACAGACAGACAGACAGACAGACAGACAGACAGACAGACAGACAGACAGACAGAGAACGAATGAGCTAACTTTATTTGCAACGGTTAAATATTATGCCCTTGTTATCTCTCTCCTCTCATGTATTATTTAATTCATAACACATATAAGGCTAATGTAAGACAACGCCAACAGCAACAAAAACAAAATATGGAGTATAAACGCATGAACATTTTGCAACAATTAAGAGAGAGAGAGAGAGAGAGAGAGAGAGAGAGAGAGAGATAGAGAGAGAGAGAGAGAGAGAGAGAGGAGAGAGAGAGAGAGAGAGAGAGAGAAAGGCTGAGAGGCGACTTGGAAAGGTCAGAGATCAGGACATACACACTGAAAAACAGAGGCCCGTCTCTTAAAACAGACGCTCGAAAGAGAAATGGGACGACACAAAAGAGGAGGAGATATGGTGTCAGGTTAAAGGGATCATTACTGAGTATAACCGATGATTAAAGAAGACAAGAGTGTCAGAATTAGGGTAAATGTCGAGAAGTAACAAGTTTGTTTTCGACAAGCTTTGATATCCATTCAGTTTTATAAAATTAGTACTGGATATTGTTCATAATCTTGAGGCCATTATTTCAGCAGTACAGATGGTTAGAAAGTAAACTAGACTCATCATCTAATTGTGACTCTTATGAGAAGGCCTACCCTTAGAATTAGTACTAAAAATAATAATAGCAGCAGCTGTAATAGCAGCAGTACAAGTAGTAGTAATAATAGTAGTAGTAGTAGTAGTAGTAGTAGTAGTAGTAGTAGTAGTAGTAGTAGTAGTAGTAGTAGTAGTAGTAGTAGTAGTAGTAGTAGTAATCGTGGTGGTGGTGGTGGTGGTGGTGGCGGTGGTGGTGGTGGTGGTGGTGGTGGTGGTGGTGGCGATGATAAGTTACTGATGACATTGTATCAAGAACATAGAATTGTCGAATGTGCCACACATCAGCCAGAGCAATTTTCAACTGCCTGTGAGAATAGAAGCAAAAATAAGAACACAGTACTCCTCTTTTGCCAGCAACTGCTTGTTCATACTCAACATTACTGTATAAACAAAGCTAGTGAGTTATCAATGGGATCTGCATTGGCGCGGAGGATGGCACACTTTCCTGCCTCCCCGATGGTCAGACGTTCGAATCCGCTTCACACGAAGATATTAATTTCCTTTTTGTTTAAATTTACTTGAGCTCGCATGTTGGCCAGTTCTCAAAATTAATGTCGGTAAATGTTCTTGTAAGTAAAGACATGAAAACATATGGGGAAGAGAATTACAGATATAATTACCGAAAATACATGTTGAAAACAGATGGTTTATAGTGTCTGTCTCAGGCCCAGAAGGTATATGGTTCAAGTCTCAGCATATAAGGGAGAATTTTTACAAGAAACATTGTAGTATCTAATTATATAACACATCCGCCTGGTATCTTGGGTAATGGGATCGGATATATAGACTTCCCAATAGGAGGCCCCGTGTATGTTCTCCTCGAGAAGAACCCAAAAGTAGTTGGGAGTCCCAAAGAGAAGGTGGTAAGGTAGCTGCAATTAAAACATATTAGAAAATAAATGCTACCGGCGAGGAGTTCCTATCCTTGCATGACATCTTCTAGAGCATTGGTACTCAACCTTTTTCGGCCCATGCACCCTTTCACCATATGTCAGAATGTCAACAAAAGAATAATAATTCCCCCCCCCTCCTCCTGTTTCCAAAACTGTCAACTTCAAAAGGTGCATTTTTTAACATTCACAATATTTTATTAACACACGACAAAGAATTATCACTTAATAGGATGTTGTACCTGAAGCATTTTGAGTCTGTCAATCTGTGGTATTAATCTCTCCCCCCCCCCCCCCCGGAAAAACTAAACACGCCCCCCCCCCCCCGAAAAACTAAAAACACCTCATCCCCCCCTCCCCCCCCCCCACCCCGGTAAAGGACATAAGCTGTACATTAATGCAGGCTAAGGTTGGGCCCATTGAGCTTTTGGTGCATGCATATGTGTGACATTCGACACTTGATAGTCAGGAGAAGAAGAATGAGAGGAGGAGGAAAAAGAAGAAGGCGGCGAAGAAGACGATGACGAAGACGAAGAAGGAGAAGAAGAGGAGGATGACGAAGAAGAAAAAAAGGAGGATGATGAAGAAGAAGTAGAAGAAGAAGAAGAAGAAGAATAAGAAGAAGAAGAAGAAGAAGAAGAAGAAGAAGAAGAAGAAGAAGAAGAAGAAGAAGAAGAAGAAGAAGAAGAAGAAGAAGAAGAAGAAGAAGAAGAAGAAGAAGAAGAAGAAGAAGAAGAAGAAGAAGAAGAAGAAGAAGAAGAAGAAGAAGAAGAAGAAGAAGAAGAAGAAGAAGAAGAAGAAGAAGAAGAAGAAGAAGAAGAAGAAGAAGAGGAAGAGGAAGAAGAAGAAGAAGAAGAAGAAGAAGAAGAAGAAGAAGAAGAAGAAGAAGAAGAAGAAGAAGAAGAAGAAGAAGAAGAAGAAGAAGAAGAAGAAGAAGAAGAAGTACGAAGAAGAAGAAGAAGAAGAAGAAGAAGAAGAAGAAGAAGAAGAAGAAGAAGAAGAAGAAGAAGAAGAAGAAGAAGAAGAAGAAGAAGAAGAAGAAGAAGAAGAGGGGGAGGAGGAGGAGAAGGAGGAAGTGGGCGACGAAGACGACGACGACGATTACGACTACACCAACAACAACAACAACAACACAACCATACGCTGTCCACCAATTCGACCTCACATTATTCCATACAGTTCGTCGATGTCTGCCTCCAACCTACATGTTCGTCCTAATTATTGTAGTCGACAGCGACCCTCGACAGTCTCTCAGCAAACCCCAACTTAATAAAGTTGCCCAACAAGTTGGAAAATGAGACCAACTTTATTTCGCAACTAAAACTCTGAAACACAAAACATTGTTGGACATTAACCGTCCAAAATTATAACGCATAAAATCTACAATCTTTGAACTGGATACCATCAAGGCGTTCTTATATGTATCATTTAACAACCTTTCGTGTTCTTTGAAACCGACAGGACCCACCAGTGGTTGCTCTTCATCGATTTTCTTTACTAAGTTGTCGTCTTCAGTTATGCGAATTTTACTTCAATCTTGAAAGCTTCTATGGATTTTCTTACAATTTTTTGTTTCATTTTCCGGCGGCTTTTTTTTTTCTTTCGTGGGAATGTATATTTTAAATATAATCTGTTGTAAATTGTGTGCATGGTTTACTCATTTTAATTTGCTGCGTTTAAACTAAAAGAAGCTGAATATTATCGTTGAATTTCATGTCATCCTTTTCTTTTAGTCCTTAGTTGGATGCTAACATCACTGTTTAAATTTAAGCCTCAATGGCTACATAGTAGATTTGCCTCTGCTGCTATTGTAAATCTTATCAACACACACCCACACACACACACATACACACACACATACCCACACACTCACACACATATACACACACATAGTTAGTTAGTTAGTTAGTTAGTTAGTTAGTTAGTTAGTTAGTTAGTTAGTTAGTTAGTTGGTTGGTTGGTTGGTTGGTTGGTTGGCTGGTTGGTTGGTTGGTTGGTTGGTTGGTTGGTTGGTTGGTTAGTTAGTTAGTTAGTTAGTTAGTTAGTTAGTTAGTTAGTTAGTTAGTTAGTTAGTTAGTTAGTTAGTTAGTTAGTTAGTTAGTCGACAGATCATCCTCATTGCACATCGAACCATTCAGTCCATAAGTGCTCGGATCCCCTCCTCCGAAAATCCCGCAGCGTGTAGCGGCTAACGACACCAGTTCTGTGCTGGTTTATCAATCTTCTTTGGCTTCCTGAGGTGGGTTCTTGTTTGGTCACATCTCTTTTAATTTGCTGTTCTCGCAGCCTGACCATGGTTGTAGATTCGCAGTCATCACTTGGTTCTCGCAAAAGTCTCACTTCTCATAGAGCATTCAGAATGTCAGCCTTGTCCATGGCGCGTCCGCCCTCCACATTAGCCATACCTGTGAGCTTGTCAGCCCGTTCATTTCCTTGTACTCCCGCATGCCCTGGCACGAAGATGAAACTAATCTTTGTCAGCCGAGACCGCTCCAAAGACAGCAACCACTCTCTTCGGATCCACCCCTCCTCTATCCTCTTGAGCATGCTCATTGAGTCGCTAAGGAAACATGCCCTAATGAATGTCTGTGTCTCTAGTCATGTTATTGCTTTACTTACTGCAATGACTTCCATAGTCTGGCTACTTGTGGTCTCAACAAAAGCACAAGAGTCCTCCTTCACATTTCTCCCTCCGGTCCACGCCGTAAAGGCCCATGAGCTTCTCACATGTCGGACGACCGACCCATCTGTGTAAATGACAGCATCGCCGTCTAACGAATTCTCGAAAATCAACGCTTGTACTTCCGCCCCCACAGTAGCCGGATTTTCTTGTCTGCGTTTTATGTCTAGTTGGATGCAAACTGAAAAGGACGTACAGAAATCTGTTGCACTTGTACCCACTCCTCGTCAGGTTCTAAGTCATCCAGTGAACACATCTGTTGAAGAATGTCTTCCTCTTGACCCAGCTGCTCTTTTAACCTGCTGCCCTTCACCTTCCTAATTTCACGATGCAGTGGATGCTGTGTGTTTGCGTTGACTCTGAGATAGGCACGTGCTCTGCAAATTTGTAGTCTGTCTTCAAGGGTTGGAAAATCAAGAATGTAGCATATAACACTGCATGTTGTATCTCTTGTACATCCAAGAATAATGCGCATAGCTTCGTTTTGTATCCTTTCCATCCTTTCTATCTGTTTACGGCTGACAGTCAGGATCGCCATCGCATACTCAAAAACAGACATGACCAGCCCCTCGTATAGGAGGCATAGATGGCGCTGCTCACAGTTTGCTGCCGCCATCACCCGCATCGCAGCCAAACCCCGCTTGGCCTTTGTTATCTCCTGGTCTATGTGCTCATTATAAGCAAGGCTTCGATTAAAACATATCACCAGGTAATTCATTGCCAGCGTTCTTTCCACAGTCTCGCAACTCAGATTAATAGTTGGTGTTGGCATGTTGACAATATGATTGTTCAAAGAGAACCATGTCACTGTTGCCTTTGTTGGGTTGACCATTGCCCCAGCTTCAGCACACCAAGTACTTATGCATTTGAGTTCAGTTTGCAGTTTCACGGCAACCCGATCTCTATCCTTACCCTGACGAAGCAATAAAACATCGTCGGCATATGACAATGTCCTCCCCGGTCCAGTGATCTGCTCGCTGGTGATTCTCACAGTGTAAGCATTGAACACACACACACACACACACACACACACACACACACACACACACACACACACAACACACACAGTACTAGTTCTACCACAGTTACCAGACGAGGTAAGTACGGAAGACCGTTGACAGATGATTAAAACATGTGGAACGAAATATATATTGAAGTCTCTGGGGGAAAACCTAAATAATAGTAAAAGTATCTAAATAATAATAAAAACATATCTTAATAATAGCAATAGGAAAGCAAAAACAAAGCTGCTGAATCCAGAGTCAATTACAAATACATAAAGACGAACAGAAAAGTTAGATAGTTGATATGGGCGGATTAAGGAGACTATTGTCTAGAATGTGAGTTACAAGTGGCTGTAGCGATGGACACCTCAGAAAGCTCTACAGCATGAGAATGAAAGTAGCAGGAGAATATAATTAACCATATGAACTAATAAAAAGACTTAATGGGAAAGATTTTACCAACAGTAAAGACCGAACAAAGAAATGGACTGAAAACTTTGAACAACATCTGAATAGACCACTCCCAAAAGACCCCCCCCTCCCCCCCTCCCCCTCCCCCACCCACCCACCCGCTCTTTCCAGCCTGCAGGAGTCAAAGTATACATCAACTGTGAGAAGCAGTCTAAGAATAAATTAGTAAACCTATTGGACTTCTGAAGGATAGAAAAGCTACTGGTCCAATTGATATCCCAGTAGAAGCAATTAGAGCTAATATACACACCTCTGATGCACACATTTTTAGAGCTGAATAAACTTTTAGCAGATTGCTGAAAGAAGTATATGATGAAGCTGTCAAAGAAATGGACCTGCAGGAGTGCGAAGATTAAAAAATAATAACGTTAATGTAAGTTTGTTGAAAAATATTAAGCAGGATCATTCAGGGGAGCTTAAAAGATGCATTGACAATAGATTAAAAGATGAGCTGGCAGGGGATCACACAAATAGATCCGGCACTCACCAGATAGTCACATTACCAATAATAATATAACAAAGCATTGAACTGACCTCGCCACTCTATATTGGATTCGTAAACAATATAAAATGACACAAAGTATATTGGATTCGTAGGCTTTGAAAAGACCTTTGGCAGCATTTGTAAGGGATCAGTCTATAAAATAAGACGGAACCATAGGATCCCATAGGAAATCATTAACCTAATAAAGGGAAAAAGTAACGTTATTAAATGTAAAGTTCTTCTATAAGAAAAACAAAATAAACAGATACATTTAAATAAGAACAGGCATGCGACTGAGATGTCTTCTATCATCTCAGTTACTCTCACTGACTATAGTTAGCCTTTATTATGCATACTGCTATCGGCAGAAGTGAAAATCAATTAACTTTGACATAGCAGCTTGATGATCTGACCTCGCTGTGGGTTTTGCACTCCTGTCCAACACACGATGTCAGATGCAACGTAAAATAAATACTCTTGATAAGAGGTCACAGCAATTAGACCTCATCATATATAGGGAGAAAACATATAATGATAGTAAATCAAGCAAATGATAGCCCATTCTATTTTTGTGAAACCTTACTGAAAAAAATAGATTCTTGCACCTTATTTGGAAGGCAATGTAGAGAAACACTTGGGGAGTAGATACAGATATCAAATTAAGAAGACAAAAGTCGAGATGAGCTTTAATAAAACAAGGAAATTCTGGAAGTCAACAGAAATTAAACGTTGGACTAATCAATCAATCAATCATGTGCCATGCCGGAAAGCGTGGGCGGTCATGACTCGCCATTTCACTCGATCACCAGTGTCGTGGATCAGCTCAGTGTTCCTGTCTCGTCCATGCCATGTGGCCAAGCCATCCAGGTATTTTCCTCTCGGTCTTCCTCTTGGTCTGTTCCCCTCGATCTTGCCAGTTGTCACTAAGTTCTCCAATCCATTTCTTCTCATAACATGTCCAACAAATTTTGACTGTCTACGTCTAATTTCTCTAATCAGTTTACGATGTTCATTTGTCTCCTGTAGTACTTGGTCATTGGTTTTTCTGTCTGTCCAATGTATTCTTTGCATTTTCCTCAGAAACCACATTTCTGCAGCCATCAGATGCTTTTCAGCTTGACTGCTCATTGTCCAAGTTTCACATCCATACAAAAGAACAGACTCTATGTATCCCCTCAACACTCTTTTTCTCGTTTCAATTGACATCTTTTTATTGGTCAGAATGTTTTTCATCTTGCTAAAGGCTACTTTCGCCATGGCGATTCTTGTTCTAATCTCTTCAAGGCATCTCCCATCAGATGTTATAACTGTTCCAAGATAATTGTACCGATTCACTTGTTGAAGAATATTTCCATTTACTTGTATATTACATTGTGGCACTTCTTCCTTCCTACTGACGACCATAACCTGAGTCTTTTTACAATTTAATTCTAACCCCAGTTGCTCACTGTGTACAACAACCGCATCTACTAATTGTTGCAGGTCCTGCGCATTGTCTGCAATTAATACTGTATCATCTGCATATCTAATGTTATTGATGTTTCGTCCTCCAATACTGATTCCATTTATATCCTCTACATTTCTGAAAATATTTTCACTGTACAGGGAAAAAAGATCTAAACTTAGATTATTTAATTCTAACATTGAATCAGCACTGCTGTAGGGATCAGAAACACTGAGAATGACTAAAAATAATTACTAATAAACTACAAACACTCATTAAATGGTGTCTGAGCAGAATTAAAGTACTAAAATGGTATAACAAAGCCACTAATGTGAAGCTCATGAAGAGAAATAAACACTTTCCTTGTGAATCAAAAGGTGAGAAATAGACGGTGACTCTGGGTGTGGCGCATATTGCAAAACCTGATAACAATATAACTAGACAGTCAATGTCTGGACCCCCATAGGGTAAATGAAATAGAGAGAGATCTAAAATTACCTGGAGAATATAATGAGTGACGTGGCTGAATGTATGGGGAAGACATGAACAGGGTGGCATTAGATATAAACATATAGGACGACTTGGGGTGGGTTGTTTGAGAGCATATTCTCTAATTGTGGTTGAAAAGGAAATGAAGACGAAGACGAGGAGGAAAAGGAAGAGGGGGAGAAGAAGAAGAGGATGAATATGGTGTGATCTGTTTAGTAGAGAAAGGCTAGCTCAAGAAAGAAAACCACAGTAGCTATTCTAGGAGACAATACCAACGAGTATTTTGCTATTGCTACACGTATTCGATAAGAAACAGTGGACGTGGCCTGAGCGTCCAAGAAGACGAAGAGGATGAAGAGTAAGATGAGGATAGGAAGGGGGAGGAGATGAAGAAGCAGAGAAGAGGGGGAGACGGAGGAGGAGGAAGATGAAGAAGAAAGTGACATCTAGACAGCACAAACAAGCTTCCCCTAGCTACTGCTAAGCGTATTCAGTAACAAACAATGGACGTGATGTGAGCGGATAAGAAGAAAAGGAGGTGGACGACGACGATGAGGAGGAGGAGTGCGATGATGAGTAGGGAGGAGGAGGAAAGAAGGAAGAAGCATAAGTAAAGGTGAATGAGGAAGTCAAAGAAGAAGAAAACGGTATGGCCTGGTTAATAAAGCAACGCTTTTTTTTTGCATATCCTTTTTACTGGACATCGCTATCAACACCAGGATTTTACTGCTGTTGTTGATGTCTTGAAAGTTTATGTTCAGTAGTTTGCCATTGCTTTCTGAACGACTAGCTCCCATACTAATTCGTTAAAACCCAGCGCAACGCGGTCTGCTGCCAAATCACGCGCAGCTATGTTTCGAACGCGGGTAAGTGGGAGTATGAATCGTGTCCATAACACCTTAGCCACGGAGACCGCAAAGCAAGGTTAGCAGAAGTGAAAAGAAAGCCCCAGAACAAGACAATACAAACGAGCTTTCCCCCGCTACTGTTACACGTATTCAGTAACAGACAGTGGACGTGGCGCGAGCGCCCGAGCCGTTATCTCCTAATACCTCCTGGCGTGGTTACTGCCTTCACTCCTGCTGGAAGGACACGCAGTCTGCAGCGCCACACTTCCAGACACGTGTCATGTGATTTCAGCATTACATGGACTTGCACAGTGGCGACATTTTTGTCACGTAAGTGATTTTAACAATCTGTAATTTACTAATCATCGTAAACATAAACAACCTGTCTTAGACTACTGATACGTTAACTCCTTCTTTTCTAGGTGTTAATGTGTTGTTACTGTAACTTTTGATCCGTGATGACGTGGCGGTTAATGCCAGAGCTCGCAATAATAGTGGTCTGGGTTTAATCCACCAGTAGGGGGTCGACCCAATTTCATAGCTCAGACCAAATCAAGGAGTATCCGTGTGATTGGTTCTTGCCCGTGAGTCCCAAACATCGTGTTGTGCGTCTTGTTTACTTTTTACGTGTGACCAGTGGATTCGAAAGAAATCTAGTCATCCCCTTGGCAGTTTCCGCTATTTCTATGTTTATTTAACATTTATAATATATAGTACTTTATTTTCGTAATATTATTTGATGAAAACTACGACGGCTTGTGTGCGAAACATTCAGAGATTGATAGAGAAAATAATTATCAGGCAATTTGCACAAATTAGAATTCGCTAAGAAAGAAAGACAGGGAAGAAACTTATCACATTACCTTAGTATGCAGCTGACCTAGTAAATGTGAAGATCTGTCACTTCACACCACTACGACATGTTCATTTGCCGAGACCATTGAAATATCACAAGATATACATTTGCGGGTATTAATTGACACTCACAGTAGAGGAAATAAGTAGACTTTTGAAGACACACTAGACAATATTAAAATATAAAGCTACGGCCACCACACTCATTGGCCTTGCTTGTTTGTTGTTGTACTTTGGTCCTTGTAGTTCTCTTCTCGAGGTGTTGGCTGATCCTCCACACACCTGCATATTCTGGCATTTTATTTTCAGCATATCCGTTCATATTTCATTAAATAATTCTTCTGGCGGTCAGAGTGGCCGAATTGATAAGAGAGCTCATTCTTAAACATCCGGTATGCTGATGCCGTGATAGCGCGTTCAACTTACAGTCTCTTCAAACACAGAACCCCTCCCCCCCCCCTTCCACACACGCACACACACACATATATATATATATATATATATATATATATATATATATATATATATATATATATATATATATATACATACACAGACCTACCTACCCACCTGCACAGACATACACATACAAAAACGCACGCTTCTATTTGCACGAGCTACACACATGTCCAGTCCATCACAGGGCAACTGTTCACTTCAGATAAGTACCCATTATACATTTTCATGTAAATTTTTTCATGTATCTGTATCAGTCTACCTTTATTATTTGTGTGCTGACGAGGGCTTTAATCGCAACGCCCATTTTCCCCCCTTGCGAGTGTGTTCTAGCCAAGCTTACCGATTCTACTCCTCGTTTCCGTTAACTATTTGCGGGACTGACTTCTGCAGCATGCCAGGATATCCTCTGTCTGACTTTGGTCTCCAGTTTGCACCTGGCAATAATCAAACCGACTCGGATTTTAACTGATTTACTGCCATGGGGTTATTAATCGTCTTAAGCAATTTCCAATGTCTGCTAATGGCTTACATACAGTAGTTTCCCTTGTGCAACCCCCTTTACTTCGGTATATAATACAACTTGTTTTCCACCATATTAACTTTTAAGTCATAATTGTGACAAACCTCTACTTCTCATTTTCCGCCATCCATTTTTGTTTGGTCCAAACCTACTTATTGTTTGATGCTGAATCTGTTAAACCGTTAGTTGCATATCATTCCATGACGTGGTAGTGAACCCCAGTGTTTAGGCTTTATTGTGATTTCTTGGCAAGTTTACGTTCAGTTGTTTGCCATTGCTTTCTGAACGACTGGCACTTATGCCTTTGTATGGGAACCAACGCCAATCAGTTTGCTTCCAAATCGCCCGCAGCTGTGTTTCGAAGGCGGTATGCGAGAATACGAATTGCATTCGTAATCCCTTCACAGAGCCGGTATTAGGATTAGTCATTTTACATATTGATTCGTTGTATAATAATCAACTTCTCACGTACTGAACAATGGATGTATTCATTTATTGATTGATTAAATTTATTTTCATGGATTCAACACAATGCCCTTGAAATTACCATTTACTTCTTTGATCTTATTTTTTCCGAAATGTCTGTCTGTTCTGTATGCACCCGAAAATGTCAAAGGAACTAGGTTTAATTATGCAGCATATTGATTGATTCTATCACAGGCAATTTCTTTTTCTTTTTTTTTTCTTTTTTTCTCTTTTTTTTTTTTTTTTTGAGGGGCGAGGGGGGTATATTTTTAATTGGTATATCGATCGATCAGTCGATTGATTTATTTATAATTCGATAGATTGGTTGATTGTTTGATTGATTCGGCGATTGCTTCATTGACTGACTGATGTATTGTTGTTCATGTGATTGATTTACTGAATTTATAGAACGGCAATTACAACTATTCACTAATATCTGTAACTCCTGTTTTTAAATGTCACACTATAAGTTTATCGACCGGTCGATCGATTGTTTGATTAACTGATTTCATTCAGATTGTTGAACTTGTAGTTATCCCTTAGAGCGCCAATGTCCTACTTTTAATTTCACACTAAATCGATCTATCAATTGATTTATTGTTTCATTGTGTGATTGCTGTTGTTGACGTAACTGGTTGATTGGTTTCAACACAATTCGCTTCAGATAATCCACCAGTGCTCTGATCCTCTCATTTTAAATACTTTAGGGTTTCCGGGGGGGGGGGGGGGAAATTAAGATTATTTCAAGATCGCATTAATACAAGAACCAGTTACTTGATATTGTTTTTCCCTCTAAATTTTACGGTGCTGTACTTATCGCCCTAATGAAATTTGTTTTATAACATAAGTAGACCCGCAAATCACGTTTTATGTAGATGTCTAGACTTGTTCTAGTATGTGTTATTAAATTTAGCTTCCATTTTTATGTATACTGTGTAAGGGTGGGGGAGGGGGGATTTATAGGAAGGAAATTCGAAAGGGGGGGGGGGGTGACGTTCTGAACATATGGCAAAGGGGGGGGGGGAGGGGGCACGGGACAAAAAGGGTTTAGAACCACTGCGATACATAGTTCTCCGCTCAGTGCACGATCACCGTGATCTAGTCGAGAATCGCAAAATGTGTATACTGGAATCTCATTGGCTATAATGTTTTAGCGTTTATCTAGAGCCTCCTCTCAGGGATGTTCAACGAATCATCATTATGTGTCATGCAGAGTATCGTAGGCTTTCATGTCTCTCCGCCGATTTAGATCCTTCTTGTTCTTGTTCCTGTTCTTGTTGTTGTTGTTGTTGTTGTTCTTCTTCTTCTTCTTCTTCTTCTTCTTCTTCTTCTCATTATTATTATTATTATTATTATTATTATTATTATGTATCCTTGTCTTCCTCTTCTTCTCCGTCCCACTTTCGTAAGATGTGCGTCACACCTAGTTATGCACCTCAAAGGTCAGGGGTCAGACTTCGGCGTTCATGTGTGCCAGGTTCGCTACGGTTAGACAGATTCCCTCCAAGGTAAAGGGCTCTGTCTACTCGTGGGTAGGTTTTCTTTCCTAACAATTTTGTCAGGGGTCGACCTTAAGGCCTACTCTTTACTATTTCCAGCTGCATTGGGATATTTTAAAGCGCACTTTGCACATGGAATCATAGAATCACAGTACCTCCTGTTTGTGCCCTGATCAGAGAAGGATGGGAATTCGATCTCAGTACCCAAGAGAGCAGGTGGACGTGTAACACTAATGCATGTTCTTCGACAAGATAACAACCATGTAATATCTCAGCCACGGTTCCCTACAAATAGTCGGATGGTTCTCTTCTGAATACAACATCAACGCTAGTAGTTCAATAGTTATCCTAGCAATACAACAACACTAATAGTCCAATATTTCTCCTAGCAATACAACATCACTAATAGTCCAATAGTTCTCCTAGCAATACAACAACACTAATAGTCCAATAGTTCTCCTAGCAATACAACAACACTAATAGTCCAATAATTCTCCTAGCAATACAAAATCACTAATAGTCCAATAGTTCTCCAAGCAATACAACAACACTAATAGTCCAATAGTTCTCTTAGCTATACAACATCATCACAAATACACAAATAGTTCCCCAGGCAATACAACATAAACACTAATAGTCCAATAGTTCTCCTAGCAATACAACAACACTAATAGTCCATTAGTTCTCCTAGCAATACAACAACACTAATAGTCCAGTAGTTCTCCTGGCTATATAACATCATCACAAATACACAAACAGCTCCCCGGGCAATACAACATAAACACCAATAGTCCAATAGTTCTCCTAGCAATACAACAACACTAATAGTCCAATAGTTCTCCTAGCAATACAATAACAGTAATAGTCCAATAGTTCTCCTGGCTATACAACATCACCACCAATATCTAAATAGTTATCCTGGCAATACAACTAGCTCAATAATTCTCCTGGCGATACAACATCAGCCGGTCTCCGTGGCCAAAAGCTTGCGAACGCGGTTCGTGAGCCGGGTACCAGGCGTTCGAAACTCAGCCGCGACCGATTTGTGCAGCAGACCGTGTCGCGTTGTGTTATAACGTGCAGGTATGTGAGCCGGTCGTTCAGAAATCAATGGCAAACTACTGAACGTAAAATAGTCTGTCCGGAAATTTATGCCGTCATTCAAGATCAATTATTTTGAAAACTATCTGTTGCATCGTTATGAAATTTTTCCAGCCGTCTTATATTTACCCCCACCCAAGGAATATGTCTTTGATAGGTCCCAAAACAACTTAAATCATTAAAAGCGGCATCATTCCTTTGATGTTTTGCTTAACAACTAGTGATTTCTTGTTAAAAATGTTATGTTTACGGTAATGAGGACCTGCAAATTCAGATGACAAACAAAGGCGTATCTGGATTCGTATGGGAGTGGGTGCAATCAAAGAAGTAGCTTACAGTCGACAGAATCGGCTGCATTGCACAGGGTTTTTATCCCATATGGCTCAGTTTCTTTCCGCAGCGCGGAAAGCGTCGCACAAAGCACGAACTCCGTAGCTCCAGCGACGACCCTCGGCAGTCTCCGAATAAAATGAATGATGCGGCCCGGACAGACAGACAGACAGAAAGGTAGGTAGGTAGGCAGAAAGATAGGTGGGTGGATGGATGGCTGGCTGGCTGGCTGGCTGAGTGGGTGGATCGGTCGGTCGGTGGGTCGGTCGGTCGGTGGGTGGGTGGGTGGGTCGGCAGGCAGGCAGGCAGGCAGACAGACAGATAGATTAGATAGATAGATAGATAGATAGATAGATAGATAGATAGATAGATAGATAGATAGATAGATAGATAGATAGATAGATAGATAGATAGATAGATAGATAGATAGATAGATAGATAGATAGATAGATAGATAGATAGATAGATAGATAGATAGATAGATAGATAGATATCGGTAGGTCGGTCGGTTAGTGGGTGGGTGGGCAGGCAGGCAGACAGACAGACAGATAGATTAGATAGATAGGACAGACAGATAGATTAGATAGATTGATATCGGTAGGTCGGTCGGTCTGTCGGTGGGTGGGTGGTCGGGCCGGCAGGCAGGCAGATAGATAGATAAATAGATAGATAGATAGATAGATAGATAGATAGATAGATATATAGATAGATAGATAGATAGATATCGGTAGGTCGGTCGGTTAATGGGTGGGTGGGCCGGCAGGCAGGCAGACAGACAGACAGATAGATTAGATAGATAGGACAGACAGATAGATTAGATAGATAGGACAGACAGATAGATTAGATTAGATAGATAGATAGATAGATAGATAGATAGATAGATAGATAGATAGATAGATAGATAGATAGATAGATAGATAGATAGATAGATAGATAGATAGATAGATAGATAGATAGATAGATATCGGTAGGTCGGTCGGTCGGTCGGTTGGTGGGTGGGTGGGCCGGCAGGCAGGCAGTCAGGCAGACAGACAGACAGATAGATTAGATAGATAGATAAATAGATAGATAGATAGATAGATAGATAGATAGATAGATAGATAGATAGATAGATAGATAGATAGATAGATAGATAGATAGATAGATAGATAGATAGATGGATAGATAGATAGATAGATATCTGTCGGTCGGTCGGTCGGTATGTGGGTGGGTGGGCCGGCAGGCAGGCAGGCAGACAGACAGACAGATAGATTAGATAGATTAGATAGATTAGATAGATAGATAGATAGATAGATAGATAGATAGATAGATAGATAGATAGATAGATAGATAGAGATAGATAGATATCGGTACGTCGGTCGGTTGGTCGGTGGGTGGGTTGGCCGGCAGGCAGGCAGGCAGACAGGCAGACAGACAGACAGACAGATAGATAGATAGATATATTAGATAGATAGATAGATAGATAGATAGATAGATAGATAGATAGATAGATAGATAGATAGATAGATAGATAGATAGATAGATAGATAGATAGATAGATAGATATCTGTCGGTCGGTCGGTCGGTCGGTATGTGGGTGGGTGCGCCGGCAGGCAGGCAGACAGACAGACATATAGATTAGATAGATTAGATAGATAGATAGATAGATAGATAGATAGATAGATAGATAGATAGATAGATAGATAGATAGATAGATAGATAGATAGATAGATAGATAGATATCGGTACGTCGGTCGATCGGTCGGTGGGTGGGTGGGTGGGCCGGCAGGCAGACAGGCAGACAGACAGACAGACAGACAGATAGATAGATAGATAGATAGATAGATAGATAGATAGATAGATAGATAGATAGATAGATAGATAGATAGATAGATAGATAGATAGATAGATAGATAGATAGATAGATATCGGTAGGTCGGTCGGTCTGTCGGTGGGTGGGTGGTCGGGCTGGCAGGCAGGCAGATAGATAGATAGATAGATAGATAGAATAGATAGATAGATAGATAGATAGATAGATAGATAGATAGATAGATAGATATCGGTAGGTCGGTGGGTCGGTGGGTAGGTGGATGGGTCAGCCGACCGGCAGACATTCAGACAGACAGACAGACAGACAGACAGACAGACAGACAGACAGACAGACAGACAGACAGACAGACAGACAGACAGACAGACAGACAGACAGACAGATAGATAGATTGATTGATTGATTGATTGATTTCCACCAGAAACCGGGCCTTGTCAGCTAGTTTATTTATATAATCACGTTTCATGAAAGAACCCACATTTGGAGACGCCTCTGAATCTTCGCGCTGTTTGTTTGAAAACGAAAGTCACGTGAAAATTTTGAATAATTTGGGTCGAATCTTGGGGAAGCTGTAAAACTGTTAAAATCATGGTCGTAATCTTTAAGTCATAATTAATATACCGTATATAAGCTAACTTTAAAATCTGCTGTAAAATCTCCAGAACAAAAATTGTTTTGTTGGGTGGACATAATGATAACGTTATATACTAAATCTCATCATTTTATCTCAGCCCGTTACTGAGATATTGAATTTTATATTGAGGCAACCAAAAAAAAAAACACTATAGTAAATCAACGGCAGCTGAAAAATGCTGGTGTTGACTGCAACGTCCTGCAAGGGATATGCAACATTTAAAAACAAATACAACATCGACACTAATTGTCCAGTAGTTCTCCTGACTATATAACATCAACACTAATTGTCCAGTAGTTCTCCTGGCTATAGAACTAGACTTTGTAGGTTAACATCTGGTTGGGAAAGTGGCTGCCACTTCCATCAAGGATGAATGTTCCGTGGAGGACTTTTGTAGTGACATTCAGGTGGAGGCATTATACACAGTGTGCCTGAGTGGGCTGTTGTTTGTCGAGACTCCTGTCTTTTCCACTTTTTCACATGGGGCATTGAGAAACATTTTATGTGATATTCACTGATATTCATAGAAATATATTAGATGCAAGAGCAGTGCCCAATTTCAGTATAAACA
The DNA here is from genome assembly GCA_963921405.1 of Cepaea hortensis. Lineage (NCBI taxonomy): Eukaryota > Metazoa > Mollusca > Gastropoda > Stylommatophora > Helicidae > Cepaea > Cepaea hortensis. The sequence goes on along the minus strand of OY992879.1, from coordinate 139,024,988 downwards.
CAGATCATAAAGCAGTCGTTGCCACAATAAGAACCATTAGAAGAAGAAAACAAAAAGCAGGAAAATACATGCCATGCGAATCAGTAAACTTAAAAAACCTTAAAGACGAGGCAGTAAGGGAAAATTATGAGAAAGAACTAACTGAACTCTTTGTAAAATTACCTACGGAAAGAAAAACAGTGGAAGAAGAATGGGAGACGTTCAAATCAAGCGTTTTAAATACTGCAAAAATAACATGCGGAACCACGAAAAAATGCAAAACACGGATAAAGAAAATAACAAGTTGGTGGAACGCAGAAGTAAAGAAAGCGGTAAAAGAAAAAAAGGAAAAATATAAAAAGTGGTTGAAGAGCAAACAGGAATGTGATCTCATAGAATACAGAATATCGAGAAGACATGTGAGTAGAATAGTAAAGAGGGAAAAACAGAAAGACTGGGAAGAGTATGGAGAAACCCTAAATAAAAACTACAAGGAGGCAACCAGAAACTTCTACAAAAAGATAAGTGCAATGCGAACCAGAGGAGTACCCTTTGACCCAACTGAAATAATTAACAGCGAAAATGGAGAACCAATAAGTGAACAAAAACACATCCTAATAAGATGGAAGCAGTATTTCGAACAACTTCTCAACATCCCATCAGATGTCACAGGAATTCAAGAGACCTACACAGATGTCACCGAGGAACTAGAACCAGACATACTAAAAGAAGAAATTATAGAAGCCATCAGATTAGCCCCATTGAACAAATCACCAGGACAGGATGAAATACCAAATGAACTAATTAAAGCAGCAAGGGAAGTAGGAACAGCTTGGCTACATAGACTATTCAACCATGTTTGGGTAGAACAACAGACACCACGAGACTGGGGAAACGCCATAATTATCCCAATTTGGAAAAACAAAGGCAGCAAAAGAGATTGCACACAATACAGAGGCATTTCACTGTTGAGTCATACTGGGAAAATATTTTGCAAAATTCTTGAAAAAAGATTACGAACTACTTTAGAACCCCAGCTAAGCGAAACGCAGCTTGGATTTAGGAAAAACAAAGGATGCACAGACGCCATTTTTGCTCTTAGACAACTTATAGAAAAATCAATTGAATTCAATGAAACACTCTACTTAGCCTTTGTTGACCAAGAAAAGGCATTTGATAGGGTAGATAGAAACAAGCTGTGGGAAATCCTTAAACAATATGGAGTGAGCACACATCTAACAAACCTATGTAGAAGTTTATACGACAACAGTGAATGCATAGTGAGAGCAACTGGAGGACACTCAGAACCCTTCACAATAAGATCTGGAGTACGACAAGGTTGTGTCCTGTCCCCTCTCTTGTTCATAACATATATAGACAACATATGTAAAGAAACCAGCCAAGCAGAGACAGCAAGAATACCGCATGACGAGAACACAGAAGAAGAACCATCTGCAAATCTAACCATTAGAGAACTCCTGTTTGCGGACGACCAAGCACTAATAGCAAAATCAGAAGCTGAATTACAAGACCACATGAATAGTCTAAACGAAATGTGTAGGGAACATAACATGAAAATTAGCACAAGCAAAACAGAGGTAATGACTATAACTAAAGAAGAACAAACAGCAACAATTCACCTAAACGAACATCCCTTGAAACAAGTAAAGAGCTTCAAGTACCTAGGAAGTATAATATCATCAAATGGCAGATCAGAAGACGAGATCGAAAATAGGTGCAATAAGGCAAATCAACTCATTGGACAAATGGCACCAATACTAAAGAACAAACATGTATCAATAACTACTAAGAAAGCACTTTACAACACAATCTTCCTACCAACTCTGTGCTACCAATGCCAAACCTGGACAATGACAGAAAAAGAGAAAAGAAAAATCACAACAACAGAAATGAGGTTCCTGAGAAGAATACTCAACGTATCAAGAAGAGATAAGATCAGAAATGAAGAAATCAGGACTAAAGTGGGGGTTAAAGCTGCTCTAGATTTTATTAGAAAGCAGCAAGTCAAATGGTTTGGCCATGCAAGTAGGCTACCAGTCAACAGCATGCCACAACAGGCAATGACGTACAGACCAGATGGAAACAGAGGAAGAGGCCGACCACGTAAACGCTGGACGGAGGGAATAACAGAATCCATGGGAATGTCGATATACGAAGCCCATAACCGGGCACTCTCACGAAGTTTATACTTCACCTCGACACCGCAAGGTACAAGAGGAACATGATGAGATGAGATGAGACTGGCACAGGAAGGGAGCATAATGGAGACGGCCCGTTGCTGTGATGTTGGAACCGCGACTGAACTGAACTAGTTCTCCTGGAAACACAACATCAGCACTAACAGTCCAAAATGTCTCCTGGCTCTAGAACATCAACATTAATTGTCCAATAGTTCTGTTCAGCTTGTTTAGTAAGTGTCCAGGTCTCACAGGCATATGTTGCAATGGGAAAGATGCATGCTCTTGAAAATCTAATTACTCGTTACTATTAACTCTTAAAAATAATAATAGTAATACTGTGTCATCAGGATATTGGATCTCTGGTATTTCATGACCATCGACATATAGGGATTCGCATTGCTCTTTGGTTATATCATCTCTGACATTTCTCATTATATTTTTGGCGTACAGATAAAACACATAGGGGGACAGCATACAGCCATGGCGGACTTCTTGTTCAATAGTTCTGACTATGTAGCATCAAAACTAACAGTCTAATAATTATCCTAACAATACTGCATCAACACTTATTGTCCAGTAGTTCTCCTAACAATACAGCATCAACACTTATTGTCCAGTAGTTCTCCTAACAATACAGCATCAACGCTAATATTCAAATAGTTCTCATAGCATTTCATCATCATCACTGAAAGTATATTAGTTCTCCTAGCTATATAGTATCGAAACTAATAGTCCAGTAGTTATCCTAGCATCAGTTCCATTGATAATATCCTCAATGCCAACGTCTTAAACAATTAGGCATCATTTCTCTCGGTCTAGACCCATATTTTTATGGACCAATCAGCGTCTCGATGGTGACGTGGTCAATATCACGCAGATCGCCCTTACTTCCCAAGAGATTTCCTGGCGTCCATGTTGGGAACCCGTGCCAGTTTTAAAATCTACCGTGAATCCAAACGCATGATCACCGGGTCGGCAGCAAGTGTGTGGTCACCACGCTACCATGACTCCCTGAGGTGATTATATCTAAACAGTGATCACCTGGGATTATTACACCTCAAAGGCAAGTACACCAAAACTATATGAAGTGAATTCACGTGAAGGAAACAAGAATGTGTGCTCTTCCCCCTACTTTTTATTATATAAAAAAGTCGAGATGATCGACTTCATTGCACTGGGTTTGTCAAAAGCGTCATAAAAAGCACGAACTCCATAGCTCCAGTGACGACCCCCAGGAGTCTCAGAGAAATATGCACTCGTGACCCGAAAAATGTAGCCCGGAATTGACCCACATTTTATTATATACAAGTTAATTGCATATCCTTTACAGGACATTGCGGGCAACACCAGCATTTTTGGCTGTTGTGGTCTCTTGACAAGTTTACTTCAGTAGTTTGTCATTGCTTTCTGAACAACCAGCACCCTTATCAAATCGGGGGAAAAAAACAACGCAACTCGGTCTGCTACCAAATCTCTCGCAGCTGTGTTTCGAACGCGGGTATGCGGGATCAGGAACCGCGTCTGTAACTCCTACGTCACGGAGAAGGCATTTTATCATATACACTGACAATATAAGCCGAGAAGCAAAGAGCGAAGAAGAAGATAACCTTTCACAATTATTGTACCTGGGACGGTTAACCCGGTCAATACATTCCCGCACATGTCGGATGTGTTGGCCTAACTGCGCAAGAACGCAGCTCTGCTGTAAACAGGCACAGCGCAATCACGTCCAAAAAACAATTCTCCCGAAGAATGCAGAAGAAGAAGAAGAAGAAGAAGAAGAAGAAGAAGAAGAAGAAGAAGAAGAAGAAGAAGAAGAAGAAGAAGAAGAAGAAGAAGAAGAAGAAGAAGAAGAAGAAGAAGAAGAATTGTTGGCAGACGACCAAGTGTTAATAGTAGAAATGGAGAGAGCCTTCAGAACCATCTATATCAAGTCAATTTCAAGTGTCAGAAATATAACATGAAACAGTCATTGACAGAGACAATGGTGACAGGCAGACACTCAGAAACCCTGTCATTAAACATAAAGGACTCGGAAATAAAACAAACCAGCGAATTTAAATATTTAGAGGCAATATACACTTCTGGGGGGGGGGGGGGAGATAGATTGACATATCAACATACGGTGTGAAAAAGCAAATCAGGTATTGGGACAACGAACGCCACTTCCGTCGCATGGGAAAATACCTATAAGTATTATAGCAATTCTCACAAGAACTATAATTTAGCCGACATGATAACACAATATCAAACATGGAGGCTTACTGCAACTGACTGGCACCTTGCCGTCTTGACAGACGATAGTTCGCAAAATGGGGTTATCTCTCCATACTTTATACTTTGGGTAGATTTTTAACTCGACATTTTGCCCGGGCAACGCCGTCAGGCTACTCTCGTATTTCAGGATCCTCGCCGATGCAACGGAGTTTGTGCATTGAGTTGAGTTTCTCCAGACTCAGGTTTGAATTAGGAGGAAAACGGAGCACTTATGGGTTAAACCGTGTGCCGTGATGTTGATCCAACGACTAAACTAAACTAAACTAAACTCTCCATAACACAAAGCCCGGGCTGAATTTAGAGACCATGTGATGTCCATGCAGCAAGATCCCTCTCTCGACCTGTCTAGTGTACTCCAGAGGAAAGGTAACACCAATACGTCTGGGACAAGACAAGCTGCAGAAGCTGCCTGATCAGCAAAGCAATGCTTTGACTGTCCGCCTGTCGGAGGTTCGATCCTAGACCAGTTACCAACGAAGGCTTAGGGCCTGGTTTGGCCTGCCATGAAATTTAGTCTTTAGGTTGCATTTTCTCACACCAGGATAAGGTGTGTACCCTCCCAATTGCGCTCTTCCGCCAGAAGCCGTTGGCACAATGTGGGGTGTCGGGTTTGGTAAGCACCGCCCAACATTCGGCGCTAACAGAAGCAGGTAGTACAGTCTACTGTCATACGGTACTACCTGCAACTAATGAGCGCTAAATCATAACAACAGAGATGTTTAGTTTATTTTAGTTTAGTTTAGTCGACGGATCAACATCACGGCACACAAGTGTAACCCATAATTCTCCGTTCTACTCCTAACTCAAGCCTGAGTTCGGAAAAATCTCAGCTCAGTGCACGAACTCCGTAGCACCGGCTAGAATCCTGAAATACTTTGGGTTGATTTTTAACTCAAAATTTTGCCAAGACTACTCTTTTTTTCGATTTTCAATTGCCAAGGGATTTTACGTGCGCAACAATACACACGGGCGTCCGATCTCACTACCCAGAGACCAGGGGAAATTTTGTTACTAGAAGTCCACGTGAAAAAAATCCCGGCCCTCGCCGGAGCGTGGACCAGGGACCTTCAACACTCGAGGCGGACACCATACCTCGAGACCACTCAGCCCCCCCCCCCCCTAACAACAGAGATGAGATGTCTTAGAAGAACTGCAGCAGTAACCCTTAGAGATAGAATTAGAAATGAGGAAATAAGAAGACGACTATATCTTAATCCAGTCATGCACTTCATTAAGAACAAAAGATTAAACGGTGTGTCCACCACACACAAATGCTCTGGTACCACTGTAACCATGAAGAAATATAAAGGATGCAGAGCAAGGGGAAGACAACGTAGAAGATGGGGTGGTGGTATCAAAAACAACCTTAGAGAAATTAATACCAGCTTACAAAGAGTATTAGAAAAGCGCATAAAATATTCTTACATCTCCTCAAACACTTCAATGAGGTTAATGGAAGAAGTATAGAAGAATAAGATGAAGAAGAAGATTATCACACCTCGTGATCACACGATATTAATCAGGAGAATTTATCCAGAGTGCCCAGATATTTATTATTTATAATAAGAACTCACGTTATGTGGTGACACGGCACACCAGAGTTTCGGCAAAGTCTGCTTAATCCTATAATGAATTATTTCAACGCAAAAGTTCTGACGCAAAGCCTCAATTGTTGCTGTTTCGCCTGTCTCCGTATTTAAACACACATTTTCGCCTCTTATCTCGGGTAGCCAAGGTGATTTATAATCTGGTTATGGCTCCTGTCATCTCCGGAGATAAAGTTCCCTAAACGGTGACGTCACCGGAAACCGTCAACAGGAGTCGCGTTACAGGAAGTTGGCTGGAATTGTGGGTGACTGGGGAGTAATAGTGCCATATATAGACTATCTGGCTAATTATGTAAAAGTGATAGAGAAAGAAGAGCTATTAGTATATTGTGCTAGCAAGATGCTCTTCTTCTTCTTCTTCTCCTCCTCCTCCTCCTCCTCCTTCTTCTTCTTCTTCTTCTTCTTCTTCTTCCTCTTCTTCTTCTTCTTCTTCTTCTTCTTTTCCGTCTCCTACTGCAGTTGTTGCTGCCTTCTATCAGTCTCCGTATAAAGGTCGTGGTATAATTTTTGGACAACGTCGTTCAAGCCCAGGTTGCAATATTTCCAAATACAGCGGTATTAATTCGTTCCAGAACTCGATTCGGAACCCGAAACGTTCGTAACCCGAAACGTTCGTAACCCGAAACTTTGAAATCAATTAAATAAAGTCAATCCGTTTCAAGATGAAAGAATCGTTCTTTTTTATTAACATCCTGTCGTTTACCTGACAAAATGCAAAGAATACGTGTACATCACGTTTTAAATAAAGAGAGAGAAAACAACCAAATGAATTAAATGTAAAATTTTAAAATATGATTTAGTATATCCTTATTACCAAGAAAACGATCATGGGAAATTTGTCACTTTCTTCGTTATTCCGAATCATTAGTTTCAGGAGTATCTTGTCGCTGTTTCTTGGCAGCCGACTGGGAATCTTTCTGCACCAAGAAACTATTCCGGGAAATTTGTCGCTTCCTTTGCTGGAGATTCTTTCTGAAGTGGGCCATCGTGGGCCATTTATAAGGTTTACTGCCCTTTTAGCAACAAGTTTGTTTGGATGATGGTTCACAATGAAGTTTTCGACGCCTGCCCACTTGCTGCAACTTTCTTTAATCCTGGCAGTTGAAACGGTCACTGACTGCTCATCATCGGACGACTTTAATGTCTTTAGCTGTTCATTCTGAAGATCCACAAGCCCATCTGAAGTACTGTTTGTACTGTGCGCGATCGTTTGTCTCCAACGGTACACCCTGCTCTCTCTCTCTCTCTCTCTCTCTCTCTCTCTCTCTCTCTCTCTCTCTCTCTCTCTCTCTCTCTCTCTCTCTCTCTCCCTCCCTCTCTTTCGTTCGAAACCCAAGGCACTGTTCGTTACCCGAGACATAAAATTTTGGAAGTTGTTCGTAACCTGAATTGTTCGTGACCTGAGGCGTTCGTAACCCGAGGTACCACTTACCCCTGAGCATCCTCGTTCAAGATCCGGAGTTGGTGATTTGTACCATGCTCTCAGCAGGCGGCGTGCGATTCTGTGAACAGCGACCGAGCTTGATGTGGTAAATCCTCATAAATGTAGTCGATCGTCTTGCCTTTAACCTCTTTACCCTCTAACCATCCCCCCTCCTCCTCCTCCTCCTCCTCCTCCTCCTCCTCCTCCTCCTCCTCCTCCTCCTCCTCCTCCTCACTATGGAGCATTGTCCCACAATCAACTCACGCCAAACCCTCGTATCCTTTACCATCTCATGCAGCTCTCTGCAAGTCCTCCTCATGCTATTCATCTCTGTTTTTAATTCTCGTTTTCAGCTCCCCCTCTAATTCGTGTATCCCGGGGAGGAAGTACTAGTGAAGTGACTTCATAGTTATCATGTTAACGGTATTTTCTCAATATGTGTCACGGAGATCAGCCTGACAATATGAATAAGAGCCCTCGATCTTAAACTTCCGGTGTGCCGATGCCAAGGTAGCTTGTACAACCCCGTACACCTGTCGGTTTGGCTAAACTTGACTTTTCGTCCTGGACTTGCGGACGTAAAATACATTACCTCAGAAGTCGGCGTGAGTTTGCTTAATGGCGAGGGACACTGGTAACAAGGAAAGCTAATCAGCATGCAAACATCGGTCCAGTGCTCTAGAAGTGGTAGCATGTATATGGACTACGCTTGAGTTCAGAGTCCCAATACTAATTCTTCTTCGTTCATCTTCAGTCGTCAGTATCAATTAATCTAAAGGAAGCAGCGGTCAGTTTACGCTTGTTGACATCTCTATAGAGTTTGTAATCAAATGGAACGAGTGTATGCCAAAATGCGTATCAATGTTCTGCAAATGTTGTACACTCCTGCAACAAATATTTACTCTTTTGCCAGTTCCAAAGTCCTAATATACATCAGATGTGAGGTTACACTACCGACGTTGCACATCCCGTAAGTTTCAGAGCTTGGTGAAGGAGAGAGCGACACAGCAAACCCAGCCTCTGTGGATGTGATATTGTGTTACGGGGTCGGGATAAGAGACTACACCAACTTCACTACCATAGATGCAAACCCTGTTGAGGACTTGAACAACCTAATCATCTATGTAACGGACTCTTCATCGTCTTATAGAATTTAAGATAACCTAATCCAACCACAACCTAATCCAACCATAACCTAATCTAACCATAACCTAATCTAACCATAACCTAATCTAACCATAACCTAATCTAACCATGACCTAATGTAATCTACTTTATTATTCAATCTAATCTAATCTTTTACCTAGTCGAACGAAAGATTATCCGATCTATCCTAATCTAATCTAATCTAATCTAATCTGAAAGTAACATTACGTAGGAACATCCTACCTAATCTAATGTCAGCTAATTTAATCTAAAATAATAACATAAATTGCCTGAGAAATCAACCTAGCTTTAGGGTTGATTGCCACATCCTACAAAGGTCATGCGACACGTTTCTAATTTGTTTTTACATTTCATCTTAAATCAGCTCTGTTTTTAATGAAATCGGTTTTATAATAATCAAATGCGGTCTATTATTTATTGTAACGCAATATTATCTAACCTAATCTAATATAATATAATAGAAAGATAACATAACCTAATCTAACGGATTATCTACTTTAATATATTGTCTAATCTAATCTAATCTAATCTAATCTAATCTAATCTATTCTATTCTAATCTAATCTATTCTATTCTAATCTAATCAACCCCAGTCTAAACTTCATTGATATCACTCCGCTAATATAACAATACACCACTTCCCTTTTCCCCCTGCCTTGTTGACTTTATAATTATTTTGTTTTCGGCTGTCCTTTAGTCCACATCTCTCGACATCTGCGTCACGCGGTCTCTAAACAACGGCTTTTACAAAAATATCGACGTCAACACCTCCCTTGGTGGATTCTGACGGGTAGTTTTAAAAAGCCCAACTTATGTTGAACTGTATACATAAAATGTTTAACTGCAAATTAGATTTGATAAATTCTACATTAAAATGTTCTGTAAAAACGTATCCATCACGCAAGAGAAAAGTAGTCAGTCTCGACTGCTGTTGAAGTCACTGATATAAAGAGTTTTACAGGTGAGAAGATCGACTTCAATGCACCGCTTTTATCCCAACAGGCTCCGTCTCTTTCTGCAAAGCGGCCTGTCGAAAGAATCGTACAGTGCACGAACTCCTAGCCCCAGCGACAACTCCCAGGACTCTCCGAGAAAACTTCATACGTGAACTTAATGACGGAGTCCGGTAACAAACCCAAGGCCTTCGGAGCGCGATGTAGGCGGCTTAACCACTAAACGAACGAACGAAATGGAGACCTCCTGAAGCTGATACGCTAGCTAAATTCTAACATGCTTATGCAGTTCTTCCTTGTCATGTACAATGTGTACATGTTGTTACTACTAGTAGTTGATGCTAGCCTGATTTTTGCGAAAGCAATTGCTCTCCAAGCTAGTGCACTTACACATCAACTAGCACCCTTACTGAAACATCCAAATATACCCACGTCCTCAAAACGACAGATAATAAACAGCATATTCACACCAACCCTATGCTACCAATCTCAAACCTGGACTTTATCCAAATCACACCTTCGCAAAATCAACACCTGCGAGATGAGATGCCTGAGGAGAGCTGGCAATTTAACAATCCGAGACCGAGTAAGAAATGCTGTTATGAGACAGACAGTGGGATCAACAACTTGTGCCACATTTCTTGAAAGGCAGAAGATCAAGTGGTTTGGCCATGTCGTTAGAATGCAACACCAACAACTACCATCACAGGCCTTACATCTAAGCTCATCTGCGACAAGACCAAGAGAGCGTCCAAGAAGAACATGGATTGATGACATCAAAGACATTGTACAATCACACGGAATGACACCATCCAGTGCCGCCCGGTTGGCTCTGGAACGCAAATTATTCCTCCCCATGACGCTTGACGAAAGAAGTGGAAGATGATAATGATGAATTGCTCTCCCACTTACCAGTGTCCCTCGCATCAGGCGAACCTTTCTTCCAGTGCACTCACAGGTAGATGCTACTGTTAGTAGTTACATCATGTATATTTACTACGCCCACTAATAATTGTTGTACATGACAAGAAAGAACTGACTAAACATGTTAGTATTTACCAGGGGACTTCAAATTAAGACATTAAAAGTGTGAAATAAATTACAATAGCCATGCCATTATCTTGTAACATGTCAATATTGTTGTTAAGGATGTCAAAAGTGTTCAGCACATGACATCGCGCTACAGATGAACACAGCGACGTCTAACGGACGTTTAAAGATGGCCGCAACACGTTTGAAGTGCACCAAAGAGGGGCAATGATATGTTATCCGCTTTATTTTTTAATCAATAAAGGGTGAAGCCTATATAAATTCATCGGCGAATGAAGGTCCAGTATGGTGATGCATGCCTATCGGTCCAGCAAGTGTATGAGTGGAGTAGGAAGTTTCAAAACGGCGTGACTTCTGTGACTGGCTGCCCACGACCGGGTCAGGCACATCGAGTAGTGACCCCCAGATATTTTTTTTCTACAGGAATCCAAGCACTTTATCGGCGCTGGGGGACTTTCATTGACGGCAATGGTTACTACATCGAAAAAATGATACATTTCTTCTTCGCTTTTTGTTTCAGAATATATTCACACACATACACACACACACACACACACTAACACACACACACATACATACATACACACACACACATATTTAAGGATTTCATTTGAGGCCCCATCGTTGCTAGCGAATCAGCTACTTCAGAAGGTCTCCGTGGCCGAGTGGTTAAACCGCCTGCCTCACACTCCGAAGGCCCTGAGTTCGTTAACGGACTTACGAGTGCAGTTTTATCGGAGACTCCTGGGGGTCGTCGCTGGAGCAACTGCAGGAAGACACGGAGCCTTATGGGATAAAATAAAAGCGGTCCGTTGAAGTCGATCCCCTCACCTGTAAAACTCTTTAAATCAGTGATTTCAACGGCAGTCGAGACTTACAACTTTTATCTTGTCTGATGTATAAGTTTGAACAGAACATTTTAATGTAGAATTTATGAAATCTAATTTGTAGTTGAACATTTCATTTCAGTTGTACGGAAGTTGGGCTATTTGAAACTACCTGTCAGAATCCACCAGAGACAGCGCTGACGTCGATATTTTTGTAAAAGCCGTTGTTTAGAGACAGCGTGACGCGGATGTCGAGAAATGTGGACTAATGGACAGCCGAAAACAAAATAATTATCAAGTAAACAAGGCGGGGAAAGGGGTAGGGATACAGTGTTATATAAGAGCAGGAAAATCAATAAAGTTTAGACTGGATGGGATTATATGAAATTAGATAATAGATTAAAGTATATATTCTATTAGTTTAAGTAATCTTTCCTTGGTTGACGTTACATTAGATTATTATAAACGTGCGCTTATATAACACTTCCCCTACCCCTTTCCCCGCCTTGTTTACTTGTTTACAGATTATGGTCGTAACTAAGAAGAAAGAAATACCACAATGTAATATACAAGTAAATGGGAATATTCTTCAACAAGTGAATCGATACAATTATCTCGGAACAGTCATAACATCTGATGGGAGATACCTTGAAGAGATTAGAACAAGAATCGCCACGGCGAAAGTAGCCTTTAGCGAGATGAAAAACATACTGACCAATAAAAAGGTGTCAATTGAAACAAGAAAAAGAGTGTTGAGGTACTACAAAGAACCTGTACTTTTGTATGGATGTGAAGCATGGACAATGTGCAGTCAAGCTGAGAAACATCTGATGGCTGTGGAAATGTGGTTTCTAAGGAGAATGCAAAAAATACCACGGACAGACAGAAAAACCAATGACCAAATACCAAGAAACAAATGAAAATTGTCAATTGATTAGAGAAATTAGACGTAGACAGTCAATTTTTTTTTTTTTTTTTTGGCATGTTATGAGAAGAAATGAATTGGAGAACTTGGTGATAACTGCCAAGATCGAAGGGAACAGACCAAGGGGAAGACCGAGAAGTAAATACTTGGATGACTTGGCCAAGTGGCATGGTCGAGACAGGAACACTGAGCTGATTCACGACTCTAGTGATCGAGTGAAATGGCAAGTCATGACCGCCCACACTTTCCGGTATGGCAAATGATGAATGAATGGATTAGATTAGAACAGAGCTGATTATAGATGAGATTATAAACAGATTAGAAAAGTGTCGCATGTCCTTTGTAGTACGTTGCAATCAACCACTACTCTAGATTGATTTACGTCCAAGAAGAAAATGGATTGACGACATCAGAGACATTGTACAACCTCACGGAATGACACTATCCAGTGCCGTCCACCGGGCGCTGGAACGCAAATTATTCCTCCCCACGACGCTTGACGGCAGAAGTGGAAGATGATGATGATGATGATGATAATTGATATATATATATATATATCATTTCAGGTTATATTCGCTGAAATAGATTAGGTAGGATTTTCTTAGGTGTGGTTACTTTCAGATTAGATTAAATTAATAGTCAGGTCTTAGTTAGATATTACTGAGCTACCGTATGACAGTAGACGGTACTACCTGCTTTCTGTTAGCGCCTAATGTTGGGCGATGCTTACCAAACCCGAAACCCCACAATGTGCCGACGGCTTCGGGCGGAAGAACGCAATTCGGAGGGTACAAGCCTTATCCTAGTGCGAGGAAATGCAACTTAAAGACTGAATGTCATGGCAGGGCAGACCAGGCCCTAAGCCTTGATTGGCAACTGGTCTAGGATCGAAGCTCCGACAAGCGAACAGTTAGAGCATTGCTTTGTTGATCCGGCAGCTTCTGCAGTTTGTCTTGTTCCAGATGTAGAGGTGTTACCTTTCCTCTGGAGTAAACTAGACAGTCCGAGAGAGGGATCATGCTGCATGGGCAATACATGGTCTCTAAATTCAGCCCAGCCTTTGTGTTATGGAAAGATAACCCGATTTTACAAACTATCGTCTGTCAAGATGGAAGGGTGCCTGTCAGTCAGTCAGTCAGTCAGTCAGACAGACAACCAGTCAGTCAGTCAGTCAGTCAGACAACCAGTCAGTCAGTCAGTCAGTCAGTCAGTCAGTCAGTCAGACAACCAGTCAGTCAGTCAGTCAGTCAGTCAGTGAGTTGGTGGGTGGGTGGGTTGGTTGGTTGGTTGGTTGGTTGGTTGGTTAGTTGGTTGGTTGGTTGGTTGGTTAGTTAGCCCATTTTGCTCCGTTCCCTGCCACTGAATATTACACAGAATACTCCTCACTGTCCCATTTGAAAAGTGGAACTGACTGGAGTGTCGTTAAAACAACAGGCCGCACAGGTATTACAATACATATACCGCTGCCAGAATGCCAACACAAAAGCCCGCCACGAAAAATACAGTTCATCGTCGATGGAAGCAGCGGTCACTAAACATCCAGCAGCCACACATTACAGCATAAGACAGCCCACTTAGTTGAGCTACCGGCCGGTCGCAATTTTTCTGACCATGCAGTACACTCTACAAACAACCGCGGGCAGATGTAAAAACACTCTACATGAAATTTACAGTTCATAGTGTCGCTCCACGCACTCAGCTCAGTAGCAGGGCGAAGGGACCATGCATTACCAGTCCGACATAAAGAAAATGCGTAAGCAAACCGTAGCCACAAGTATATACAATCCAAATGCCTTAACAGTTCAACCGTCCATCCTCCATATTGGGAACTAGGTTGTAGTGTTTCTTCCAAAGGCTTTTATGATTTCTTTCTTGAAGACCCTATCCTGATGCCAAGAGGAGAAATGTAGATATGCTCAAAACATATGATTACTGTAATGCAGAAAATGCATCGAATCCCCCAATTTAAAAACATGTTTATTGTTATACAGAAAGTAATCAGCAACTTAATACGTTCGATTATTGAAATGTAATGGAAAATGAGAAACATAATAGCTGAAACAATGAAAATAGAGAAACAATATAGCTGAAACAATTAAAACCGAATCCAACCACAAACACTATTTCAATAAGCTTGTAGTCAAGTACTTCTGATTTCTTCTGTCGTTTCTTTCGGGTTTGCTTTCCCGTGCCTTGACTGGGTGCAGTCTACTACAAGACATGAGGTTCAAGTATTTCACTTTATCTGGTCTCTACATTTCGACCAGTTGGGTGACATTTCCAGTATCTATTCCATCATCGGCTATATCTTTGGATCATTGGGATACACGAGCCCTCTAAGGCAACAAGATTATCACGACATCTATTCTGAGAATGGAAGGGGAGGCAGTCACAGCTGCTGTCCGCTGGCTTGAGTACGAAGTGGTCTAACTCGGGATCCGAAGATTGTGGGTTCGATTTCGTGCCGCTTCGTTCAGTTCACTAGTGCATTTGTTCGGAGACTTATAGGGTCGCCGCTGGAGCTACGGAGTTCGTGTTTTGTGCGACGCTTTCGGCAGCCTGCGCTTCGGAAGGGACTCAATCATATGGGATAAAACCCGGTGCAATGAAGTCGACCCTGTCGAATTTTAAACGACATTAAGGCTTGAGGACAAACAATACATATCAGTTACCAGTTATCAGTTGGGGTATCTTCATTGCACTCCGGACAGGTCCATAGGTGCTCAGATAAACAATACATATGTCGTGATTTAACGGAGTCACAGAACATGCCGAGAAAGTTAAAGACAGGCATGCTTCGGGGAGAGTGGTATGTTTCAACTCAAAAGATATGCAACATCGCCTGGATCTTTTCCCTTGGATATGCTGGTGTGGTGGGAGACGAGCAGGCCGACAGACTGGCTGGGTTTGCACCGTTTGGTGGTATACTGGAGTATGATCAGCGGATGTGGTCAGGGTCCTTTGTGGTCACGTGTGTAGTGTGGAATAACAGATAAATTATCATAGTCTAGAGAGAATGACATGACAAGGAGGCACCAGAGCAGCTGACCGATAATCAGCACTCCGAGGAAAGGTCTTACATACACATAATCAGACTACAAACTACAACTGGGACCTTCAGTACTGGGACTTTTCGCTGGCTGGTGAAGATGAGGACTGAGCAAGTACGGAAATGTCCCGAGTGTTGTGAGGTCGGTTCTTGACTCAACTCAACACAGGCAACAAGATTAAAAACCAGGAAGAATAGAAGCCTGAAGATAAATACATCTTGAGGTCATCACGACACACTTAATAATGTTGATAAGAAAATCATATTTTCCTCAACTTTTCTGCAACGACTGCATGTTTTTTTTTCCCTCTCCATGATGATGTTTATTTGTCTCAACGACATATTTGCACATTTTCTTGTAAATATTTCACTCTGTTAAAAGCCAAGCTTGTCTGATAATTAAGCCGCCGTAACTTAGCATGCCTGCCTTGCGAATGTAATAGTCTGGTTTCAATCTTCAGCATAGTAGGTCAGCATGGCCGAATGGAAAAGTTCGCTTGTTCTTAAACTTCCGATATGGTGATGCCGAAATAGCGGGTTCAGCCCCTATACAGGCCAGTAGGGCTAAAATATTGACTTCTCGTCCTTGACTTGGGGGGGGGGGGGGTAAATTACAAGTACCTCAGAAGTCGGAGTGGGTTCACCTGGTGGCGAGGGACACTGGTAACAAGGAGAGTGAATCCACACGCAAAAATAAGTCCAGTGCACTAGAAGTAGTCGCTCGTGTATGTACTACGCCTGAGTTCAAAGCGAGCAAACGTTACATAAAAAAAAAATTGTGTTGCGTATCCCTTACGGGACGTTGCAGTCAACACCAGCATTTTCAGCTGCTGTTGATGTACTAGGCAAGTGTTCCGTTCAGTAGTTTGCCATTGCTTTCTGAACGACCGGCCTCTATACCTTTTTCGAAAAAACCAGCACCGCCGTGTTTCGAACCCGGGTATACGGGCTCACAAACCGCGTTCGCAAGCCCTTCAGCCACAAAGACCGTTACATACATTTTAAAATATCCCCAGCATTTGCCGATTTCACTGTCATCTGTCACCGACAGCCTGTAGTACCTTGCGTTGTAAGACAGGGAAGTCTTGAGCCTGGGAATTAAGGCCGTGCGGCTTTCCTATTCATACAGCTCTAGTCAACCTTTGTGTCATACGGGCAGTGAAAGCTTGTTCATAATACCGACACATTGTGTTCAAAATCCGCCACCAGCGATTTGAAAGTAGGCCGCCTTGTGTTGATTTTCACAATGGTATGAGCGTAACCGGCGCTGTGGCCAAGGGTTACAGGCACAATTCGCAATCCCGGATACCGGGTTGGAAACACAGCTACAGGTTATTTGGTTTCATGTAGGTATATGTGTCGGTTGTTCAGAAAGCATTGGCAAACTACTGATTGTAAACTTGTCAAGGAATCACCAAGAGCCAAAAAATGATGGGGTTGACTGCCATGTTCTGTAAATGCTTTATGAGAGTCGGTGGTTCAGACTGCAGAGTTATATACCACAGTGAATAGATTAATCATATTTTAGTTGAAATACATAACACATATAGTCACCGACACTGTTAGAATGTAAAGCATTTCTTATTCTCATGATAATCGCAGATTCGCCATTAAGTCTTTCACACTGCACAACATTGGTTGTTAAATGCCAAATGGCTGGAGCCTCAGCATATTCGAGTAATCGTTTATTGTTCGTCGCTTACAAAATACGATACGTCTTTGCTTTGTTAACTTCATGGCCGCAAATTAACAGTTGTTGAAAAATTGTCAACTTCGTGACTTTATGACATGTCGACGGCACGGGGTCTCCTGAAGACTGATTAACTCTCTTTTCCCTCATTCTGATATTTGTTCAGTTACTCGATTTATTAACTGTCGTTCCGTTCGTCCGTTATGCATTTTTCGTTATGAATTGACAATTACAAGTTAGTCTGCATGGGTTAACGGTCGCAGATAACTTGCAATGATAACATAAACTGAACACATGACTAAACTGTTGAAGACATCGCCAAGGCTTCAAACACAACTGTTGGTGTATATTCGCCATGAGACGATGAAAGTGATCTGTTGCCCTACTTTATATTCTCTAGTCTACACTCGCCATTTCACTCCGCCACTGCTGTAGAACATAGTGAATTTGGGTTAGTCACATGCATATCCTTTACAGGACGTCGCAGTCAACCCCGGCATTGTTAGCTGTTTGTGATTTCTTGGCAAGTTCACGTTCAGTAGTTTGTCAGTGCTTTCTGAATGACCGGCACACATACTATTGTATTAAAAACCAACGCAAGGCTGTCTGCTTCCAAATCGCAAGGTGTGTTTCGAACTCGGGATTACTAATTGCGTCCGTAACTGCTAGAATGTTTCTCTCTTGTAATGTGTCTTATATAATTACGCTCGCCTTCCAAACAAACAATGTAGCAGATCAACGGGAACCAAATATTAATGTCAACGATAATGATGGTAGCAACGATGGCATTCCACGTCAAATCAAAGTTTATTAATGGTAATTGGTCGCACAGGCTAATATATGACGGTTCCCATGTTGATGGGATGGCCGGTCAAAATATAACAAATAATTATTAATAAATATACAATGTCAGCTGCCGATTCCGATTCCATCTTATTTAAATTGCATGTGGTCCATCGCGCTGTACTTACATTACGTTCTTCATTCTACTGTCTGACTTACGTTGATCTATGTCTGTGCTGACGCTATGACCTCTTAACTGTTGATCGATCGGCAAGTTGTGATACAATCTATTCTCCTCATTTCTTCTGCGCCATGCGTTCATCCCCGATCGTTCCCCTCAATCCAGACAGTGCCCTTGTTTCCTGATGTTGCGGTAATATCATATATCCTGTCCATAACGTCTTTCAGTTAGAAATTGTTGTTGATACTTCGGTGTTGTGATCAAGTCAGCCCGTCTCCATGATGTTTTCAAAACTTGACTGACTATTGTGACGTAGTCCGCCGTGACGTCATGTAGCAACTTGTGTATTCATCCGCTACTCAATTAACTCTCTTTGTTCCGTCTGCCACAATTTTCGTATCTTATTCTAAATCATTGACTCTTGCCTTGAATGACTCTTGAATGAGTGCCGGTCATTCAAAAAGCTATGGCAAACTACTGGACGTAAAATTTGCCAAGAAATCATACAACATAAACTATATCGAATTATATTATTGATTTTGTTTATGTTGTGTGATTTCTGCAGAACGTACCTCGCGAGATGCAACGTAATATGCTAGTTAATACATCGTGCAATCTATGTGTGTGTATGTGTGTGTGTGTGTGTGCGCGCGCGCGTGCGTGCGTGCGTGCGTGCGTGCGTGCATGTGTGTTTTTTTCTTTATTCAAACTCACTTCTGGAAAAGATTGTTTTGAATTTAAATATATCTTCATGATTTTATATCATCTCAGACTACACAGTTTGTAAACTAGTCGTTATTGTCCTGGTATTTCTGCAGCGTTAATTCTTTAAAACGTTGTCGTTAAAGATCATAACTCGTTCTTGCATAGAGCAAGTTCTACGGAAGCAATTATATATTCTAACTTATTATAACAATTTAATGTATCGATTATTTCTTGGGTTCCTCAATGTTCTTCAACAGCTCTTCTGTTTTCAGTGCAATGCGCTTCTCAACATGCGACGAGCCTCTTTAACCTTCTGTCTACGCACCTCAGCCTGAGCACTAAGAATGTTTGATTTGGACTTCTCAGCCTTTTCCTTGTGGATGAACTCCATTAGTACACGCTTGTTCTGAAAGCCATTATCTTTGCACTTCATGTACAGCTAGTGGTACAAAAATACTTGTCAATCTTCTTAGTCCCCTTGTACTTTCTCAACAACCTGCGCAGAGCTCATAAGTCTGTTTCCAGCCATATTCTTCGTGGCTTTTCCCCAGGCTAAAGTGGCCGCTATGATCATCTTCCCTCTTCACTCAGCGTCTTCAGTCAGCAGCTTAACTAACTAACATTGTTGTCATTGTCAGCTAACGCAAGTTGCAACATTATTAGTCGTCAGCTGCGCCTTTCGGTATAGTTACGATATATAGTGTCTGAGGCCCACTCGGTGGGGAAGGTGTTACGATATACAGTGTCTGGACCACGCTCGGTGGTGAAGGTGTTACGATATACAGTGTCTGAGGCCCACTCGGTGGGGAAGGTGTTACGATATACAGTGTCTGGACCACGCTCGGTGGTGAAGGTGTTACGATATACAGTGTCTGAGGCCCACTCGGTGGGGAAGGTGTTACGATATACAGTGTCTGGGGCCCGCTCGGTGGTGAAGGTGTTACGATAAACAGTGTCTGGGGCCCTCTCGGTGGTGAAGGTGTTACGATATACAGTGTCTGAGGCCCGCTCGGTGGGGAAGGTGTTACGATATACAGTGTCTGGGGCCCGCTCGGTGGTGAAGGTGTTACGATAAACAGTGTCTGGGGCCCTCTCGGTGGTGAAAGTGTTACGAACGCAATTCGTAATCACGCATGCCGCGTTCGTAACACAGCTGCCAGCGCTTTTGAAGCAGACGTATTGCGTTGATTTCCATACAATGGCATGATTGCCAGTCGTTCGAAAAGCAAGCAATGGCAAATTACTGAACTTAATGCTTGCCAAGAAGTCACAAAGAGCCAAAAAAATGTTGGGGCTGACCGCGACTCCTGTAAAGAATATCTTATATAGAACTATACATTGTCCTGTTAATTGGTTTAACATTACCGTGATATACAGTTTAAATTATCACGAGGAAGATGCACGGTGTATATTTCACCGTGATGGATTATTTATTTGGCTTTGTTTTCTGTTGAGTGACTTCTGCAGTGTGCACCTGACGAGATGCAGCGAAACATACCAGGCAATAAACTATGCAATCTAGTGTTTGTGTCTGCATTATTTAGATGTACTACAGGAAACACTGTTTTGAATTACACGAAAACTCAGAAGGTATGAAAAATACTGGACACAACATGAGGCATTTCCATATCCTTGAAGAATAAAACCATGTGTTATTTAGGTGTGACTGGATAGACCAACATTTCGTACACATATGCATCATCCTCATCATGTGCCTAGCCAGCTGGCGTAGGCGTTCATGTTTCGCCACATATCTCTGCTCTTGGTGCTCTCAACTCTGCTGATGATATTCCCTCATGCCACTGTCTCAGTCCATCCAGCATCATTTCTATTGGACTACCTCTTTCTATTCTCGCACTGATCTTTCCGGTGGTCACGATGTTGTCCATCGTCCCTCATCTCAAGATATGGCCAAATAACGCTGTTTATCTCTTTCTATAGCTGCATTTCATGTCCTATTTTCATTAGCCTCTTCCAGTCAATCGCTGTTTGTTACTCTAGCAGTCCAAGGAATTCGCAGCATTCGTTTCAGAAACCACATTTCCTGTTGATTCTAAGCTCGTCCTAATTTGTTCATTCACGTTCCATGTTTCACTGCCATAAAACAGAACAAGTTGTATATAACATATTAGTACTCTATTTCTTACATTCGGTGCTAATGATTTATTGCATAGGACACAACAAAGCACATACTATATAACATTTCACCACTCTCTTTCTTACATTCGGTGCTAATGATTTATTGCATAGGATACAACAAAGCCCATTCCATATAACAATTCAGTACTCTCTTTCTTACATTCAATGACAGTAACTTACTGCATAAGAAACTTTTCATTTTCTGAAATGCAGCTTTGATCTATTCTACTTTTAATCTCTTTATCTTCAATGCGATCTTCAATTGCCCTTAAGTATTTAACCTTATCAACATAGTTAAGAGTTATACATACACAGATCAACTAAATTAATTTCCTTTTTTTTTCTTCATTCAAGGTTAGCATACGGACATCTCAAAGTGTCCTAACAGATCATGCTGACAAGCCCACCGAAGAAAATTTACACCTACAACTGTATCACCAGCAACATGAGCTCGAGACTCCACATTTCCACCGAGGATACGCATAAAGACATCCATATTCTCGAAGGCAAGCGATCGGATACAATGTCAGATCACAAGAAATGCTACTCAGTTAAACCGTCATTGAAGCCAATTCCGCCTCATATCACAATTTGTCCCCCGGATGAACAAGACGTGGAGGGATCAGATTTCTTACCAGATGACGATATGGATAACGATGTGTTTCAGACGCCAGCAGTCGTGTCGTCATCTGCATCACCGTCGTATCATGATGACAAACATAAAGTACATTCGGGAAGGTTGTATCTCATTTGTCACGCCAGAAGTAATTATATTTTGTCACCTCCTTCTAGATCGCCTGTCACATCTCCAACACAGTCTCCCAGCATGCCCTTTCATTTCGGGGCTTCTCCACCACCTTCGACACATCAATGGCCGTCGCCTGTCTCTTCGTCACCATCTGCTTCGCCAACTCCACCTTCCAGTCCGAAAGTGTCGGTGTTTGTGAAGGTGTACCGATGTAACAGCGAGCACTTTGCGGTGATCACCCGGGACCCCATTTACACCACCAAGCCTACGTACATTAACATGCGCCACTCCAGAGTCATGCCCGGGAACTGCCTCGGCCGTTTTATCGTGGCTGGACACTGTGACTCCGGTAATGTCATTGAATTTGAAGTCCCCGAGTTGTCTTCGTTGGAGCAGTGGCTGGATGCTTTCCAAGTCAACAGCCCAGCTGTCTCTCCCAGCCGCACACTTAGTGGAAGCAGCAGTGGAAGTGGAGGCGGGGGTGTGGTTTCTCCAAATACCCCGCCTATACCCCGAAGCCCCGTTCTTCCTACGCTTGCGGAAACAGATGAAGACGACTAAAGAACTCCTTTCGTTAATTACACTGTCGTAAGTGCGATTCTACAATGTTCAGACAATGCGCTGGGACACAACTGACCGAACTATTTTTTCTAAAACATTATCTTTTCCGTTAATAACGCAACCACAGTGCTCAGCGACATCTTTGAATCGTGGCTGTGAATGTCCAAATTGTATGCTCCGTTTTCCAGCTGCCAATTGAGAATGTCCTTTGGAATGCACCATTTGGCTTGCGGTTTACATAACTAAGCCATAGCATTATATACTTTCAAAGAAGTGTGTGCATGGTCGTTGGACCATTGTGTGACATTTCAGTATTAGTTACTCTGTCCTTCCGAGGGATGCCAAGGATAAAACGAGGTTATTGTAACTTAACAGTGCGTGGCTATGCTGATAATGCGACGAGGGCGACCGGACGAGGGTTCACTAAGGGAGGATAAGATTGGCCACCTATACCTCCCTGTCTGCAGACCTACAAACTGCGATGGTTCTAATACATCATAGACCTTTAGTAGGTCTCTGCTTCGATAGCATTCCCTTGTTCAATTCTCTAGTGTTTGTTTCCATATCTATTTTATTTCATGCATTTCTTTCGATTACAGTAAAAAATATAAATGCATTAATTGTGCTTATCCCACGAAGATGCTTCTATAATTATATATATATATATATATATATATATATATATATATATATATATATATATATATATATATATATATATATATATATATGCCTTGGAGTTGTATTTTAAAATAATAAATATACAATCGTTAACAGTGTTAATGATAACACAAAATTGAAAGAGTTATAATAACAATATGAGTATTGTGTATTAAAATATAAACTATCTTGTACACACAGAATACAGACAAACACATTATTTATATGGTAAACAATACACATATGATGACTTGTTACATATTGAGTGAGTTGTTGCTATATATTATACATTCTGGTGTAGCAGTAACAATAGAAGAAAGCGATACAAAAACACACTGAAGCCTCAATGAAAAACTGCGACACCGGCCTTGGAAACTTGGGAGAACATGTCTGCCTACCGCTCTGCTTGGTGTAATAAAATTTTACGAACATGGCGAATTTTTGAATAGTTTAGAATCGACCACGATACATGGAGGAGTACTTATTAAAATAAACATTTTAGTTTACTTTCCTCTGGTTAACGGACAACATTCCTCTGCTCTCATTGTAACAAACCTGTCCTGGCTCAGATTGGTCAATCAATCCACCCCCGAAAACCCCACTCCAACCTTAGTCTAGGCTGATAGATGACAACAATGACGTATTCTGCAGACATGGAGACTTACTTGTATGATCCGAGCGTGAACTACAAGCTGCCTTGTTAAGTAAGATAAGGGGAAAGGTAAACCGTTAGCATTTACAGCTGTAGGGATGTCAAGTATTACTTCTTCGCATATAATAGGTCATGGCTCAATGAGATTAGATCAATGGTTCTCAACAGGTGGGGAATTCCCCCCCCCCCCATTTTAGGATTTCCAGGGGGAGGGGGGATTAAGATTATTTCAAGATTGCGTTAATACAAGAACCGATTACTTGATATTGTTTTTCCCTTCATACTTTACGGTTCTGTATTTCTCACCCTTCTGAAATTCATTTTATAACGTAAGTAGACACGCAAGTCACGTTTTATGTAGACTTCTAGACTTGTTTTATTATGTGCTATTAAATTTTGCTTTCATTATTACGTATACTGTGTAGGGGCGGGAAAGGAAGGGAATTTTTAGGGAGGAAATACGAAAGGGGGGAATGACGTTCTGAAAATATGGTGATGGGTGCACGGGCCAAAAAAGGTTGAGAACCACTGGATTAGATTGCTTTTCACCATCGCACTTTCCTCAGACAATAATTAAAATCGATTCCCACAATCGTACCATTATGTTCTTGACAGCCAATCCTGTACTACCATAACAAAATAACAAAGTCGGCCCTGTACTAACAGACAAAACAAAAACGTCAGTCCGGTATTACTAGATGAAACAAAGCCAAAAAATGCAGCCTCGTTTTTTGTTGTTGTGGATTTTGATTATCTCCCCTTTCTTTGTTGTGAAGGAGTTGTGAATTAAATTCGTAATCCCGCAAATCGCGTTCGAAACATAGCTCGGGCGATTTGGAAGCAGATCGCCTTGCGTTGATTTTCATACAAAGATATGAATGTAGGTCGTTAAGAAAATAATGGCAAACTACTGAACGAAAACTTGCCAAGAAATTACAAACATCCAGAAATTATGGGGTTGATTGCGATGTCCTGCAAAGGATATGCAGCTAACTTAACTCCTTTCTTTGCTCACTTTCGAGTTGGTCCTGAATAGGAGGTTATATTTTCCCCTTTGTAATGGTCTTGTACAGTTGGTGTCTTTTGGGGCTGAAGCCAGTTGGCTTTTTCTTTATTGCGTTCAAGAGTTATAGTGGAAGAACATTCTAGTTATACGAGGGTAGAAAAATAAAATTCTCTGGGGTCATTACTTGGTGTGTTTGACCCGGTCGTGAACAGTCTGTCACAGAAGTCACGCCGTTTTGAAACTTCCTACTCCACTCAAACGCTTGCTGGAATGACAGGCATGCATCACCATACTGGACCTTCATTCCCCGATGAATTTCTATAGATTTTACCCCTTCACTGATTAAAACAAAAACGGATAACAGAAGGCTGCTCGTCTTTGGTGCAATAGTCTTTCGTGCAACAGTGGGGCGGCCATCTTTAGACTGTACTTATGTGGTCACCGTGTTCGTCTGCACTGTGATGTCACGTGCTTAACACTATTGGCTTCCTTAACAACAATATTGACAGGTTAGAAGATAATGGCATGGTTATTGTAATTTCTATCACACTTTTAAAGTTTTGATTTTTAACCCCTCCGTTCTACTGTCAAGTTTTATCAGTTTTTTATCCAGTGCCATCCGTATTTAACCTCCTCCCCTAACACCCCACCCCTTTCTTGATTCGCTGGAATATGTCTAGATATCCCCAGACTTAGCCATGGGAATCTCTTGGGAAAAAGGGGGATTTTCTGAATAGTGTGGGGATGGGATGGTGTCCTGTTATTCCCGAGAGGAGATTGGAATCAACAAGCACATCTTTAAACTTAGTATCTGTTGGGATTATTGACTGACTTTGGTCTACACTCCTCTCTTCTGTCTTCCATTCCATATATCTATTTCTTTCTCTCTCTCTATTATTCCCTCAACACATACTCCGACAACAGTTCCTTTCAACGATAAGATAAAAGATTTATTAATAAAAACTATGTCTGGTGTATGTATGGATATTGTCTTTGTAGTTGGTATGTTCTTCTATTGTGGATGCCAGATAAGATGTTGATAGATAGTCTCTTCTCTCAGCTAGAGTACAGGACATTACATAGATACAACGGAACAATCTCACCCTGACAGCTCCGTCTGCTTGAGTCTGTAGATATATCCGTTTTTTGTAATGAAAAAATGTTCACCACTGTATGAATGTATTTAACCCGATCACCATATGCTGTCAGCTTAAACGGAATGGTCTTTCTTATCTTATAGCGTTCTTAATTCCATCCTGGAAAACACATCAAGTTTCTAGTATTCTATTTTTGTCCTGTACAAGTTCTACACCGGATAGTTCTTAATGGGTATAGTCACTTTGTATGCACCTTGCAACTCTTCGATACTGAGTCATTTGAGTTTTTCTATTAGTTTAGATGATCTCTATTTTCTATTCTCTGTCCTCCTTGTTTCTTACTATGAACATGCTGTTCTTTCCTTTCTTATGCACAAGTGTCGTGCTTTATTACTTTAAAGTGCTTTCTTGTGGTTTATCAACACTGGGTGATCTTGACCACAGCCATCTGTGTTATATCTTAGTTGATAAGTCCCAACCTGGTATGGAAACCTGTGTGATATACATTTAATAATGAGATCTGTGTCTGCTTCCTCTTCTCTCCTATGTGAGTGTCTTTTCCTCCAGCCGAAATGAAAAGGCTTCCGAAAAAACCCACTCTGACATAGGATAGAAGATTCACCTAATGTCTATACTATTCCTACTAATAGAAAGCAATGTTAAATGCACTTCACTCACATTAATATTCCTATGCTAAACTATACTCTAATATACCTTATTTAGGCATCTATGTTCCTGGAATCGAAAAAACACTTAGCGAATAACACACTACTATCCCCTCTTTCCATCATTAGGGACGTGTATTTCTATTCCCACTCAAGAACATATCTCCTTCAGTTCAGTTTGGAACACACACTAAACTTACACAAAGACGTAGCCACTCTTTTATAGGTCATCTTTGCCGCATAGTCCTTGACATTGCTGGACACCTCACATCCAGACTTTATTATCATTGTTAGTGGAAAATTACAGCTCTGAACCGTTTCACATCCATACCGCAATATGCTGTCCAATCATCTCTCTGCTTTAGTCGCAAACCAATTTTTCCACTCGACATTTTACCTGCGCCGTTAGCCGGCCCCTTCTGTGTCTTGACCTATAAACACCTGCCTGGTCAACCCGTTGTTTGTTAACCCTTCTTCTACCTGGTTAGTCGGTTTATACAGTCGTCTATCTGGGAATCATTAACTCTCAGTATTTCACGACATAGGCCCCCTCTTAAGAGATTAGACCGCGTCGAATCTTTCTCACTGTAGGTTTGATTCCCATGATCCACAACCCTAGTCTTCTTCCTCCGGAGCTGGATGTCTGGATAAGAAATCTGCCCCTACATTCTCCTTTCCAGGGATGTATTCCACTGTGAAGTGGTATGGTTTCAGCAACAATGACCATCTCATCAACCTGGCATTGAGTTTCTGTGATGTAGCTAGGAACATCAAGGGTTGATGATCTGACTGGACCGTAAACTGTACTCCGTACAAGTATGGTTGAAATTTTTGTACCGCCCATACGAGTGACAAGCACTCTCTTTCAACAGTTGAATAATTTTTTTCTGCCGGTAGGAGTTTCTTACTGGCATAAGCTACAGGTTTCAAAACTGAAGCATCGTCTATTCCTTCTTGTAATAAGGCTGCTCCAATGCCGATCCCACTTGCATCTGTTCTTAGCACAAATGGCTTTGTGAGGTCTGGGAGTTGTAGAACTGGCTTGTTCACCAACGCCTCCTTTAATTGACTGTAGGCCTCCTCACATTCTGGCGTCCATATAACTGTATCTGGAAGTCCCTTTTTTAAGGTCTCTGTTAATGGATTTCCCAGTTCGGTGAAATGAGGAATGAACTTTTGATAAAATCCACACAATGATAGGAAGGATCTTATATCTTTCTTGGTTTTAGGCCTTGGAGCTCGTCTGACTTTTTCCAGGTTCTTCGCCTCCGGGACAATTTTCCCGGGAGTGATGGTATGACCTAGAAATTCCAGAGTTTGGTAACCAATCATGCACTTGGTTGGTCGCGCCGTAAGCCCGGCTTCCCGGAGCCTATCGAAAACTCTCTCCAAGGATCCCAAATGGTCATCTAATCTGTCACTGGCAATCAGTATATCGTCCATGAATGAGATAATAGCCGGGTCACGTAGAGGATCCAACAACGCTCTCATCATGCGAGTAAACACTCTAGGCGCATTACTGAGTCCAAAAGGCATGACATTGAACTCATAGTGTCCCGTAGGTGTACTGAAAGCCAGCAGATGTCGAACTTCTGGTTTGACTGGGATCTGATAATAACCCCTACTCAGATCTACTTTAGAGAAGTACTTGGCCTTATGGAGCCTGGCGAACAACTGGGTTGGATTAGGCAACGGTTCCACTTGGAACTGGGTATGACTATTCAAAAGTCTATAGTCAATACACAACCGGTGTTCTCCACTCGGTTTGCGTAACAACACCACTCCAGCATTATATGGGGATGTGGATGGTGCAATCACCTCATCCTCCAACAGTTTCTGTATCTCCTCCTCCAAAGCCTCCTCTTTAGCAAAGGGCACTAGGTAGATTTTTTGGCGAACCGGATCCTGCGTAGTTAAGGTCATCTCGAACTCAACCAGCTCCGTCCGTCCTGGTTTATCCGTCAGGATCTGCTTATGGGATTTGAGAACCTGGCCAATCTTTTCCCTCTCTTGGAGAGTCAGATCAGGGTTCACCTGTACTTCCCGATAAGTTTCCTGGTTTATTAGAGGATACTCCCTCCCCTCATCTGGTCCGGTTTCAGTCTCCACTGCTACCGCCATTGCCATGAGATGGGCTGCTCCTTCCCGGGTTCTTTCTTCATATTTTCTCAAGAGATTAATATGAAAAATCTTCGACTTTCCCCGGATCCGTATTTGATAGTTGGTTCTGGATACCATCCTTTCCACGGGAAATGGTCCTTGCCACCCTATCTCCAGTTTGTTGTTTCCCGTTGGGAGTAACAACAAGACTTTGTCTCCTACCTCAAGAGCTCTGTCTCTAGACCTACGGTTATAGTACTCCGCATGTCTCTTTCTGGCCTTTCTCAAGTTTCGAGTGGCCAGAGCCCAGCCCGTGTGAAGTTTTTCCTTCAGTTCCTCCACGTATTTGTACGAGGAAATCACCTCTTCTGAAGTTTCTTCCTCCGTCCAACTCCTCAATAAAGCTTCCAATGGTCCCTTGATTGGTCGACCAAACAGCAGAGTTGCTGGCGGTACTCCTGTGGAGCCATGTGGCACTTCCCTATACGCAAAAAGGGCTGCCGGGATGTATTCATCCCACCTATCAGGTTTTTCCTGGGCCAATTTCCTGAGCATTGTCATCAACGTGCCGTTGAAACGCTCTACTTGTCCATTAGCTTGTGGGTGGTAAGGACTGGTATGTATATGGTTGGAGTGGAACACCCCAAATACCTCCTCCATGAGTTTCCCACAAAACTGTGACCCATTATCCGTCAGAATCTGATTAGGGAAGCCTAATCTGGTAAAAGCCTCCATCAATGCATCAGCCACTCTTTTCGAGTCAATGGTTGACAATGGTATGGCTTCACTCCACATTGAACAGCAATCCACCATGGTGAGGATATACATGTTCCTCTTCTTGGTCCTAGGAAGAGGACCCACGATGTCGATAGCTACCCTCTCGAAAGGAGAGTTCATAACGGGCATTTCACCTAACACCACCGGCGCTGTCCAGTGTTTCGGGGCCACCCGCTGGCACTCTGGGCAGGACTTTACATACCGACTCACATCTTCCATCAATCCTGGCCAATAATAATGACAGGAAATCCGCTGCATGGTGGCGGCGATACCCATGTGTCCACTGAACGAAATGGTATGCCCCATCTGAAGAATTTGGGAACGGTAGGCCTTCGGGACTACCAATTGACCGTGTAAGTTGTCTCCCCTTCCGGCTATCCGGTAGAGTAGCCGATTCTTCATGTAGTACTGTCCGCGTTTGGGTGGAACAGCACTCTTCTGCAACTTCTTATAGCAAGGACGTAAATTATCATCCTCACTCTGGGCAGTTCGTAACTCCCCTGGCATTGGGTTTGAAATCCTTGCCTCTGCCTGATCCGTTTCCTTCTGAGAGCTTGTCTGCATAGCTCCCATGTGAATTGGTTCCTTTGGCATTCCCAGAAAGACATACCGGCAACCGAGGATGACTGGAAATATGGGATCAGTCAATACAGCGGCCTTGATTGTGCCGGTGACGTATCTTGACCGAATCTCCACTTGAGCAATGGGTAACTTCATGGCCACAGCACTCTTAGTCGCAGGCTGTATCTCCATGGTCTCCCCTGTGAGTTGTTCGGGGAATACTAGATCCGCCGAAATCACCGCTTCCCCATCCAGTCCAGTATCGTATAAACATTGGACTGGTTGTCCATTCACCTCAATCAATTCCACTACCGAGGGTCTCCCTTGGTCCGGAATGTCTTCCCCCTCCTCGACTTTTCCCTGGGATTCTTCGATGGGTTCATCGAGGCGTGTTTCGAAGGGACCGTCATTTGCCTTGCCTCGGCATTCTGCAGTCGTATGGGCTTTCGACCTGCAGTGTGTGCACCATGTTCCCTTCCTAAGTTTCCGTGTGTCCTTTTTGTTCCTTTCTCCTTCGCCGACCTCAGCCTTGTCTGTGATCACCTTCTTATGATTCACTTGGCATGCCGCGAAGTAAGGGTTTTTCGGTTTCGATCTGCAGTCTTTTGTGTTGTGAGAGGCCGCCTTGCAAACCGAGCACCACTTCTCCGACCAGGGTCGTTTTGCGTGAGAATTCCAGGTGTTCTTGGTTCCTTCCTTCACCTTCTCGGAACTCTCCGTTGACGTCTTTTTATAAGGTTCCACTTTAGTTTCTTTTCCGTTCGTCGATTTCTTTCGGTCTTGTTTTTCCTGACCTTTGGTTTGTGTACTTAGTTCCGTCGCCTCCCCATGTACCTCTACGAATCGTTCCGCCAGCTTATTCACAACATCAATCCGTTCCGCCCCTTGTTCTCCCAAGAAGGTTCTGAGAGGTTTCGACATTTGCTTTCGCATCTGGTCGACCACCATCATCTCTTCGAGACTCTCATAATCCCTCTTGAATTCTGCCAAGTCCATCCATTTCTGGAGATAGGCTTTCAGCCTTAGACTGTAGGCGGCGAATAGTTCTCCCGGCTCTCGTCTAGACGATCTAAACTTCTTCCTATACGTTTGTGCTGTGACTTCATAATGTTTCATCAAAGCGGCTTTCAATTCCTCATACTGATTTTCCTGTCCTGGTGGTAGGCGTGTGTAGACCTCGTACCCTGAACCACGTAAAGACTGGGATAATTTAAGAGCCCATCTGGTTCTATCCAGTCCCATAGCGACTGCCATAGCCTCGAACCGATCCAAAAACTGGTATATCTTCTCTTTACTTTCATCAAAGACCGCCAAGGGAAACTTCATGGCATGGTAACCCTGTCCACTCATGTGGGTTGCCCCAGGTGAAGATGAACTTCCTTCTGCTGCATCTACTTCACCCTTAGTTTGTGTCTTGAGTTCTAACTCTTTCAAGCGGTATTCATGTTCCATTTCTTGTCTCCTGGCAGTCTGTTCCATTTCCAGTTTCTTGGTCTCCTGGTCCATTTTCTTGGCCTCTTGTTCCATTTCCAGTCGCTTGGTCTCCTGGTCCATTTTCTTGGCCTCTTGTTCCATTTCCAGTCGCTTGGTCTCCTGGTCCATTTCTAGTCGCTTGGTCTCCTGGTCCATTTCTATTCGCTTGGTCTCCACCTCTATTCTTCTCACTTCCCACTCGGTCTTGCGATCTTCTCGTTCCGCTTGACGAATCTCTCGCTCTCTTTCCTGGATGTAATCAGTTAAGTCTGAACCAGCCAACCCAATTTCTTCTCCGTTGGCCCTAAGTTCTGCTGTAGTTAGTTTGGGAGTGGCCATAGTTAAAGCAGGTAAGTCAGCACGTTGAGTAAAGACACCTCAAGGCAGTAAAGAAGTACTCACTATACAATTATATTCCAGTTAGACCCTATATCATTAATCTATGTCTATCTAATATTATAAATCTACAACACCACACAGTACATCACAACCACTCTCTCATCCACAAGAGGAGATATAGGATAAAGACTTATGTAGACGTGTGACCGTGTGACTAGGTATGTAATGTGTCTTACCACCTATCCACATTCACTCTGTCTGGAACTTTCTCACTGTAAAGTCACCAGCGTTAATGAAATGTTTCCACCATAAATGTAATGGCACCATATATCCAATGGACGTCCTTCCATTAAAAGTCATCAATATATACTTCTTTTTCTTTTATTCCAATCAGTATGTCCCAACATGCAGGTACCCCTCTATGCATATGCCCTGTTATGCCCAGGTCATATGGGTATTTTTCCTACCCCGCTCGCTCCACCAATTATGTCCTGTTATTCCCGAGAGGAGATTGGAATCAACAAGCACATCTTTAAACTTAGTATCTGTTGGGATTATTGACTGACTTTGGTCTACACTCCTCTCTTCTGTCTTCCATTCCATATATCTATTTCTTTCTCTCTCTCTCTATTATTCCCTCAACACATACTCCGACAACAGTTCCTTTCAACGATAAGATAAAAGATTTATTAATAAAAACTATGTCTGGTGTATGTATGGATATTGTCTTTGTAGTTGGTATGTTCTTCTATTGTGGATGCCAGATAAGATGTTGATAGATAGTCTCCGTGTCTTCTCTCGTCTCTTCTCTCAGCTAGAGTACAGGACATTACATAGATACAACGGAACAATCTCACCCTGACAGCTCCGTCTGCTTGAGTCTGTAGATATATCCGTTTTTTGTAATGAAAAAATGTTCACCACTGTATGAATGTATTTAACCCGATCACCATATGCTGTCAGCTTAAACGGAATGGTCTTTCTTATCTTATAGCGTTCTTAATTCCATCCTGGAAAACACATCAAGTTTCTAGTATTCTATTTTTGTCCTGTACAAGTTCTACACCGGATAGTTCTTAATGGGTATAGTCACTTTGTATGCAACTTGCAACTCTTCGATACTGAGTCATTTGAGTCTTTCTATTAGTTTAGATGATCTCTATTTTCTATTCTCTGTCCTCCTTGTTTCTTACTATGAACATGCTGTTCTTTCCTTTCTTATGCACAAGTGTCGTGCTTTATTACTTTAAAGTGCTTTCTTGTGGTTTATCAACACTGGGTGATCTTGACCACAGCCATCTGTGTTATATCTTAGTTGATAAGTCCCAACCTGGTATGGAAACCTGTGTGATATACATTTAATAATGAGATCTGTGTCTGCTTCCTCTTCTCTCCTATGTGAGTGTCTTTTCCTCCAGCCGAAATGAAAAGGCTTCCGAAAAAACCCACTCTGACATAGGATAGAAGATTCACCTAATGTCTATACTATTCCTACTAATAGAAAGCAATGTTAAATGCACTTCACTCACATCTATATTCCTATGCTAAACTATACTCTAATATACCTTATTTAGGCATCTATGTTCCTGGAATAGAAAAAACACTTAGCGAATAACACACTACTATCCCCTCTTTCCATCATTAGGGACGTGTATTTCTATTCCCACTCAAGAACATATCTCCTTCAGTTCAGTTTGGAACACACACTAAACTTACACAAAGACGTAGCCACTCTTTTATAGGTCATCTTTGCCGCATAGTCCTTGACATTGCTGGACACCTCACATCCAGACTTTATTATCATTGTTAGTGGAAAATTACAGCTCTGAACCGTTTCACATCCATACCGCAATATGCTGTCCAATCATCTCTCTGCTTTAGTCGCAAACCAATTTTTCCACTCGACATTTTACCTGCGCCGTTAGCCGGCCCCTTCTGTGTCATGACCTATAAACACCTGCCTGGTCAACCCGTTGTTTGTTAACCCTTCTTCTACCTGGTTAGTCGGTTTATACAGTCGTCTATCTGGGAATCATTAACTCTCAGTATTTCACGACAGATGGGACGGGGTGGGACAGGCATAGATTACCATTGGATGGGAGAGAAAAACATGTCCCATGGACAAGCCTGGCAGACTTGTCCATGGGACTGTTATTCCTATGGGAATCCCATGGGAAAGTCTCATGGGACGGGATGGGATGGGACATGCATAAATTATCACGCAATGTAAATTATGTCCCATGGACAACTCTGGATATCCCCCTTAGCGTTTCAATTATTCTGTCATACAATTACTGCCACATGCCAATAAGGAGTGTGTATGTGCAGACACTGGAACCTGGCCATCTTGACAGACGATAGTTTGTTACATTGTGCTTCAAAAAAGGCGCAATACTAATAACTACAACCCTTAGCGTTAGCGAATGTGACTGATCAGACCAATTCGCGCTGTAAATGGATGCAAACGCATGGTCATTTCCACTATCATGCACCATCTCACGCGTCTCACACGCTCGTTGCGTGATCTATCTGCCATCAGTTTCTCCTTTGTCTTTATTCAATTTCTGATCTTTTTCATCAGTTTTACTTCAACCCAAAAGAATAGTGAAAATCACAAATTATATCTCAACATAGCAAAATTAAAGATAATGCATACAGATAAAACTAATATGGAGAACGAAATATATGTTAATGAGGAAGAATATGAGGTGGTGGACAATTTCGGCCATCTTGGGTCATTAATTAGCAACAATGGTGACACAATGAAAGAAATTGAAAAACGAATATCTATTAAGCCTCAAAAACTAAAACTGAATAAATTGTGGCGTGGGACAGGACAAATGGGCATACAAACATTAGATTTTTAAGAGCATGCATCTTACCTATCGCAATATACGCCTGTGAGACCTGGACACTTACTAACACAAGCTGAACAGCCTTTGAATATGAATGTTGTAAACGGGGTCTAAGAATATCTCGGATACAGAAAAGAATAAATGCATCCACGCGACAAGAACTGAATATTGAAAAAGGTTGGCTACTTAAGACGATAAAACAAATAAGACTGAAATAGTTTGGTCACTTGAAACGTCATGAAAGTTTGGAGAGAACAATAATGGAGGGGTATATGCCCCGGAAGAGAGGAAGAGGAATGTCAAAGAGAAGATGGGTGCATGATGTGGCAGTTGATCTCCATAAGGGTGTATCGGACGCAGGACATCTTGTTTATGACCCAGAAGTTTTACGAAAGGTTGTTTTGAGAGCGAGGTTCTGCAAAGGACATGCTACTAAATGAATGAATGAATGAATGAATTACTGAATGAATGAATGAATGAATGAATGAATGAATGAATGAATGAATGAATGAATGAATACTTATATGCATAATCTTTGTTTTTGCTATGTTTAGATGCAAGTTATGTTCACTATTCTTTTGAGTTGAGGTTATTAGTTTTTTCTATACCATTGTGTGATGTGGATAGTAATACTGTAGCATCGGTATATCGAATCCCTGATATGTCATGACCACCGATATTTAGGGCATCATATTGCTCCTTGGTTACATCATCTCTGACATTTCTCATTATATTTTCCGCGTACATGTTAAACAAATAAGGGAACCGCACACATCTCTGACGGGCTCCTTGCCTGATGTCAAACCAATCTGATGTCTCATCATCTATTCTAACCACTGCTTGTTGGTCTAGATAGAGCAATTTTATGAGTTGTACTACATGTGATGGAAAGCCCATTTTCTTCACGATTTCCCAAAGTCTGTGGTTTTGTACACAGCTAAATGCCTTTGAATAATCCACAAAACATGAGAATAGATTTACATTAAATTCTCTACACTTCTTTATTATTAAACTCATATTGAGAATGTGGTCTCTTGTTCCTCTTCCATGCCTAAATCCAGTTTGAACCACGTTAATCTCTTCTTCCATTTTCTTAGAAGTCTTCCCTTTATGATGTTTAATAGAATTTTACTTGCATGACTGATCAAGGCTACATTTTTATAGTTCGTGCATAATTTCAGGTCCTCCCCACCCAATCACCTTTTTTTTTTTTTTTTGGTAATGGAATGAAGATAGTCTTCTTCCAAACTTTGGCCATACACCATACTTCCATATCTTTTTACATAATGCGTGATAGATTTTTATGCTTTCTTCTCCTCCCGCTTTAATTAGTTAATTATACGATAATATATAATAAATAAAGTATATATAATTCAATAAGTTTTAATAGGGGGATGGAGATGAAATAGCGAACGCTGCGTTGTTAATAAATAATATAATTTTCTTTTATCTTTACCATAAGTCTGAAAGTGAAATTAACATCATGTCGTAAATATGATTTTCCTGTAGATAATAATGGAAGGCTATAATTTTTTTCCGTGTCACGGTGGTGTACCAGCCTTATATCTAGATGTTAAAAGGGATTGGTTAATCAATTAATCAATCATGTGCCAAGCAGGAAAGTGTGGGCGGTCATGACTCGCCATTTCACTCGATCACCAGTGTCGTGGATCAGTTCAGTGTTCCTGTCTCGTCCATGCCATGTGGCTAAGCCATCCAGGTATTTTCCTCTCGGTTTGCCTCTTGGTCTGTTCCCTTCGATCTTGCCAGTTGTCACCAAGTTCTCCAATCCATTTCTTCTCATAACATGTCCAAAAAATGTTGACTGTCTACGTATAATTTCTCTAATCAGTTTACGATGTTCATTTGTCTCCTGTAGTACGTGGTCATTGGTTTTTCTGTCTGTCCATGGTATTCTTTGCATTTTCCTCAGAAACCACATTTCTGCAGCCATCAGATGTTTTTCAGCTTGACTGCCCATTGTCCAAGTTTCACATCCATACAAAAGAACAGGCTCTATGTATCCCCTCAACACTCTTTTTCTCGTTTCAATTGACATCTTTTTATTGGTCAGAATGTTTTTCATCTTGCTAAAGGCTACTTTAGCCATGGCGATTCTTGTTCTAATCTCTTCAAGGCATCTCCCATCAGATGTTATGACAGTTCCAAGATAATTGTACCGATTCACTTGTTGAAGAATATTTCCATTTACTTGTATATTACATTGTAGCACTTCTTCCTTCCTAGTGACGACCATAACCTGAGTCTTTTTACAATTTAATTCTAACCCCAGCTGCTTACTGTGTACAACAACCGCATCTACTAATTGTTGCAGGTCCTGCGCATTGTCTGCAATCAATACTGTATCATCTGCATATCTAATGTTATTGATGTTTCGTCCTCCAATGCTGATTCCATTTATATCCTCTACATTTCTGAAAATATTTTCACTGTATAGGGAAAAAAGATCTGGAGACATCACACATCCCTGCCTAACACCTCTCTTAATTGGCTGATACTGTCCCACTTCATTATCAATCCTTATTGCAGCTTGTTGTTTCCAATACATGTTCTTCATAAGTCTAATGTCTTTCCCATCAATTTGTAGATCTGCAAGCATATCCACCATGTTGACATGTCTAACTCTATCAAAAGCCTTTGTATAGTCAATAAAGCAAAGATGTATATCCTTGTTTACTTCTATAGCACGTTCAATAACTGTTCGCAGCATATACACAGCATTTACTGTACCCTTTCCTTCTACAAACCCACATTGTTCTTCCCCTATTTCAGGTTGTATCTTCTTCCTCACTCTTTGCATGATAATTCTTAGCAAAATCTTTGTGATGTGACTCATTATACTAATTGTTCTATGTTGATCACATTCCAAGGTTCCTGATTTCTTTGGGATTGCAATAAATACAGAGTTACATAATTCAGGAGGTATATCTCCAGTATCATATAATGTGTTCATCAGTCTGGTGACTTGCTCTAGTCCAAATTCTTCTAAAGCTTTAATCATTTCTGTTGTGATGTTATCTGCACCGGGGGCCTTGCCAGCTTTCATATGCTTAAGAACATTTCGAACCTCCATCTCCAAAATTGGCGGTCCTTCATTATTAAATCTAATAGCATACTGTTCCTCTCTGTTATCATTATACAGGTCTTTCACATAATCTGTCCATACATGTAGGATCTGGTCTTTTTCTATTATGATTTTGCCACCTTTAGTTTTCAGACACCCTTTTGATGTACTTGTTCTTTTATTAGTAAGTTCCTGAATTCTTTAGTGCACTAATTTAGTATTTTGACTGTTGTGTTGGTTTTCAATTTCTAAGCACTTTTCCTCAAGCCATGATTCCTTTGCCTCCGTACATAATATTCTGACTTGTCTGTGGATTTCTTCATATTTGACAGAATTATTTTTGTTGAGTCTTCTTGTTTCCATGAGGTGTACAATTTCTTCAGTCATCCATTTCTTACGACCCACCTTCTTTAATTTTGGAATAGTTGTTTCTGCAGCCACATTGATTGAATTCTTCAACGTTTCCCATTGATCATCCACATCCTGGAATAATATCTCTAGATCAGACAATATTTCAAATTTGTTCTGTACTTCTATGTTGAATTTGTTTTGTATTTCCTTGTCATTACTCAATGTACACAAATCATATTTAGTGTTTCCTGTTATATACTTGACTTTCTTCAACTTTATCCTCAATGTTCCTGTGAGTAATCTGTGATCACTATAACAATCAGCACTGGGAACTGTTTTTGCTACTGTTAGCGCGTTTCTAAATCTTCTGCTAATGAGAATGTAGTCAATCTGGTTTCTAATCCTGCTATCAGGACTCCTCCATGTCCATAATCTTCTAGGGTGTTGCTTAAACCAGGTGTTTCCTACAATCACTTCCTGTTCTTTTGCCCACTTCACGAGTCTGTATCCTCTTTCATTTCTCTCTCCTAAACCATAGTTTCTTACTGTGTATCTATCCCCTTGATTTCCTACTTTTGCATTGAAGTCCCCTATTTTGATGTTTATTTCTGAATTTTTACATTTCTTTAAGGCAGCCTCTATGTCATTATAAAATTCTTCTACACTATCTTCACTGGATTCTCCTGTTGGTGCATATACTTGAATAATATTTATGCTAAAAGGTCTGCCACTTAATTTACCTAGTAGAACTCTGTCCGACACGGCCCAATATCCTTGAACAGATGTTGATGTTTTCCGGTTCAAAATAATTGCCACTCCCCTATGACGATCTTCACCTCCAGAATAAATAATCTTGAAATCGTCATCTATCTTGATGCCTGATCCTGTCCATCTCGTTTCGCACATACCTAAAATATTAATTTTTTCCTTTTCAATTTCTTGTTTTATGTTCTCTAATTTTCCGTCGTTCTTTAACGTCCTAACGTTCCAAGTTGCTAATTTTAACGTCTCTGTCCTTGTCTTG
Source organism: Cepaea hortensis (assembly GCA_963921405.1). Classification (NCBI taxonomy): domain Eukaryota; kingdom Metazoa; phylum Mollusca; class Gastropoda; order Stylommatophora; family Helicidae; genus Cepaea; species Cepaea hortensis. The sequence continues at coordinate 138,986,078 of OY992879.1, read as the reverse complement.
CGATGATCAGTCTTTAAGCGAATCATGATATACTAGGCACTTTTAAAGAGGTAGTTTTCCGTTGATTTCCTCTATGGCAGTGACCTTACTGGTCGGAGACCGCAGCCATTGACTCAAGAAGAGTTCCTCTGCCTGCCGTCGTAAAACTCGAGGCCATGACCCACAAATATCTGTCGGCTGCCCTCAAAATTTCATCCACCACCTGCCTTCCGTGGCTTCTTTTGAAAACTTCCAATCAAAGAACACAAAATAACATCACATAATCCACAAGAAAACACTATTCACAGGAAATCCATAGGAAATCACACGAAATCCAAAGGAAAACACTAAATAGCGTCCCTCCGAAAAGTAACGCTTCATTTTGTCGCCATTGTACCGGAAGTAAACCGGATTGGTTAAGCTATGCTACAAAATCCAACAGTGTGGTTTGCTTGTGTTGCAAGTTGTTTGCTTTACAACAAAACAAAGCAAACACATAGTCAGGGATTGGATTAGCAACATTTAGCTACTAATTTACCGCACCCTGAAGCGAATGTAGAACATATGGGAAACTGTAAAATGTTGTATGAATTAAAAACACGCATAGACAACAGTTGTACAATTGATATAGTGCAACAAAGGTACACTGAATGTGAAAAAACCCGATGAGGAGCTATTATTAGAGGACCATTGCAATTGCACATTTTCTAGTAAGGCAGTGTTTAGCTTTCAGTGGTGACAAAGATAAATGATATGAAGCAACAATTGGAAAGTTAACAAAGAATATATAAATGTTAACCCCCCCCCCCCCCCCCCCGCCCCCCCCCCCCCCCCCCCCATATTTGACAACATATCAGTAGCATAACAAAATCTCAACATGCTAAAAGTCATTTGCCTCTTTACTAAGGACATGCTTTTCACAATGAAATCATATCGGTTTTAGCAAGCTGAGTGAACTAAAAAAGACTGTTAGATTCATACAAGAGACAACATTGCAGTTATAAACATATTTCAGGCGAACGAAAGATGAAGAAGACGAAGCAAGAGACATAACATCAGAAATCATAGGAATTTCTAAAGAAAGCAAAATATATTTCTGGAATTCTCAGCTGCACGCCAGATTTCAGTCACATTGAACAGAATTGAGTTGAGTTGAGCTAAGAACCGACATCTCCTCACTCAGGGCTTTCCCATATGCACTCTCTCCCCTCGTTCAACAGCCAGCGAAGAGTCACACTACTAATCGTTCTCAACGCTATCTGATTGAAAGTTCTCCTGGTCTTCCCTCTCAGTTTTGAGATTCTTCCAGAACCCTTGCCGATCCCCCGAAATCTCATTCTTTCCACATATGGGTTCTCAATTTGTTCCCTCGCCTTCTCCACCCGGTCACACAGGCGCACAACCACCTCGCACTTCCCCATAATGTTCAGAACGATGGCAGGTGGCTGTGTCCCAGAGTTGACCGGTTTTTGCCTTATGCAGAAATGCGTGGCTGCTGGGCTTCTGGTTGACTGCCACTACCATCGACGATGAACTGTATTTTCGTGGACTGTGTGGGTGAACATCTAGGAAACATCCAGATAGGAAAATGACTGCCGATTCCATCAGAGATGAATTGGGTGTTTCGTGGGGACTGGTGTGTTGACATTCTGGCGGCAGCATTATGCACAGTGTATCTGTGTGGGCTGTTGTTTGTCGAGACTCCTGTCTTTTCCACTTTTCACATTGGGCAGTGGGGAGCATTTTGTGTGATATTCACTGGCACAGGAACGGAGCATAATGGGGACGACCCGTTGCTGTGAAGTTGGAACCTCGACTAACTAACTAACTAACTAACTTCCCCATAAGTAATCTACCACCAAGAGGTGCATTCCCTGCCACGCCTACAGCCTTTTCATTACCCCGCACTCCCGCTTTGCCAGGGCAAAAACACACACACACACACAATTCTCACAATCTGTGACCTTTTACATTGAACAGATTGCGTTTGCAGCTAGAAGTGTAAATATTGACATTTCTGACATTACAGTTAGAGATTTATGTGTTGGATTGTATCCAGTTGAAGGCATTTTGGGGTAAGAATTATGAAACTATTTTCTACGTGAACACTTGACAGATTATGAACTAGATGTTCAAGATATGTGTGGAATGTGAGTGTGATAAGTTTAAATATGCGTGGTAAGTATAACGGTCTGCAGTTAGGAATATAAATCCTAAAATTTATTTTACCTTATGCACCCTTTTCATGAAATTTACTTGTTAATCTGCCAAATTAGCTTTTGAAACAGTTAATTATGTAACATTATCAAAGAAGTGTAATTTTTATCTGCATACTATTACAGATGGGACATACTAAAGCGTAATGTTAGAAGATTAACACTGAAATCTGTAAGTGATATACTATTGGAGTGTAGAATAAAAGCAGTGCGACCTTAGAGATTGCAGTTAAGTGAAGTCACGTAAAGTTTAAATGATATAATAGACGGAAATTCCGGAGACGTGAAAACAAAACATACAACTCAATATTTGTTATATCGGATTGCTTCTTTAATGTGTTCACTCATTTTATGGAAGATTATTCTGTCAAAAATTGATATTTTGAATAAAATGTTACAGAGCACTAAGTCCAATGTTTTGAGAAGGCGTGTTAAATTTCTAAGTGTAGCCAAAATTAATGAGGCATTTAGTAAATATATTATGGACTCCGAAACTTTACCTGCACAAGTAAATGTAGAGACAGCATTTTAAGTTTTAAGAAGTAGGACTACTGTTCGTCGTTCTGATTATGAAAGTCCCAGTGAATCGTGACAAATTCAAAAGAATTGTCCTGAATACAATATTATGTAAATGTTTGTTAATGCAATATTAAATTGCATTCAGGAACGGTTTGAAAAACTACAGAAATGACACAGTGTATTTTTTTTTTTTTTTTTTATTTCGAGAAATGGCTGAAGAAGACATTTGTAATAGTTTTGATTTAGATTTTTACCTTATAATTAAAAACGGAAGCAAACGTTCTTGAACTCTTCTTGAAACTGTAGCTTACATATTTTGTGCAGTGTAACTGCAGGTGGAACAGGCACATTAAAACCTTAACATATATAACAAGAAAATAACTTAAAGCCATCATTTCCTAATCTGTGTATAGCTTTGAGAATTCCAGTGACATGACCAGTAAGTGTACCATCAAGTGAACGGAGTTTTCTAAACTCAAACTTATCAAGGCATATTAAAGAACGTAAATGGCTCAAGAGTTGTCTGGTAATCTAGGAATTTTAGCTATAGAGAAGGAATTGTGTGGACGTTTGGAATTATCAGTGTGTGTTTGTGAGTGTTTGTTTGTATGTCTGTGATATATATATATATATATATATATATATATATATATATATATATATATATATATATATATATATATATATATATATATAATATTATATATATTCGTGTATGTAGAAATATTTCAGCTTACTTGTATTTACAAGTGTCGGATTAACTTTACAAGTGGTATCTATTCGCCAAGCTCTTTTTGTTTGTTTATTGCATTCTTGTTTAAATTCACTTAGCCTAACTTATTTTTTAGTATACTAGTTTCTCATTCTTGTCAAGAGTAGTTATTCTCTGTGTTATTGCTGAAACACGATCGGTGATAGAGTTCTAAATCAGCTGCACATGTTCATTTCCAAAGTGGGGTGCAGAGAATAATGTTTAGACACACCTGCTATGAAAGGTAGGGGTCGTGCTGGTGTAGTTATTAGGTTTACGAGCATACTGGTCCTGGGTGTGATTTCCAGGCCAGCGAGGAGGATGTTTCGTACATCACAAGTGATGAAGACCACTCCTTCTTTCATCCGTCATGAGGTCATGGTTAGTCGTTTAGAAGTACTGGAAGGCCCCGCTTTACGTCGCTTCGGTTTACGTAGTTTCGCTATAACGTCGTTGTCACAATGTGACATAACTTCACTTTACCACGCTACGTTTCGCCATAACGTCGTCACCTGTGTAAACACCTGTATAGTGTTTCGCTATACGTCATTTCACTTAAAGTCGCGTTTTCCAAGAACGTAACCCCGACGTTAAGCGAGGCCTTCCAGTAAGTGACTTTGCGCGATGAACTGAGAAACATTTACGCAAAAAGCCGTCAACCTCACGCTGTCGCCTGTGTCAATGTGAAACAAGCGACAGGACAAACCGAGACGACTGGAGATGGAGTCGGGTGTAGAGGATGACCAGGGTGTTCTATGTGTCTCAGCGTGCTCATTACGCTCCACATCTCGTTGCTGATGATCATTGATCACCGTCCTGTCCGTTGAACCAAATAACGGTTTCCTCCACACTTTCAGAACAGTAAGGCTGTGGTGTCAGCCTATTCTCGTACATCTGATACCAAACATCTGGGATTGTTGAAGAGACCATTTGGCCAATTGAATGTCGCTGTAGTCATTGACAATATGGACTGTGTGCAAAAATGCGTGAACATTAGTCTGTCATAGGGTTGCCAGACGCCCGGGTTATCCCAGGATCGTCCCGGCGTTTTATTAAATATTTTTTTAAGTCGCATATCACTTATAGGATGTTGCACTCAACACCAGCATTTTTCAGCTGTTGTTGACGTTCTTGTCAAGATTACGCTAAGTAATTTGTCATTGTTTTCTGAGCGGCCAGCTCAGATACCCGTAGGTACCCAATACGGCACGATCTGCTGCCGAATCTCGCGCAGCTCTGTTCCTTACGTGGATATACGTGGAATTCGGAGAAAGTCGTTAACACCTTCGCCATGGAGACCGATTAAATAATTTACTATCCCTAAAAATGCTTTCGTCCCGTTTGTCCCGATTGTCCCTGTCAAATCAAAAATTTAAACTATTTCTCGATTTTCAGTTGGCAGAACTGATTAACCTGTGGCATAGATTAAGAGCAAAATTTGTCCAACAAAATCTTCATTTCAGAAAAAGAAAAAAATATCTTATGCAATAAGTCACTATCATTGAATGGCATTAAGCTAGTACTGACATGTTATACAAAACCTGTTTTGCTGTATGACAAAGAATCATGGAACGTGATCAACAATTAAGAAAAAGTTCTGAGCACGAAGAGAGGTTCACGAGACGAATGTTGCTAATACCTAGGACTGTCAGAATAACTAACAGCGATTCCCTGGAATCGGCTAATGAATGTAGAACATTATTGCAGCTGTAAAGAAGATACAAACAACGCTCTTTGGTCATATCATGAGAAGAGAGGTATTGAAAACATACGCTGGCAGATTAGTGGGAAACTGAGTAGATGCATATCTAAAGAAATGATGCTGGATGGAGTGAGACGGTGGCATGCAGGAATTCCATCAACAGAGTGGATTCAAAACACCAAGGATAGAGTTCAACGTAGAGATAAGAGCACCTACGCCAGTTGGCAGGACACGTGATCATGAGTGACAATATTAATTTGGGTAACGTCTTTGATTCTGAGAGAAACTCCTGGTTTCTCAGCTACAAGATCTGGGAACCTTAGTCTGTTATTGTGGACAGTCGTAACGTGAAACGTAGTGCTGATGATAAACAACAGACAACCTTCTTTGCGAAGACGGCGTAAGATTGATTAATTATGACATGGCATATTAAATAGTCGCATAGTTCTCGGTACCAATAGAAAAAATAACATCAAATGATGGACAACTAAAAGTCTGTCAGTGATACTTATCAGACACAGAGGCAGAGAGTGTTGTAGATATGTAGAATCCAATCTTTGCTGGGGTGTCGTGTCTTGATTGACTGACTGACTGATTGATTAACTGAATGATTGATACACAATATGTGGAACAGCAGTCACGTAGTTCTCGTTACCAACTAAAAAGATAACATCAAATACCAGTCTGGCAGTGTCAATCATCAGAGACAGAGGCAGATACCAACTGAACTCTTAGTACTTGTATATCGTGAGAACCCTCGGCGTGGCTCAAAAATCAAACCAAATTTTAATATTCTATGATAGTGGCTCAGGTAGTTGAGACTCTTCAAGTCTAGATGAAGAACCGTGTAAGGCTCCACCGCCATTCCTGTGTTTCTACGTTTTTCTACTCGTTATCTGTGTGTTGATATGTGGCTGACTTTTCAGTTATAACTTGATATGAAGCAATTATCCTCAAATTTCAATTACCAATCATGATCCGCACTGACCAAATAGCCACATTTCACATAATAACAGAGCAGCACAGAACTAAAATCTCCACTTTATATAGAATTGGTGGGCTCTTAAAAACAAGCCTTTCTCAATATTTATAGGAACTCGCTTTAGAAATTGATGAGGCGCCGTGGGGTTCCACGGAAAATAATTAAATTAACAAGAGCAACATAACAAGACAAATAATGCAGAGTTATTCACGAAGGTTAACTAGCATATTCATTTGAAATAATAACATGAGTGCAATATGGAAGTCTTTTGTCACCTTTATTATTCTTGCTGCTTATACTGGGTTATGAAGACAACAATAACTACCATCAGAACTGTAATTCAATGGGTTTTGACAGGCTAGTGTGGAAACCTGGGCTTGGCTGATAACGATGACCTCGTGTTCTACGCACATAATCAGAGGTAAAGTATACTAAACACTCGAGACGAAAGGTCATCATCATCAGCATATCATATCATATCATCATCATAATCATCATCAACAACAGCATATTCTAATGGTGCTGTCAAGAGTCGTGGGCAGGTGTGAGGTTTAAAGATAATAATTGAGAATAAGGCTATGTTTGCTAGGGATATTCCGGGTGGAATGGGTCTCATTCCCAAACAGCCCTCTTGAGGAAACCACGTAATGGCTCAAGAACCCCCAAGCATTAAGCAAGGCAGAAAAGGGTACAACGTCAATGCTAAGATATAAGAATTGGTTCCTGTAGAAGGCAGGGAGATCCAGGAATTTTAACACAGAATACGGAGGATCTACTCACTCCACAATGAAAGTTTTATATGTATATGTCTCCCACCCCACTTTTAATCTCCCACATACACACACACGCGCAAGCACACACACACACACACACACACACACATATATATATATATATATATATATATATATATATATATATATATATATATATATATATATATATATATATAGTGACAGATTTCAACTGTCATACACAACAACTGTAGTACATAACAAACAATGTTATCACATAACAGGGTGTACTGTGTATACATAACAACCAGATTGGTCACATAACAATGTATACTTTACGTACATAACAGATGGGAACAACCAATGTTAGACACACACACACACACACACACACACACACACACACACACACACACACACACACACACAGCCACCACAAATTGACTATAAACATCAACTTTTGGAACACGACGTTCACAATGAATTAACTTCAAGGTTTTGTTAAAGCAAAGACAAACAATGTATTGTTGACATTGGGTGCAGGAAATGCTCAGATGAATCATGATGACATATGTATAACATATATTGTCATATCAATGTATTTCACATAATTCAGAAAAACAGAACATAATCCCCCCAAATCCCAAAAGGTTCACAACAAACAACATGTGCCACACACACAACAAAACAAATGAAAACTAATCCCTACAAAGACATAAATACAGAAAATCTATCTAATCAGTTTGCCTCTAGAACTATCCTATGTGACTGCTGATAACTCCCTCCTCTTCACGAATCCATCCAAAATGTCTGGCCATAATCCCAATCAGTATTCTCCAGAAACAGATTGTATATATTCCCACTTATCCTTGGAATTTGGAATTGCACACACAAACGGGTAATCCAATAGAATACTATATATATATATATATATATATATATATATATATATATATATATATATATATATATATATATATATCCACGGTTAAAAGCATGAAGAAATAATCTAGTATAATATCCATCAAGAATATAATCCACCAAGTCACAGCTGCTATAAGGAGCTGGGTTAGAGACATTCCGGCGCGGTGTAACAGATTGATGTATAAGTCTCCCGCTGTCCGTGTGATTGATATATCCAGGATCAGGCACAGAACGTTTCAGTAAATCCTTTGGATGAGGAAGAACATTGCGTTCTCCATAGTGTTTCCTGACAGCGCCAACTTGAATTGTGCATAAACATTCCAGCCTCTTTCTGGATTATAATGTAGGATATATCTTTTTCCAGTTAAACTCAGGACTGAAATGACCTGGAGTGGGTATAGTGCTTACCTGCCCACGTCTGGGATATTGTGGGATGTGGATGTTAATTCCTGAGAATAATTCGTTAAAATGTCTAGGGGGTATTATTGATTCTCTGTCACTGGTAAGAATGCAGGGTGATCAGGGATATTTACCACAAATCCCAGGAGGAAAGAGTTCCATCCTTGAAACAATGGCATCTGTGTGTAGGTTTCCCTTCCCACTTCATCACCCTTTAAATTAACTATAGATGCTAGAAGGATATTGATTGCTCACAATATATAAACAACCACTTATTGGACACCACATTTACTTGATGTACACAACACTTTTGGACAAACAGTTCAGGTATTAACTCAAGATCTGCCATTACATATATAGATGTGTAATAAACACTATGCATTTTCAGACAGGCATGGGAATGATATGCAGTATTACAACATAGTACCCAGTGACCCCAGAAAAAAACAAGGTTATTACAAACAACACAACAACCACAAATTGGTTCTGCTAACTTGACTCATTGTACCTAGATAAAATCACATTGGTCTAGGTGCAGAAACCCAACATACATACATTTATTTCTGACACCATGTACAATTCTCATATTTAAAAATAATGAGTGGGTGTCAAAATATTATACATATATGTCATAACATAACCCTTTAGGTGTACACCATTACCATGTAAAACAATCTTTACCCTTTTCCTGTCATTGAAGAAAACCACACTCATGAAAACAGTTGATACTAATAATTAAATTAATTAATTATAGTGTTCATTTAGGCGTTGCGGATGGGCATTCTTCTCCAGTGCAAAGCAGTTAATGTCCATAATTATCCGTGCAGAATTATACTCAGTCATTTTCTACTCACAGTATGTCCACCGAAGTTGGCTGGCGAATGTTTCTAATCCATAATCCAAGAATAGAATTATACATAAGCACATATTCTCTCCATGAGACTGAATTTAAGAATACTCGGTTGCCATTTGGGTTGTGTTCCAATTGAAATTGATGCCTAGGTCTGTCATACTTTCAGGAGATGCAACTTAAGCTCTGCAGAAGGTTCTTCCCTATATCATCTTATCGATGAAAAGATGACGACTGTCCAACAGCTCGGTTTATGTTAACCGTTTCCCAATTTAGTTCAAAAGGCTTTGTCACACACCCGGTTCATGTTGATAGGCCATCCCACACTTGATGATGGGCAGTTAGGCTGACATGGGACCAGCATAGAGTTCTCATTCATTCCATTTCTGTGTAGAACATACAGTGGTGAATCATTCATTTGCTTTCATCTGAAGATTCTGCTGCAGGCATGTAACTGAAGAATATTACTCCACCACATATCCAGGTTTGCAAGCCATCAGGTGATTCCTTTGGTTGCAGGCGTAAAGGCATTTACTCATCTAGCTGCTTTCATATGGTTCTTTTGATGGTGTTCAGGTTTTGGACCTTGAGGTAATCTGGTGTAGTTATGGTTCAGATGTTCTGAAGTTGGTACATTTGTTTGTATTGGCTATAATGTTGTTTCAGTGTCTCTTCCCATTTGTTTGAGTTGGTGTTCATAGCTAGAACTTGGTGTTGCATGGCTGGAACCTTATGTTTGACTTTTGCAGCTGTGAGATGTTCTTTCGAAGACTTATCCATTGTGGATATTAACTTGGTAATCCAACCAACAGTTGAAGGTTATTCACTGTTGTTAGTTTTAGTAACTTGAAGAAGGATTGTCCCAGTTTCACTGACTTGGTTGAATGATGAGGCCATTGGTGATACTTCTCAGTAGATTATTAGATCTTGAAGTCCATCCTGGATATTCCTACTAAAATAGGACTTAATCACTCACCCAGTCAGTTGTCTTCTAATTTATCTGTTGCTCGCTATGGAGCTATTGAGTGCCGCAGTAAACATTGAGGTATTGCTAGATCCAGACTATGGTTTGGACATTCACTTTATGGCTGTTGACCCAGGATCCAGTGTTAGTGATCTAGTCCCACCAAATTCAACCACCACCTGCTTCTCTTCTATAGAAAAGGGATGACAAAGAATACAACACTAGCATTAACCTACTGTGTTATGATAAAAGGTTTACAACACAATTACAAACACAAATACAAAACAACAAGGGGAGAAGGGGAAAGGAGTGGGTGTCCATGTTCCACTGTCCCTCATTGCTGAGTTGAGCCATTCTGACTCTTCATAGTGAGTAAGATATTTTCTCACTTATATTTTGTTCTGTTGTTACTGGGACTATTAGATGGGTGAAGTCATTCTGTCCATCCAACATGTTGATATTGTCTCTCTCATTACTTGAAGAGAATAGCCTATACAGAATCCCTGTGGTTTCTAATGCCGCGTCTTCCTTTCGGCACTATAATCATCATTAGGTCAAGACTATTCAACCTTGGCTTCTTAAAGTACTGACAAACACATGGATTCTTACATCACATCCTCTAATCCCAAGGTGCAACATTAAAATGTATCTTCCCACAGTAAAAAGTATCAATCAGAACAGAGAAAATTCTCATACCAAAAAAAACATACATGTACATTTCTCTGATATTAAGTACATGATAATCATACATAATAATCATAATGATGATGCAGGGAGCCTAGGTTTTTGAATTATCTTCATGAACTAAAACATCCATTGTTTTCCCCCACTGCGTACAGCACATGAGGATAGTAATCGCTGTGATATGTTTTGCCAATGACTGCTATTATTCGGAGGGTATTTATAAGAATAACTTATGCCGCATGGTCCAGTCTTCTGAATATTGCAAGCAATTTATTCACATCAATCTTCGCTTCTGTTTCTACTACGGTGAGGCGATGCGGAGTGAATCCTATCCGAACATGCACTTACATCACGCGTTTAATTGTTCATGAATTTATATTCAACCATGGCCTGTCCCTAACACTATTTTATGAAATGATTATATGTTCACCCTCATATGGAGTGGTTACTAATCTGTTAACAAAAGAATGGTACTAAAATTTAGCACTATATTTCCAAGTTACAGATTATAATGTGGCAAAATATTTTATCCCCTGACTAAGTAAGAGTCAGGAATATGCGTAATCATTTGTATGTCCCCGCATGGATAAAACAAGTTCAGAGACATCCTTACCAGTGCATTTACACTACATAGGATATTTGAAGGTGGCAGACACCAGTTCTCTACTTGTGCAGTATGAAATCAAGAGTCTGCTCCTACATTGAGAAAATGTTTCTTTAAAGTCCAATCTCTACAGTACATAAATTATTTGCAGATTTCTAAGCATTGATAGGGATATATAGTTCCATTGCATAGAAGTTATTTTTCATAGGACTATGAAATTGGCAGAAACGAGTTTTCTTCTCTGAAGTATGAATCAGGAGTCTTTCCTAAATTGAAAAGAGTTTCTGACATGAGAGTTGATACTCTATGTACTACAGTACACATACTATTCATAGGCTATAAACACCATTTAGTTAGATATAAGTTCATAATGCCTATAAGACTGGGAAGAGTATGGAGAAACCCTAAATAAAAACTACAAGGAGGCAACCAGAAACTTCTACAAAAAGATAAGTGCAATGCGAACCAGAGGAGTACCCTTTGACCCAACTGAAATAATTAACAGCGAAAATGGAGAACCAATAAGTGAACAAAAACACATCCTAATAAGATGGAAGCAGTATTTCGAACAACTTCTCAACATCCCATCAGATGTCACAGGAATTCAAGAGACCTACACAGATGTCACCGAGGAACTAGAACCAGACATACTAAAAGAAGAAATTATAGAAGCCATCAGATTAGCCCCATTGAACAAATCACCAGGACAGGATGAAATACCAAATGAACTAATTAAAGCAGCAAGGGAAGTAGGAACAGCTTGGCTACATAGACTATTCAACCATGTTTGGGTAGAACAACAGACACCACGAGACTGGGGAAACGCCATAATTATCCCAATTTGGAAAAACAAAGGCAGCAAAAGAGATTGCACACAATACAGAGGCATTTCACTGTTGAGTCATACTGGGAAAATATTTTGCAAAATTCTTGAAAAAAGATTACGAACTACTTTAGAACCCCAGCTAAGCGAAACGCAGCTTGGATTTAGGAAAAACAAAGGATGCACAGACGCCATTTTTGCTCTTAGACAACTTATAGAAAAATCAATTGAATTCAATGAAACACTCTACTTAGCCTTTGTTGACCAAGAAAAGGCATTTGATAGGGTAGATAGAAACAAGCTGTGGGAAATCCTTAAACAATATGGAGTGAGTACACATCTAACAAACCTATGTAGAAGTTTATACGACAACAGTGAATGCATAGTGAGAGCAACTGGAGGACACTCAGAACCCTTCACCATAAGATCTGGAGTACGACAAGGTTGTGTCCTGTCCCCTCTCTTGTTCATAACATATATAGACAACATATGTAAAGAAACCAGCCAAGCAGAGACAGCAAGAATACCGCATGACGAGAACACAGAAGAAGAACCATCTGCAAATCTAACCATTAGAGAACTCCTGTTTGCGGACGACCAAGCACTAATAGCAAAATCAGAAGCTGAATTACAAGACCACATGAATAGTCTAAACGAAATGTGTAGGGAACATAACATGAAAATTAGCACAAGCAAAACAGAGGTAATGACTATAACTAAAGAAGAACAAACAGCAACAATTCACCTAAACGAACATCCCTTGAAACAAGTAAAGAGCTTCAAGTACCTAGGAAGTATAATATCATCAAATGGCAGATCAGAAGACGAGATCGAAAATAGGTGCAATAAGGCAAATCAACTCATTGGACAAATGGCACCAATACTAAAGAACAAACATGTATCAATAACTACTAAGAAAGCACTTTACAACACAATCTTCCTACCAACTCTGTGCTACCAATGCCAAACCTGGACAATGACAGAAAAAGAGAAAAGAAAAATCACAACAACAGAAATGAGGTTCCTGAGAAGAATACTCAACGTATCAAGAAGAGATAAGATCAGAAATGAAGAAATCAGGACTAAAGTGGGGGTTAAAGCTGCTCTAGATTTTATTAGAAAGCAGCAAGTCAAATGGTTTGGCCATGCAAGTAGGCTACCAGTCAACAGCATGCCACAACAGGCAATGACGTACAGACCAGATGGAAACAGAGGAAGAGGCCGACCACGTAAACGCTGGACGGAGGGAATAACAGAATCCATGGGAATGTCGATATACGAAGCCCATAACCGGGCACTCTCACGAAGTTTATACTTCACCTCGACACCGCAAGGTACAAGAGGAACATGATGAGATGAGATGAGAATGCCTATAAAAGATATTAACATAGGGATTTGAAGACATAGGAAAAATTACAGCGTGGCGCCCACCTGTGTTTCCTTAGTAAACATCATCCAGCCTGGTTTAAGAGAATTGTAACTAATTCTTAATTAAACATACTGGTCAATGTAATACATAAATATATCTTAATAATGTAGATAACATACCAATAGCTTGAAGAGAATCATGTTTTTAAGGCAAAATACCTTCTCCCCGAAGGGAAAGGTCGACTTTCTTGCGTGGTGTCTTGACTAGAAATGGCCGCTTCAGTCTTTGTTTTCCCCCTCGCCAGGATTGGCCAGATAAGGGAGAGAAAACAAGCCAAAATAAATTTAGCTGTGCCACGGTCAGTCTATCGCTGTTTTATTTTCTCCTACATTAAGTAAGTTACTTAAACAGTAATTGTAAGGGTTTGTTTATTTTTAAGGGAGTCCATAAATAGGAAAGGGTAAGGACGTTTTATTATACCACACGCCTCCCCAATTTAAGACATTTATTTCTTTCAGAAATTAAATGGTCGAGTAGTACTCTACAATTTCCGTCTTTACATTGACTCCCCTAGTATCCATTCCTTATTAATTTCTTGCATTACTTCCCTATGTTATATAATCAGAGCCACGTCCATTTTCTTTTAGTCACGACAACTGGCATAACCTTAAAGGATTATTTCTCTTTTAGTGAAAGAGTGTAGCACCCTCTCCACTGTTGTCAGCTATTGTTTGAAATATGAGTGTTTATCTGATAATTTGTTACTTTCCAGTACTGGTTTGTCTGCATCAAACCGACTTTTTGAAGCAATTGAGATATCATCATTAAGCTTAATTTCTCTCTCATTAGATTATCAATCTTGAGATTATGTTAAAACCGACGGTTAATTCTGCGTCTACTGATAGCATATTAAACTCGCCCGTCTCCCTATAAGTTAGACGTTTGTTTTAACTATAGATCTGATATTTAAAGGAAGCTAAATATGGTTCCTGTTGAATACATTTTCATCCAATACATCATGTGTTTGGGTTATTAGGCGAGTTATGGGATTTTCCGATCAGTTTTGATAACTACTGATTAGAGTGGTGTCCCTTTCTCTTGCGGGTTTTTCCCGAGAATCTCGTCTAACATGTAAACAAGGTCCAACTTTTCTAGATTTCCGTTCTGAACCGACTATTCCGGGGAACGTGAATCTATCAGAAACGAAGTAATTCTTAGCTTACTCTCTCTCTCTCTCTGCTTTTCCTTCTAACCTAGATCTATTTTACGCTAGAATCCTTATTAGTAATTCTAACTTGATGTGTTTGAGTTTCACTCTGTATTTGTTGCTTTGGTGTTGAATTACGAGCAATTTTGCGTCGCTTGGCGTACATTGATCGTCGTCTACCTCCCTCCAGGTTTTAGGACTATTTTCAACTTAGCAACATACATTGTTATGTAGGTTCAGACGTATTGTCTCCTACCATATATAATCAGTTCAGTGAGAAGTTAAAAGCCCCTTTTTGTGATTCCTGTGATAGTCTTCCAGACAATCAAGTTTGCTGGTTCACTTTCCAGTTATGGATGTGGGTTACTAGTTTTGTAAACTTACTATTACATCTGTATATCCCTCTAATACTGGCGTCTCCTGAGTTGTGTCCTCAAGATAACAGGTAAGGTACTCTTAATGTTTCTCTCCAGTTTTGTTTTCGTCCGTTTAATACGTGGAAACTCTGGATTTATTTAGATTGACGAAGGTCTATCTTTGAACTGTTATATAATTTACTAGCTGGATTCCTGATTGAAATTCCTACTCTAGTAAATATCAAGCAATTCTTCAGCTATCTGCTCCAATTTGCTTGGTTTTTACACAGCTATATTCCATTTTTCTAGCATGGGTTCACTGTATAAGTTTTAGGCGTTTCCCCTGTCTTCACGTCAAGGAGTTCGTCCAATTTATAAACAGCATCTATTTCAAGAGTTGTTTATTTAATTGTTGCTTTTACTGATTCGTATCAGTTATTTAAGCTAATCTCTGTTAGTCTGGATCTGCTTTCACATATTTAATGCTGGCATATAATCCTAGTCAGAACTGAGATGTAGAAATCTGTTTCGTCTTGCGACTGATTTCTGATTAATCTACCTTTTAGTAGGCTTCGAGCATTATCTAGAATTTAGTTACTCGGTTAGTTTTAAAGAAAATACAATTGAGTCGCGCGCCTCTATTGTACCACTTATTTTTGCCCTTCTTAATTTTTCCCTTATGAGAATATTAATGTTAGTTAGGCAATTATTGAAATAACTTTACGTAAGCTAATCGCTAACTAAAAGCTGTTTCACTCCTCTTTTTGATGAGGACTACTCATAGTGAACATTTCACTTAATGAGATTAAACTGTAAATTTCAAAGCTAAGGAGCTAATTTTCTGAAATGTTTAGTCTCTTACTAGAGACTAGCACAGATTTTTTCCGGTATCTCCTGAAGTTCATTTGAAATTCCAATTTATATAGTTAATTCTTTAATTATACCTTTTACATACCTATACGGTCTGTTTCCTCTACCATTAATAATGGAATCGGGGTGGATAATTTAAAGAAATACCTTATATTCTGTTGGGTCAGTAAGTGAGTTGATCAGTTTCACTTACATCACCAGGTGAATATTTTGGTTTTGACCCTCATTAACATATGGGCCATCTGAGTTAGTTATTAATAACTACTCATATCACCGGTGGAGTAGAATAAGTGTCGGTATGGCTTTTCTTCCTAAGTATCCATCATTTATTCACTTTACTTTACTACCGGTGTTGTAGAACATGTTATGTCATATGAAAAAAAGGATTAAATTAGGGTGCCCCTAAATACTGCAAATTCTTACAATATTCCTTCCCTTCCATTAACTATGTCTACATTTTTGCAAGTGGTGGTTTTGGCCTTACCATTAGTTCATTTACTTTAGTTACTGCTATTTTCCCCTGGTTTAATTTATCTCTCAGGTATTATTTCCTTTCCTACTGAATCATCATTTGTTGATTAAATTTTTCCCTTAAAAAACATTTATTGGATTTCTAACTTATCTGTCCTAATTATCTATAAAATTGTCTATCACTCTCTGCTGCCTTGGTAATTTTTCAATATTACATGACTTATACAAGCAGATCAAGCATGAAAATACAATGATAATCAATGACAAAATAGTTAATTAACACATGATTCATATGTAGGAACATAAACCTTATGGATACATAATATAGTAGTGTGTTCATGAGTACACCACTTTTGAACCATTTAAAGAGAATATCAGAGTAGCAGAACCATACCTCAAACATCAAATGGGAATGACTATGAATTCTAAACATTCACTGAATTACCTATCTTATGTGAGTTTACCATCCCAAAGACCTTACTACTGGAGGTTCATTACTGGACTTAGTTTCCCATCAATAAGATATAAAATATGAGTTTTAAAAAAAAAATCTCATATCCAACAACCAACTACCTGATGCATCTGCTAGAATCAAGATATTACCTGTGAACAGTTTTGTACCAAAAAAAACTTATATTTATCTGAGCCATTATGGGTTCACATAAAACTTGACTAAGCTCATACTAATAAGTGATTAGGTCTGTTACTAACACTATAACATTCTGAAGTGACTTGGTTTACCTGCGAGAGGTTTTCCCTGAATTCATATACTCACCATAATACACCAATTGTGATGTTTACCATGAGTTTTAAATTCACGGACTACTCCACTACTAGGTGAAGTCCGTACCGGGCGGGACCACACATGTGGGATGTGGATGTTAATTCCTGAGAATAATTCGTTAAAATGTCTAGGGGGTATTATTGATTCTCTGTCACTGGTAAGAATGCAGGGTGATCAGGGATATTTACCACAAATCCCAGGAGGAAAGAGTTCCATCCTTGAAACAATGGCATCTGTGTGTAGGTTTCCCTTCCCACTTCATCACCCTTAAATTAACTATAGATGCTAGAAGGATATTGATTGCTCACAATATATAAACAACCACTTATTGGACACCACATTTACTTGATGTACACAACACTTTTGGACAAACAGTTCAGGTATTAACTCAAGATCTGCCATTACATATATAGATGTGTAATAAACACTATGCATTTTCAGACAGGCATGGGAATGATATGCAGTATTACAACATAGTACCCAGTGACCCCAGAAAAAACAAGGTTATTACAAACAACACAACAACCACAAATTGGTTCTGCTAACTTGACTCATTGTACCTAGATAAAATCACATTGGTCTAGGTGCAGAAACCCAACATACATACATTTATTTCTGACACCATGTACAATTCTCATATTTAAAAATAATGAGTGGGTGTCAAAATATTATACATATATGTCATAACATAACCCTTTAGGTGTACACCATTACCATGTAAAACAATCTTTACCCTTTTCCTGTCATTGAAGAAAACCACACTCATGAAAACAGTTGATACTAATAATTAAATTAATTAATTATAGTGTTCATTTAGGCGTTGCGGATGGGCATTCTTCTCCAGTGCAAAGCAGTTAATGTCCATAATTATCCGTGCAGAATTATACTCAGTCATTTTCTACTCACAGTATGTCCACCGAAGTTGGCTGGCGAATGTTTCTAATCCATAATCCAAGAATAGAATTATACATAAGCACATATTCTCTCCATGAGACTGAATTTAAGAATACTCGGTTGCCATTTGGGTTGTGTTCCAATTGAAATTGATGCCTAGGTCTGTCATACTTTCAGGAGATGCAACTTAAGCTCTGCAGAAGGTTCTTCCCTATATCATCTTATCGATGAAAAGATGACGACTGTCCAACAGCTCGGTTTATGTTAACCGTTTCCCAATTTAGTTCAAAAGGCTTTGTCACACACCCGGTTCATGTTGATAGGCCATCCCACACTTGATGATGGGCAGTTAGGCTGACATGGGACCAGCATAGAGTTCTCATTCATTCCATTTCTGTGTAGAACATACAGTGGTGAATCATTCATTTGCTTTCATCTGAAGATTCTGCTGCAGGCATGTAACTGAAGAATATTACTCCACCACATATCCAGGTTTGCAAGCCATCAGGTGATTCCTTTGGTTGCAGGCGTAAAGGCATTTACTCATCTAGCTGCTTTCATATGGTTCTTTTGATGGTGTTCAGGTTTTGGACCTTGAGGTAATCTGGTGTAGTTATGGTTCAGATGTTCTGAAGTTGGTACATTTGTTTGTATTGGCTATAATGTTGTTTCAGTGTCTCTTCCCATTTGTTTGAGTTGGTGTTCATAGCTAGAACTTGGTGTTGCATGGCTGGAACCTTATGTTTGACTTTTGCAGCTGTGAGATGTTCTTTCGAAGACTTATCCATTGTGGATATTAACTTGGTAATCCAACCAACAGTTGAAGGTTACTCACTGTTGTTAGTTTTAGTAACTTGAAGAAGGATTGTCCCAGTTTCACTGACTTGGTTGAATGATGAGGCCATTGGTGATACTTCTCAGAAGTAACGCAAACGATACACTGTTGTCAGTACTCTGATGATCTTCATCTTTGTAGATTATTAGATCTTGAAGTCCATCCTGGATATTCCTACTAAAATAGGACTTAATCACTCACCCAGTCAGTTGTCTTCTAATTTATCTGTTGCTCGCTATGGAGCTATTGAGTGCCGCAGTAAACATTGAGGTATTGCTAGATCCAGACTATGGTTTGGACATTCACTTTATGGCTGTTGACCCAGGATCCAGTGTTAGTGATCTAGTCCCACCAAATTCAACCACCACCTGCTTCTCTTCTATAGAAAAGGGATGACAAAGAATACAACACTAGCATTAACCTACTGTGTTATGATAAAAGGTTTACAACACAATTACAAACACAAATACAAAACAACAAGGGGAGAAGGGGAAAGGAGTGGGTGTCCATGTTCCACTGTCCCTCATTGCTGAGTTGAGCCATTCTGACTCTTCATAGTGAGTAAGATATTTTCTCACTTATATTTTGTTCTGTTGTTACTGGGACTATTAGATGGGTGAAGTCATTCTGTCCATCCAACATGTTGATATTGTCTCTCTCATTACTTGAAGAGAATAGCCTATACAGAATCCCTGTGGTTTCTAATGCCGCGTCTTCCTTTCGGCACTATAATCATCATTAAGTCAAGACTATTCAACCTTGGCTTCTTAAAGTACTGACAAACACATGGATTCTTACATCACATCCTCTAATCCCAAGGTGCAACATTAAAATGTATCTTCCCACAGTAAAAAGTATCAATCAGAACAGAGAAAATTCTCATACCAAAAAAAACATACATGTACATTTCTCTGATATTAAGTACATGATAATCATACATAATAATCATAATGATGATGCAGGGAGCCTAGGTTTTTGAATTATCTTCATGAACTAAAACATCCATTGTTTTCCCCCACTGCGTACAGCACATGAGGATAGTAATCGCTGTGATATGTTTTGCCAATGACTGCTATTATTCGGAGGGTATTTATAAGAATAACTTATGCCGCATGGTCCAGTCTTCTGAATATTGCAAGCAATTTATTCACATCAATCTTCGCTTCTGTTTCTACTACGGTGAGGCGATGCGGAGTGAATCCTATCCGAACATGCACTTACATCACGCGTTTAATTGTTCATGAATTTATATTCAACCATGGCCTGTCCCTAACACTATTTTATGAAATGATTATATGTTCACCCTCATATGGAGTGGTTACTAATCTGTTAACAAAAGAATGGTACTAAAATTTAGCACTATATTTCCAAGTTACAGATTATAATGTGGCAAAATATTTTATCCCCTGACTAAGTAAGAGTCAGGAATATGCGTAATCATTTGTATGTCCCCGTATGGATAAAACAAGTTCAGAGACATCCTTACCAGTGCATTTACACTACATAGGATATTTGAAGGTGGCAGACACCAGTTCTCTACTTGTGCAGTATGAAATCAAGAGTCTGCTCCTACATTGAGAAAATGTTTCTTTAAAGTCCAATCTCTACAGTACATAAATTATTTGCAGATTTCTAAGCATTGATAGGGATATATAGTTCCATTGCATAGAAGTTATTTTTCATAGGACTATGAAATTGGCAGAAACGAGTTTTCTTCTCTGAAGTATGAATCAGGAGTCTTTCCTAAATTGAAAAGAGTTTCTGACATGAGAGTTGATACTCTATGTACTACAGTACACATACTATTCATAGGCTATAAACACCATTTAGTTAGATATAAGTTCATAATGCCTATAAAAGATATTAACATAGGGATTTGAAGACATAGGAAAAATTACAGCGTGGCGCCCACCTGTGTTTCCTTAGTAAACATCATCCAGCCTGGTTTAAGAGAATTGTAACTAATTCTTAATTAAACATACTGGTCAATGTAATACATAAATATATCTTAATAATGTAGATAACATACCAATAGCTTGAAGAGAATCATGTTTTTAAGGCAAAATACCTTCTCCCCGAAGGGAAAGGTCGACTTTCTTGCGTGGTGTCTTGACTAGAAATGGCCGCTTCAGTCTTTGTTTTCCCCCTCGCCAGGATTGGCCAGATAAGGGAGAGAAAACAAGCCAAAATAAATTTAGCTGTGCCACGGTCAGTCTATCGCTGTTTTATTTTCTCCTACATTAAGTAAGTTACTTAAACAGTAATTGTAAGGGTTTGTTTATTTTTAAGGGAGTCCATAAATAGGAAAGGGTAAGGACGTTTTATTATACCACAGATATGATGGATGAAGTTGCACCAAGAAAGCTGGGAATCCGCAAAGTGGTCGGAGAATCCATACCGTGCAATCCTGGTAAACCCTGGACTATCCATCAGCCTCTTATATAGGCCAGTTGAACGTGAAATCCGGCGGTGAGTTTTAAATGAGAGTATTACTCTGTATCCATACAGGCCAGGCAAATCCTCATGCCTTTTACAAACATTGTAATGATGAGCACCAGCTGGAAGCTCTCAGATATAGGGAACTGACATTACGATTTGGTCATAATTCATACGAGTACCCAGGCGCTGACCTAAGTCTCCAGTGCGTGCGGTCGTATATAATAGCACTCTCCGAACTCCATAAGGTACAACCCAGGGACCGGCTGATGTCCCAGTTTCCGGTCTCTAAATATAAGCGTGTTGAATGTAAATCCACGGCCAATACTCCACCTGCATCCTTCCAGCGCTACGAAATGAAGAAACAGCATGGTCGATATACATTAGTAATGAAACCCATTTTGTGGTAATAGTGTACCATAATAAACATTCGAGGAACATCTTGACACATTAAAGATACTGTTCAACTGCCTGAAAGAAGTGGGGTTGACCACAAGACCAAAGAAGTGCCAGATTGGGATCAGGCAATTAGATTTTTTGGGACACACAATATCTCAAGGCAAAATGCAACCTCATGATGGTAATGTGGAGAAACTAAGAAATGCACCGCTACCCAGAACCAAAAAGGATGTTCGATCTTTTGTATCTCTCTGTGGATTTTACCAAAGATACATCCCGAACTTCTGCCCAAGTTTTTATTTTTAGAACGTGACTGCATGTTCGGAGCGATGGCAGGTGGCTATGTCCCAGAGTTGACCAGTTTTTGCCTTATGCAGAAATGCGTGGCTGCTGGGCTTCTGGTTGACTGCCACTGCCGTCGGTGATGAACTGTATGTTCGTGGACTGTGTAGGTGAACATCTAGGAAACATCCAGATAGGAAAATGACTGCTGATTCCATCAGAAATGAATTGGGTGTTTCGTGGGGAACTGGTGTGTTGACATTCTGGCGGCGGCATTATGCACAGTGTATCTGTGCGGGCTGTTGTTTGTCGAGACTCCTGTCTTTTCCACTTTTCACATTGGGCAGTGAGGAGCGTTTTGTGTGATATTCACTGGCACAGGAGCGGGGCATAATGGGGACGACCCGTTGCTGTGAAGTTGGAACTGCGACTAACTAACTAACTAACATCCCGAACTTCAATTCCCTCGCATCTCCGTTGACAAATCTCACTCGGAAAGGGGAACCAGAGAATGTCGTTTGGTCTGCTGACTGCGAGAAAGCATACGCGGAGTTAAAGAAAGATTTAACAGCAAAACCAGTTCTTCATCTACCAGGTCTAACGCGTCCATGGATACTTAGGACGGATGCAAGCAACATAGGAATTGGTGCTACCTTATTACAAGGAATAGATGAGGATCAATCAATGCTCTTTCCAGTTGCCTATGCTAGTAGAAAATTGAATTCAGCCGAACGCAATTATTATACCATTGAAAAAGAATGTTTAGCTTTAGTTTGGGCAGTAGAGAAGTTCCAGGCGTACCTGTATGGGAAACACTTCACAATACAGTGCGATCATCAACCTCTCACGTTCCTGGCAGCATCCAGAAACTTAAACGTTCGACTAATGAGATGGTCGTTACTTCTACAACCGTATTCATTTCAAGTAGAATATGTTCCAGGAAGGATTAATGTAGGAGCAGACTTTCTCAGCAGACATCCTATTGAAGATTCTCTACAAGAATCAGAAGAGGAAAGATATAATGGGATAAGAAAGGATTAGAGGAAATATAAGCTTGTTACGCTTGCTCAAAGCTACTGTTCTTCAGACGATCAATAGTCTGAGAGGGGAGCCATGTGATATATTGTATTTTCTCAAACGTAACATCACGTTAAATATTTCCAGGATGACAAAATCGGCGTTCACCGCAACCAAATTGTTTGTTCCACAATTGTGCGCTCGAAGATTTAATATACCCGTTGGCAATGAAAAACGTTAACCGGAAAAGGCACCGATATAAATAACAGTGGACAACCGGGACACGTTCTGTTTTTCACCAACCCACACACACGAGTCAGGCAGAGGCAGATGATGGAGTGAGTGCACCCTCCCAAACAATTAGTACAATTAGTTTGATTACTAAGAGGAGGAAAGCCTCAGCCAACAAAAGCATCGCAATCAGACTCTGAAACCGGTCGCCGAAGTATGTGGAAATCATTCTAATAAATAAGGTAAACACCATATTTAATTCATTTAAATCTTAGATAAGTTGTGAGTTCAGTTTCCCAGAAGAAGAGTTTTTAAGTCGACTTGTGAACACGTGTGGTGAATTCTTAAGAAGTTAATTATAATTAATGGTTATAGTTTATAGATAAACTATTCATTAAGAATAACCATAGGAATTTTATTTTCTCCCAAAGTAGACAACTTATTTAATGAATAAGCATTAATCCAAGTTGTACATTTATTTCTTAAGCAACTCAATCTACAATGATTTGGAATGGTGAGTCTTAAGAATTTAATCTAGTACAAACTAAATAATATTATACTCATTTATCATAGTCATAAGATAAACTGTACATTAGGAGAAAACTCCAGTGTTTTATTTTCTCCCAGCTAAGCAACTTAGTTAATGTATAAACATTAGACACATGTTGTAAATTTTATTTCTTAAGCAACTCAATCTACAATGAATTAGAGTAACTTAAGACTTAAGGAAACTATTGTAAATGTGTAAACATTGGTAAGTCAAACTAGTGTAATGTGTAATTAGTCAGTAGATTTAATTTTGACATGAGCACATGGGCAAACAAATAGTTTTCTGGTAGTTCATGAACACATGAGAACCAAAAAGAGTTCTACAGGTATCATAAATTTGTGTGATGGTACAGCACATGTGGGGTAAGGCAAATATATAGACATGGCTGTTAACCATGGGGAATAATAATATTTGTGCCACATAATAGTTCGTAACCGGCCTCCATGCAAGAAGTATTTTAATTCATAATGCCTGAATGTGAATTGGATATATCACCTAAATTGTATGTATTTTATGAGAGCATGTGATAACTCATGGATTTCCTGTTGCTAAATCCTGGGTGAATTTCATAAGTGTGTCTAAAGATCACATGTCTATTTAATTGAAGATCATGCTTGTGTCATGTGTGGTTCATCATTGTTAAACAGATGTGAATGTATCATTTGATAAAACCCATCAGCATGCATGACTAAATATCCATGAAATAGTATAAGTTAGGCTGAAGGATGAGATTCCCTTGTAATGTTATTCTTGTGAATCTGTGAATGTATTCTGTGTAAAGCACCTACATATGCATGATTGTCATCCATACAGATATGATTATGTCTGATGAATGGGTGAGATCTCATTGTGATGTCAATGGTGTTAACATTTAAGGTTATCATTGGGAAATCACATAAGTATCCACCTTACATGCCAGTATGAAGGATGTGTAATGAATGATTCCTATATGAACACCCATACCAATATGAATGTGTCTATGGACTGAGTGAAAGGATCATCCATACATATGAATGATGTCAGAGTTGAGTGAGTGAGTGAAGTTACATGCTGAGAGAGAGGGAGTATAAGCAAACAGTCAATCTCAGGGTAGCCGGCAACTTGATGTGAAATGCCATGACTATCACCAGAAACTAGTTCGGCGTAACACATAAACTAAATAATAATTAAGTCCTCTCCGGCGCATAACACCACTTTGTATAATATATCATTCATGCTATAATATATCTAGTTTTGTGCGCTAAGCACGACACAAACCATATCATACATTACGCATAGTACCAGCATCTGTGTTTGTAATTTAAGCACATCCCACTTTGTATTTCATGTCACTACTGTTAACACATATGGTCTAGTGTAATGATAATAATGTACTACAAAGATGATGATGATGACTGTAATGTAATGAAAATGATGTACTAATGATTATGATGATAATGTTAGCAGGATGTAATGATTTCTAATGTCATAAACATGATAATAATGTAATCAGGATGATGATGAGAATGATTATAATAAGCATGATGATGCGGATAGCTGAAGTACAAGTATAGAGACGGTGAAGAGGGGGGAATATACTCTCCGTAAAACTTTGGACTAAAAAGAGAAGTCACCTGAATACTATACAAGAATGGATATCATAATGTACTTATATTGCTTATAAACAAACACTCATTACAAGGGGGACTGATTTTTAAAAGCCCTTAATGTATGAGACCCTTTTCCTGAATAGAAAAAGATGATGAAGAGAATGGTCAACATAATTGTCAAATTCCAAATCACTCAAGGTATTACTTAAACTATAGACCTGAGGACAGGCATAAGTGAAGATGAAACTGCACATCTGCTAGTTAAACCTTGAACACCTGATAGTGGAAGATTGGAGTGAAAGCAAACAACTATGTTGGTGATAACTAATTGAGAACACCAAGACTATCTTTCTTCTATGTTTATTTTCTCTAAGAACAAGATTCCTTTTATTGTTTTCACTGGTTATGTTCTTAGGCTTTTACATTTCATTTCTAATGTCATATTTATGATATCATTACAATTATGTGATTGATGGAATTTCAGGTAGTGACCTTACTCATGTAAATCCAGACCTGACTTGGTGAAGATTGAATGCAGCACCTGTTGAGTGAGCACATTGTTGAGTGATGCCCTTGATAGAGTAGCGCAGAAACTTATCTACCTGCAACCATTCCATTTGTCTCATAGGAGAGGTAATCTTTATTTAAACATTTACCTGCCAAACAATGGAAAGGAAAACCAAGAGCCAACTTATGTTCTACTACGCCCTGGAACACTAAGACTACGGCAATTAATTGATAGCCAGAGGGATTCCCAAAGCTGTAAGTGGAGAATTCTAAGTGTAGACAGTTCTTTTTTCAGATCATCCAGGCCAGTAAAAGATTAGCATTACATGCCACTGGAAAAAACATAGCTGTTAATATACACATTATCAGTGGCACATCAATTCTGTATATTTACTGTATATTATATGTCCTTATTTTATGACAGGAAATTGTAATTTTGAATGCAATTTACAAAATCCATATTTGTGTTTATTAAATCATAAAAACTGAGGTCATGTGATGTATTGATTGTATTTTACTTGTCATAGTCAAATTGTTTTAAACTACCCTAGATAGAATTAATTAGTTGGTAGAGGAGAGGCAAGGAACCACTTAAAGGATAATTTGGGTCTAAAAGGGAATACAACTTTTTAAGTTATTTCCTGAAAGTATTCCTTGGTTCTCTAAAACTCTATTTCTGGTCTCAACCAATTGAATCAGTACAGCTAAATTAATTAATCGGGCAGGATCACATTGGGAAAAAGGATTTTGCATCCTTTATCTCTTTGGGGTTGAGCCATCAATCTCGACGTATCCGACAATGGGTTACACCCGTGTGCCGTGATGTTGATCCATCGACTAAACTAAACTAAACTAAACTAAACTAGACCTTCAAATTAATATCCTACTTGTGGCTGACTCGGTCACAGGATTATGTATCTGACCCAGCCGATGGACCCTAATATAAATTCCCTTCTGAAGTTGAACGGGGTAGGAGTAATTGCATAATGAAATCGGGGGGGGGGGGGGGAATCACAGCACTGGGAAAATTATGAAAGTCAAAAGAAATTAAACTTAGCACCAACCTTAGAATATGTAAATCTAATGTTACATTAGTCTTGCTGTATGGATCAGAAACACGATGAACGACGAAAGCAATTAATTACAATCTACAAATTTTCATTAATGTGTAAATTAGGATGAAAATGTTATGGCAGAATCACAGAGAACTAGATTAATTTTTTTTTCACTCGCTTTGGACTCAAGCGTAGTTTATTCTTGTGCTACTAGTTCTAGATCACTGGACTGATTTTTGCGAGTGGATTAGTTTCTCCTATTACCAGTGCCGCTCGCCATCAGACTCTAATTTCAGAGGTACTATAGTAATTAACGTCTCCAAGTCAAGTGCGAGAAGTTAAAATTTAAGCCTAACTGACCAGTGTAGCGGTTGAACCCGCTACCTCGGTGTCAGCACACCGGATGTGTAAGAACGAGCGCTCTACTCCATTCGGCCATGCTGACCTTCACAGAATCTAAAGAATCAAGAGGTGGTGAAGAGACGCTGGGACTGGATAGGACGCGCATTTAACCCCCCCCCCCCCCCCCCCCCCAAAAAAAAAAAAAAAAACAGAGAATATTAAAAATAGAAAGTTCCTCCTCTGGAACACGTATGGCAAAACAAGATATAGAGGGGAAACTTAAAACTGCACGGAGAAGAGAACTAGAGCCAGAGGTTTATAACATCGGAAGACAGAATAGGACAGCTTGAAGCGAGTTCTTTAAGACAATATTCTTCAACGGGGAAAACAGAGCAAGAGACGGAAGAAGAAAGTTCTTTCTTTGGAGTCCACGGGGAAAAGGTACGAACGAACGAAAGACCAAACTTTAAAGTGTTAAGAATTGGGCACGCGGGCCTGAAATATAAGGAGACATGAAAACACGCAGGGCAGAACACTGGATACAACGATGAACTTTACAGAGGGTAAATTCAAAACTTGGACCGGCAATATTTTCAAACACTGCACATTCATTAAAAATACACCCTATATTAGGATTAAATGGGGGAAGTGGCAGCGGACAGCGAAAGATATGACGGCTTGGTTGGGTGGATTGAAGGGGGTATGCTCCAGTGGGTGGGTGGGTGGGGTTTACAAGGCAGAATCGGAAGAAGATTCATGATTTAAAACTGACCACCAAAAATGAGGGATCTGTGACGAAGGAGTTAGGAAAGCAATTCGTAATCCCGCATTCCGAGTTAGAAACACAGCTGCGGGAGATTTGGCAGCAGATCGCCTTCTGTTGAAATTAATACAACAGTATGAGCGAGTTGTTGAGAAAACAATGTCAAACTACCGAACGTTAGCTTGCCAAGAAATCACAAACAGTCAAAAATGCTGGGGTTGAGAGTGACGTCCAGTGTAGGATATGCAACTAACTTTTTTATGACTTTACAGAATAACAGTTTTAAGCATATACTCAGAGAGTTAATAACATGTGTTGCAATGCTTTACTGTGATGTATTTGTCCCTTCTAATCTTACTTGCTTGAGAACCGTCGAGACGTAGTAAGTATTTCAGCTTGTTGTGTCTTCTCTTTTAGTTTCGAAAGGTAGAAGTGTAATACACTGTTAAACTGATATGTTGTATTTCATTTTCTCTCTCAATTCCCCTCTGTATTGGTTTAATTAATTATTAATGACTGTAATCTCACTGAAAAATGTTATACCTCATTATTGTTCATGTTATGCGTTACATTTTAACAAAGTCCCTTGGGCATTCTTCGCTAATGGTTGTTTGCTATCCTGATTATTTATTTAGCGAGTCTAATGTTGTTGTGTTTTTTTTCTTTCTCGTTTGGTGGCTATCGTGTATCTTTATTGTCCACTGTATAACTGTATTATAATCATCAACATTATCATCAACATCAACATCATCATCAACATCACCATCAACGTCAACATCAACATTAAAATTAACATCATCATCATCATCATCAACATCACCAGCAATAGCATCATTAATATCATCATCATCAACATCATCATTAACGCCATCAGTATTACCATCAACATCATCATTAACGCCATCAGTATTACCATCAACATCATCATTAACGCCATCAGTATTACCATCAACATCATCATTAACGCCATCAGTATTACCATCAACATCATCATTAACGCCATCAGTATTACCATCAACATCATCATTAACGCCATCAGTATTACCATCAACATCATCATTAACGCCATCAGTATTACCATCAACATCATCATTAACACCATCAGTATTACCATCAACATCATCATTAACACCATCAGTATTACCATCAACATCATCATTAACACCATCAGTATTACCATCAACATCATCATTAACATCATCAGTATTACCATCAACATCATAATTAACACCATCAGTATTACCTTCAACATCGTCATAAACATCACCTTCAACATAACTGTCATTAACGTCCTCACCATCACCATCATCAAGATCATCGTAAACATCACCATCAGCATCATGTTCATCGTCATTACCATCATCATCATCATCTTCATGAATATCTTCATCAACATATTCATCGACATCATCAACATCATCTTCAACATCATCTTCAATATCATCTTCAACATCATCTTAAATATCATCACCAACATCTTCATCATCAACCATATCATCAACATTTTCAAAAAAATTATCATCAACATCTTCATCAATATCATCATCAACATCTTCATCAACATCATCATGAATAGCATCATCAATATCATCGCCATCAACGTCATCTTAAACATCATCAACAACATCAGAATCAACATTTTCATTAACATCTTCATCATCACTGCGTGCTCTGTTTTCATTTACCTGCCATCCCACATAATTGTGTGACTTACTTATTGACTCGCCATCGTAACTTTTTCTACCCAGCTATGCACCGCTTTACGGGAAGACGCTAGGGGCTAAGTCCACTGAAAAACCCACCTTGGCGGGAGACATTTCGCGAGTGACACCGAAGTTGAATGTAAAGTGAAAACGTGGGTTAGAAAACAGAGCACGCAGCTCTATGCAGCCGGTTTGGGAGGACTGATAAAACGATGGGATAAGTGCATCAATGTTGGTGGAAATTATGTTGAGAAATAAAGGGACAATGTATGTACAAAAATAAACTGGTTTCAAGTTGTTATCATATGTAGTTATTTTTCTACAACCATTGGTGACTTACTTATTGACTTACACTCGTATAATGGCGTCTTCGTCAGCATTCCATCCCATATACAACCGTCAGTCCAACGGTATAACATGTTTATACTTCTCAATATCTCCGATCGTTTGACTTTAGTTTTCTACATTTAATGCTTTCATATCCTATTTTCCAGTATTTCCCACTTTTTCTTGGTTGGGGGTGGGGAAGACGGGGTTAGCGGTTACTCCAGATAATCTGGTTCCTCTGCCTCCCTCTATTTTTTCATTTTGTGTGTGTGTGTGCCCTTAGTCTCACTGTGAGCCATTGCCGACAGTGGTCCAAGAGGCCCACCGCTAATGTGAGGATTTGGGAAGATTTTTGATCATCCCGGCCTCCGACCAAACCAAGTGCACTATTGGCGGGGGGGGGGGGGGGCAACAAATGCAATTTGATCTTAGCCAAAGGGCCGAGAAGGATCATCCTGGCCTCCGACCAGACCAAGTGTACTAATTAAAGGAGCAGCACACGCGAGGTATCTCTACTGATTACATCTATTAAAGCTAAAAAGGTACCCCCATAACAGATATTGTTAAATCTTCACATATCCCAAGTCGCGGCATCCTCAGATTTGGTAACCAGTTGTTTTATTCTCTGCCTTTCTGTCCACGTTTATTATCAGAACATTCTGACCATTTTCCAGTATCCAGTTTGTGAAACTAGGTCAACCCCAACACTATAACCTTACCGATCATAAAAAAGAATTCTACAACTACTGTAGATGGTAAATAAGGGACACAAATCACCAGCCAACCAGACTCCCTTGAGGAAGCACTCAAATGTAACCCAGGGGACACAACCGACATTGGAAAAGATATTTCTTATCTCCTCTTGTCTGTGTTGCTGCGAATAGATGACAGCTAGGGCGCGGTAGCCCGCTTGCCTGTCGACTCGATGGTCACGTGTTCGAATACACATCAAGAGGGGTTTTTTGTTTTTGTCCAGGGCTCCCAGATCGCCCCAGCCCAAGACAGGTACTAATAAATGTCGTGAGACGAAAAAGCTGTTAATGACGACATCAGACATCGAACGGCGATTGGTCTAAAAACATATGGGCCTAGCACCATATACCCAAAAACACATCATCATCGTCATCCACTTTTGCCGTCAAGCGTCGTCGGGAGGAATAATTGGTGCTCCAGCGTCCGATGGGTGGCACTGGATAGTGCCATTCCGTGTGACTGTAGAATGCCTTTGATTTCGTCAATGCATTTTCCTCTCGGATGTCCCCTTGCTCTCGTGTCAGGTTATCTTTGATGTAGGGTCAGTGCTGGTAGTTGATGTGATGCATTCTAACGAGATGGCCAAACCACTTGATCGTCTGTCTTTCAATAAATATGGCACAATTTGTTGATCCCACTGTCTCTCTGATAACATCATTTCTTACTCGGTCTCGGATAGTTAAGCTGGCAGCTCTCCTCAAACATCGCATCTCACATGTGTTGATTTTGTGTAAGTGTGATTTAGAAGATAATGTCCAAGTTTGACTTTGGTAGCATCGAGACGTGTAAAAATGTCATTTACCTTTACTTGTATAGCTGAATGATACATAAAAGAGTTATCCGTTTTCGAAAACACTATAATCAGCTTGATTTATTCATTTTCTGTTGTTAAAAATAATTGTCTGAAGTTTTCTTTTCTTTTTAACTGCCTCATAAGGACAGACTATGGTCTTTCATTATTTACTGATCTCATGTTTGTCTGGCAGTGTTACGTTGCGATTTCTTTGGTCTACAATAATAAATCTTGCGTCTGTTTATGATCTATAATTAATATGTTCTAGACAAGAATTCATACATCATTAAATTATCTATCTATCTATCTATCTATCTGTCTGTCTGTCTGTCTGTCTGTCTGTCTGTCTGTCTGTCTGTCTGTCTGTCTGTCTATCTATCTATCTATCTATCGATCGATCGATTCATCCATCCATCCATCCATCCGTCCGTCCGTCCGTCCCCGTCCGTCCTTCCGTCCGTCTGTCTGTCTGTCTGTCTGTCTGTCTGTCTGTCTGTCTGTCTGTCCGTCCGTCCGTCCGTCCGTCCGTCCGTCCATCCATCCATCCATCCATCCATCCATCCATCCATCCGTCCGTCCGTCCCCGTCCGTCCTTCCGTCCGTCTGTCTGTCTGTCTGTCTGTCTGTCTGTCTGTCTGTCCATCCATCCATCCATCCATCCATCGGTCGATCGATCGATCCGTCCTTCCGTCTATCTGTCGGTGTCGGCTTCACTTTCTGTTGTTGTTTTTTCTGTGTCTGGTTGTCATGTTTCACTGTCTGTTTATCTGTCTATTTATTTGTATGTAGGCTTCACTTTATTTTTTTTTTTTTTAATTCTGTCTGTTTGTCATGTGTCACTGTCTGTTTATATGTCTATGTGTCTGTCCGGCCATCTGTCTGTCATTGTGTCAGTCAGTACCACTAGTATATTGATATGTACAAGAATCTCAGCCATGTATTCTGTGTGTTCATGAGTGTGTATGTGTGTGTGATGCTCTCTCTAGACATATTCTCTCTCTCTCTCTCTCTCTCTCTCTCTCTCTCTCTCTCTCTCTCTCTCTCTCTCTCTCTCTCCCCTTCTCATGAACTTCATATGCACTGTATCACCCGCCGCTGCTATCTCCTATAACATTTACAATTAATCTTGCTACCTGAGTGTAATTGTTTTTCGCTTCCATTCTCCAGTTTCTTCCAGCACATTTAACACTAATAATACCGTTGTGATGTGTGGAAAGTGTTTCTTCCTCTCAGAGCGATCATATTCGGGGCCGAGTTCGTCTCGGAGTTGCCCTTCATATTTGCGCTGTTGTTTTGTCTTTCGTGTTTTTAATTGTTCAAGCGCTTTCAAACGCGGTTCTCAAAATGTGTGGTTCGTGACGATGAAAGTGAGGGAGCAAGCTGGTGGATCTATATTGCTTTAGAGTACGAGAGAGAAAGGGGAATATAGAAGAGGAAACGAATGGACAGTAGAGAACAGGACGAAAAAGAAGAGAAGAGACGGGAGGAAAGGAAATGAGAAGAGAATTAAAGAGAAGGGTCGGGAAGAGGCGAGAAAAGAAGAGAAGAGAGGAGAAGACAAGGGAATGAAAGGCAAGGGAAGAGAAGAGAATGGAATAAAAGGGAAGGAAGGAGAAGAGACGAGACGAGAAGAGAAGACAGGCAACGGGCAGCAGGGATGTAGAGACGTTGGTGTTTTATTCGGACTCATTAGGGAAGCAAAGATTAGTTGCTCTGTAGCCTACCTTATACGTCATAAGATGGGACTAAGGGCGGTTAATGGGAGACCTGCTTCATCGACCTGTAGAAAACTTCAACTGCACATTGACTTCCGGTGGTCAGCATGGCGGTTAGGCGTTGAGCCGTTAACGCCTGTGGTGTGCTTATGCTTGTGGCTACGGTTTGCAATCGCATTTTCCTCATGTTGGACTGGTAGTACATGGTTCCGTCGCTCTGCTACTGAGTGCGAGGGCGACACCGTGAGCTGTGAAATTCACGTGGAATGCTTTTACATCTGTCCAGTACAGTGAACTGCATGTTCGGAACAATGGCTACATTGACTGTTTTGCCCTTTCGGTTTACGAGTGCATTTTTCAGGAGACTCCTGGGAGTCGGCGCTGAAGCTGCGGAGTTCGTGCTTTGTGCGACACTTTCGGCGGGTCGCCCTGCGGTAAAAGACCGAGCCATGTGAGAAACCCCAGGTCCATGAGGTCTTTCAGGTGACTGCCGAGTCCATCAACGATGAACTGTGGTATTCGTGGATGAATTTTGTGTTGACATTCTGACGGCGGCATTATGCAGTGTACCTGTACGGGCTGTTGGATTGCCGAGACTCCCGTCTATTCCACTTTTAACATTGGACAGTGGGGAGCATTTTGTGTGATATTCGCTGGCACGGGAATGGAGCATAATGGGGACGACCCGTTGCCGTGAAGTTGGAACCTCGACTAACTAACTAACTAACTGCACATTTCAACCAATTATTAATAAGCCAAAATATAGTAGGACTTTTGGTATTTGGAAAGTGTTTCTTCCTCTCACCGGCTCCGTGGCGAAGGATTTATGGGCGCAGTTCCTAATCCCGCTTTCGAAACACAGCTGAGGGCGATTTGGCAGCAGATCGCCTTGTGTTGGTTTTTTTACGAAATGGTATGGGTGCCGGTCGTTCAGAAAGTAATGGCAAACTACTGAACATAAACTTTCCCAGAAATCACAATAGCAAAATAAATGCTGGTGTTTACTGCAATGTGCTGTAAAGTATATGCAACTAACTTTACCTTTTTCTTCCTCTTAGCGTCATCATGTTTATAACCGAGTACTCTGAGTTGCCCTTCATATTTGTGCTGCTGTATTGTCTTTCATGTTTTTGATTGTTCACGAGCTTTCAATAGTGGTTCTCAAAATGTGTTTCATCAGACTGGTAGTGAGTGAGATAGATACTGGTGGATGTAGAGTAGAGAGAGAGAGAGAGAGAGAGAGAGAGAGAGAGAGAGAGAGAGAGAGAGAGAGAGAGAGAGAGAGAGAGAGAGAGAGAGAGAGTGAGAGAGAGAGAGAGAGAGAAGAAGAAAAGAAAAAGAGAAATCAAATCAAATCAAATCAACTTTATTTTAAAAGGGTCACAAATTGGGCAGGCAGGTCCGTCTTACATTCGGTCCTTGAGAGTTGAAAAAAGGGGAGATGTCAATGAAAGGGAAGAGAGGAGAAAAGGAGAGAAGAGACGAGAATAGAATAGAATAGAAGAGAAGAGAAGAGAAGAGAAGAGAAGAGAAGAGAAGAGAAGAGAAGAGAAGAGAAGAGAAGAGAAGAGAAGAAGGGAAGAGACTGGCAAAGGATAGATAGTGAGACTGTAACCTGCCATGCATGTCGTAAGAGGCTCTTAAAATGGTCGGTGTGAGACTGGGTTCATCAAACCATTAAAAAAAACGTTAGCTGCAAATATTTAGTCAATAATGAGCAAGCCAACATATAGGAGCACTTGTTATGGTGTTTGGGCAGTGTTTCTACCTCTCAATGCGATCAAGTTCGTAACAGAGCTTTTCTGGGACTTTCCCAATCATTTTTGGATGGCTGTTGTTCTTTCTATACTTCCTAAGACAATTCCTGGTACCCAATTTAGGCTGGGACGACTTGAGAGCCCAGGTCAATTTAGAAAACTTGGAATCCGTCTGGATGTGGATCATTGAGTCGGCGGGCGAGCCGTGGAGCCACTGCTTCAGCTCTGCACCCGTGATCATTGTAGTCAACAAGAAATCAACTTGGTAGGTCATGTTATTTTCTGTACATATAAAGTGGGTAGGTCATGTTATTTTCTGTACATATAAAGTGGGTAGGTAATGTTATTTTCTGTATATATAAAGTGGGTAGGTAATGTTATTTTCTGTACATATAAAGTGGGTAGGTAATGTTATTTTCTGTACATATAAAGTGGGTAGGTCATGTTATTTTCTGTACATATAAAGTGGGTAGGTAATGTTATTTTCTGTACATATAAAGTGGGTAGGTCATGTTATTTTCTGTACATATAAAGTGGGTAGGTCATGTTATTTTCTGTACATATAAAGTGGGTAGGTCATGTTATTTTCTGTACATATAAAGTGGGTAGGTCATACTATTTTCTTTACATATAAAGTGGGTAGGCCATACTCATTTGTTTACATACAGGGTGGGCCCAAAAAAAGTGAGAACATCTTGTAGCATACGAGTTATTTAAAAATATAATTCAATTAATTATATTGGAATATACTTAACATCTATGGTTTTCCTACCAAATATACCAACGTCATAAAATCTTTCTACAAAGAAACACGTTGCTGCGTAAGAACAGAAACAGGCAACTCTGACTGGTTCTCAGTCGAAACAGGAGTGAAACAGGGTTGTGTCTTATCACCGATGCTTTTTGGAATAGCTATCGACTGGGTCATGCGCAAATGCACAAACAACACAAATATGGGTATCCATTGGGTTGACAAAATTCTAGAAGACCTGGACTTTGCCGACGACATAGTGCTTTTGAGTTCAACACACCCGGATGCCCAAGAGAAAATAAACCACCTCCAAAATGTTTCAGGGCAAATCGGTCTCCAAATTAACACCACAAAAACAAAGACTATTGATCTTACCAACAGTTCATATGACACCAAATTGAACAGCTACGTTCTTGGAAAAGTCAACAGCTTTACATACCTAGGAAGCAAAATGACATCTACAGGGGACTCAACACCAGAAATATCATCTAGAATCGCACTGGCATCTAGTGCCTTCAATAAACTGTCAAACATCTGGAAGTCAAAGACACTCAGCAAACACACAAAACTTAAAATCTTTAACTCTTGTGTGATTCCAGTGTTAACGTATGGATGTGAAAGTTGGAAATCAACGGTAGCTTTAGATAAAAAATTAGACAATTTTGAGAACAAATGTCTTAGAAGACTTCTAAACATCCACTGGACAGACTTCAGAACCAATTCGCAAATAAGACAAGAGACTAAGCAAGATACAGTATCCAATTTCATAAGAAGACGCCGTTGGAACTACATCGACCATGTACTCAGAATGGACAAGTCAAGACTCCCCTACCAAGCCCTCATATGGTCACCAGTAGGGAAAAGAAAACCGGGAAGACCAAGAGAGACCCTGCGTAGAACCATCATTAGAGAAGGCTCATTCAATGACCAAGTAAATATCCAAGATCTACAACAGGTAGCAGCGAACCGCCAAGCATGGAGAGACAGGACTTCTGCCCTATGCGCCGCCTTAGGCTCAAGAGGAAAGACTAACTAACTATATTGTTTCATGTAGTTTTGTTTGCCAAGTATTTAGCTAATCATAAATCATGTTCAGTGTGTCCTCCTTGCTTCTCAACGAGGTTTTCTAAGCGTCGACGCCACTCGTTTATGCTACTGTCAATAAAGCACTGCCCCAGATTTCCCCATTCTTCAGTTATTGCCAACTTGAGCTGCTCAACTGAGGTAAATATTTGCCGAAGGTAGACTTTTTCTTGCAAAGTACCCCATATGGCATAATCTACTGGGTTTTAATCAAGACTTTTCGGTGGCCACATGTCTGGCTCGATGAGGTTAATACTCTTCTCCTGACGAAGAAAGTTGATCGTATTTCTGGCTGTGTGAGATGGAGCTTCGTCTTGCTGTAATGTCCAGTTATGGTGACCACATGTCGCTTGAAATACAGGCAGCAAACCTTGTCTCATAACATGTTCACAATAGTATTCACTGTTTACTTTGGCGCCTGTGAGGATCATCATTTTGACTGCAGATCAGCCCACTCACCCGCTCAATATTCTATTGTGTTCTGGCACATTTTGGTCTACCACTTCCGGGATTACGTTCTGTTGTACCATCGTTGTCAATTTTATTGATAACCCGACTGACACTAGCTATGCTCGAGGCTTTGTTTGGTCATTCTCCTAGCTCCCCACTGTTTTTCAATTCGCAAATGTTTAATCAGAATATGGTCTTCCGCGGTAATTTTTGTCATTCTTGGTAAAAAAAATTTAAGCCTGCTGATGTTAACAATTGGCATATTAAAAGCCAAAGATGACGCCCGGAAATTGTCGAAATAAAGACACAGTATAGCTAAATAGGTAAGTAAGTAAATGAGTAAACAATTTAAGCTATTACGGATACAGTTAAACAAATTTTGATGTAATTATATTAATTTTTAAGCGATGTTCTCACTATTTTTGGCCCACCCTGTATAAAGTGGGTAGGCCGTACAATTTTCTTTACATTTAAAGTGGGTAGGCCACAATATTTTCTAGACATTTAAAAGGGGTAGGCCATATTTTCCATACATATAAAAAATGGGTAGGCCATAATATTTTCTATACATATAAAGATGGTAGGTCATACTATTTTCTTTACATATAAAGTGGGAAGCCCATACTATTTTCTTTACATATAAAGTGAGTAGGCCTTAATATTTTCTATACATATAAAGTAGGTAGGCCGCAGTACTTTCTAGAAATATAAAGTGATTAGACCACAATATTTTCTTTACATGTAAAGTCGGTAGGCCACAATATTTTCTATACATATAAAGTTTTACTGTTTGGAAGCTTCCATAAGCAACCGAAATATTTCCATCAACTAAGATCGAACTGGGGGATGAGTGGTCTCGAGGTATGGTGTCCGCCTCGAGTGCTATAGGTCCCGGTTTCAAGCCCCGGTGACAGCCAAGATTTTTTCAAGTGGACATCTAGTAACAATATTTCCCCTTGTCCCTGTGTATTGTTGCGCACGTAAATAATTCCTTGGCAGTTGGAAATCGAAAAAGAGTAGCCTACCGGAGCTGAACGGACAAAATTTCGAGTTAAAAATCAACCCAAAGTATTTCAGGATCCTGGCCGGTGCTACGGAGTACGTGCACTGAGCTGATATTCTCCGGACTCAGGCCTGAGTTAGGAGTAGAACGAAGCACTTATGGGTTACCCCCATGTATCGTG
The DNA here is from genome assembly GCA_963921405.1 of Cepaea hortensis. NCBI lineage: Eukaryota > Metazoa > Mollusca > Gastropoda > Stylommatophora > Helicidae > Cepaea > Cepaea hortensis. Next base: position 138,947,474 of record OY992879.1, on the reverse strand, counting down.
ATGTTGATCCGTCGACTAAACTAAGACATACATAAGATCAAACTTCACTTCTCATTGTGTATATGCGGATATATAGAGTGAGAGAGGTGGAAGAGAGGGCGGTAATGGAAAGGGGGGGGGGAATACAGAGAGGCAGGAAAGGGGCGAGAGAGAGAGAGGAAGAGAACGGGCGGGATGAGAAGGGGTGAAAGGGGGATGGGAGGGAGAGAGTTGGAGGGGATAGAGAGAGAGAGAGAGAGAGAGAGAGAGAGAGAGAGAGAGAGAGAGAGAGAGAGAGAACTAAGGAACAAACCAAATAACTTTATTTTCAAAGGGGTCAGTATTGGGCAGGCCGGCCCGTCTGTTATTCTGCATTTCTTATCTCTCTATTCTCATAAATTATTTCATTCATACAACAGTATGTGAGATACACTGCAACCCTACTTCATAGCGGAGACGCATTTTGATTGATTGATTGATTGATTGATGGATGGATTGATTGATTGATTGATTGATTGATTGATTGATTATCTGGCTGGCTGGATGGCTGGCTGGTTGGTTGGGTGGTTGGTTGGTTGGTTGGTTGGTTGGTTGGTTGGTTGGTTGGTTGGTTGGTTGGTTGTAAAGATATTATGTTAATAATATAAAATTGTATGTGGCACAAGCTACTGTACATTCCATGAACATTGTGAGAAGCGCTGGTTTCAAATGTCAAATCTCACAGTGTCCTTTAGCTTGCACACTGTCGTCAGTAATCACAACCCATCAGTATTTTTGCGTGGCTGTAATTGTTGTTGGCTTGGTTATTTGTCATATGGACATTTCAGCTGGAGCAGACGTCAATCAAATAATTGTGTGGCAGCGAGGCCAAGCCGGCTGGGAAAAAAAAAAAAAGCATTTTCTGGAAAACTATGAGGTTTAGAATTTTAGACGAAATAATTTTTGTAGGCATATGGTCGCGTTGTGTTATAACGTGCTGGTATGGGAGCCGGTCGTTCAGAAAGCAATGGCAAACTACTGAACGTAACACTTGCCTAGTACATCAACAGCAGCTGAAAAATGCTGGTGTTGACTGCAACGTCCCGTAAGGGATACGCAACACACCAAAGAAAAGTCATATGGTACACGGCATTAGTTGGACATACAAATGTGTCATTGTCGCTTTTGTTAATTTTTCTTAAAGTCTTAAAAGTCGAGAGGATCGACTCCATTTCCCGGGGTTTTATTCCATATGGCTCGGTCTCTTTCCGCAGGACGCTTGAAGAAAGCATCGCACAAAGCACGAACTCCGTAGCTCCAGCAACAACACCCAGGAGTCCTCGAGAACAATGCACTCGTGAACCGAAAGACGTAGCCCGGAATCGAACCCACGACCTTCGGAGCGAGAGGCAGGCGAATTGACCACTTCGCCACGGAGATTCCCGACTCAGTCTGACTCGGGCTCCGAAAGTTTTGGGTTCGAGTCCGTGCCGTGTCCTTCGGTTCACGAGTACATTTTTAAGTAGACTCCTGGGGGGTTGTCGCTGAAGCTATGGAGTTCGTGCTTTGTGCGACGCTTTCAACATTTCGCTGCGGAAAGAGACTGAGCCATATGGGATAAAACCCGGTGCAATAAAGTCGACCCTGTCAACTTTTAAGCGACTTTTTTGGGGGTTAATTTTTCATCTCCATGATTTTATTTTTCCATGTAGGCCGTGGTAGCGTAGTGTTTAGGCTCTCACCTGTTGGCACGGTTATCGTGGGTTCGAATTCGCATAAAGGCGGATTTTTACATTTCACCTGGTCTTCTGGGTCGACCCAACCTAAAATGAGTTCTTTGAAATGTCTTGGAAAGCGACCACGGCCGGCGAGATGTTGACCTGAACACCCGGAGTGCTGATTGGTTTATAGAAACATGGATCTAGTACCTATGCCCAATTGTCTTAGAGTGTGCAAAAGAGTCCTTTACTTCTATTGCTGCAGTCAGTCTTTATCTGACTTATTTTAAACAGATTTCATTGTTTTTAATTTATAAAAAGTTAAAATTTAGTTGCACATCCTTTACATGACGGGCAGTCAACCCCAGAAATTGTTAGCTGTTTGTGATCTCTTGGCATGTTTACGTTCAGTAGGTTGCCAATGCTTTCTCAACGACCGGCACTCATACCATTGTATGAAAACCAACGCCAGCCAGGCGGTCTGCTGCCAAATCTCCCGCAGTTGTGTTTCGAATGCGGTATGCGGGATTACGAATGGCGTCCGTTGCGCCTTCGCCACAAAGCCGGGATGGAGCCAAGGTTTGAAAGTTTGTGACGGTTTCAGTTTCTTCCTTGTTGATTGTGATTAAATTTTGGTTGACATGTCATTTGTCTGTGGACATTATTTTTGTCCTCTTGTGTGTATTTCTTAAAGTTCAGAAAAAGATTGTTATTTTCGCTGTGTCTCTTGACAGAAAGGATTAGCTGTTTTAATCCTTTCGCACTGTTTGAGAGAAAGATCGTGTCATCTCCGTATATATACATCAAAACCTGTTAAAGGATATTGGACAGTGTCAGACAGGGTTCTATTGGTAAAATTAATTGGTCGACCTTTTGACATAAACGTCATTCATATATGTGCCTCGACAAGAGAAAGCAGTGAAGATAGTATAGTGGAATTCTATAAGGATATAGAGAATGCTTTAAAGAAATGTTAAATGAATGACAGTTTACCTGGCTGAATGATTGACTCATTAACTCATTGAAGGTGTGACAGGCTGAGTGAATATCTCACTAAATGAATGACGGTGTGACAGGCTGTGTGATTGATTCATTAACTGAATAACGGTGTGACAGACTGAGTGATTGACTCACTAAATGAATGACAGTGTGACAGGCTGAGTGATTGATTCATTAAATGAAAGACAGTGTGACAGGCTGAATGATTGACTCATTAAATGAATGACGGTGTGACAGGCTGAGTGATTGACTCATTAACCGAATGACGGTGTGATGGGCTGAGTGATTGACTCATAAACTGAATGACCGTGTGACTGGCTGAGTGATTGATTCATTAACTGAATGACGGTGTGACAGGCTGTGTGATTGACTCATTAACTGAATGACGCTGTGACACGCTGAATGATTGACTCATTAAATGAATGACGGTGTGACAGGCTATGTGATTGACTCATTAACCGAATGACGGTGTGATGGGCTGAGTGATTGACTCATAAACTGAATGACGGTGTGGCTGGCTGAGTGATTGATTAATATTTCGGTTCATTACTTGCTTGTCTGTTTGATTTAATGAAAGATTGACCGATTGATTTAGTTGTTGATAAATTGATTGATTGTTTGATTTGCTAATTGATTGATTGATTGATTGATTGATTGATTTGCTGACTGAATTATTTCCTAATTGACTTGCTGACTGCATTATTTCCTAATTGATTGATTCACTGATTGATTGATTGATTGATTGATTGATTGATTGATTGATTGATTGAAAATATATCATGTTAATAATACAAACTTTGATGTGCCGCGTGCTACTGTGCATTCCGTGAAAATTGTGAGAAGCGCTGATAACAAATCGCATATGTCACAGAATGTACTTTAGTTTGTACACTGTGTCAGCGCTAATCACAAGCCATTAGTATTTTTGCGCGTCTGTTATTGTCTTTGACTCGGTCATTTGTCATCTGAACATTTCAGGTTGAGCAGACGTCAATCAAATAATAGTGTGGCAGAGAGAGGCCACGCCAGTTTAAAAAATAAAACATTTTCTAGAAAAATATGAGTTTTAGAATTGTAGACAGAATAATTTGTGTTGTTGTATGATGTATAATAAAAGTTTTCCGGAAGGTTGTTATGATTCTACCGTAAATGACAGCAGACGGTACTACCTGCTTTCTGTTTGCGTTGAATGTTTGGCGGCGCTTACCAAACCCGTCACCCCACATTGTGCCATCGGCTTCGGGCGGAGGAGCGCAATTGGGAGGGTACAAGCCTTATCCTGGTGCGAGGAAATGCAACATAAAGACAAGTCATGGCAGGGCAGACCAGGCCCTAAGCCTTGGTTGGCAGCTGGTCTAGGATCGAAGCTCCGACAGGCGAACAGTTAGAGCATTGTTTTGCTTATCCGGCAGCTTCTGCAGCTTGTCTTGTTCCAGATGTATTGCTGTCGTCTTTTCTCTGGAGTGAACTAGACAGGACGAGAGAGGGATCATGCTGCATGGGCAACACATGATCTCTATATTTTAGCCCAAGCTTTGTTTCATGGAGAGGTATACCGTATTTTACGGAGTATAAGACGCAAAGTTTTCTTTAACAAATTGCCTCCAAAATGCAGGTGCGTCTTATACTCGAAATTAATATAAAAATGGTAAAAATGTAATTTAATTTTTTTTATTGTTTAAAAATTAAGGTGCATCTTATAGTCCGTAGCGTCTTATAGTCCGTAAAATACGGTAACTCCATCCCTAGTCTTAACCGGTCTCGGAAACAAAGCGAGAGGTAGCAGTTACCGGTTATAAGTCCTAGTCAATGGGCGTAGATTCAAAATACAAGTGCCAAAGGAAACATTAGAAGCATGTATGAAGGGATAAAGAAAGCCTGTGGTCCAATGATCAAAAGAAGTGTACCACTGAAAACCTTGACTAAAGAAATCATCACTGATAAGAACAAGAATGTATAGATGGGTGGAGCACTAATTGGAACTGTATTCAAGTGCGACCAAACTAGCAGATGATGCCCTCAGCGCCATAGAGGCCCAACTAACCATTGACCACCTGGACACACTTCCCACCATAACAGAAGTTAAGTGTGCTATAAATGAACTTGCATCTGGCAAGGCCCCAGGTAAGGATGGGATTCCAATAGAGGTTATCAGGATTGGGCAAGAAACACTCACTCTACAGATCCATCAGCAAATAGAGCTATGCTGGCGAAAAGTACAAGTCCCACAGGATTTCAAAGAGTCAACATCATAACACTGTACAAGAACAAGGGCGATCGGAGCTACTGCAACAACTATAGGGGTATTTCACTTCTGTATATTGTTGGGAAAGTATTTGCCAGAATTGTTCTGCGCAGACTTCAAGTCCTAGGAGATCAAGTCTACCCAGAATCACAGTGTGGCTTCCGACAGAACCGTTATACCATTGATATGATATTCTCATTGCGGAAAATGCAAGAAAAATGCCGTGAATATAATCAAACCACTGTTTATTGTCTTCATCGACCTCACAAAGGCATTTGATGTGGTCAGGCGTGAGGGTCTGTTCAAGGCACTAAAGATGATTGGCTGCCCACCAACTCTTCTGTCCATTTGTGGAATCGTTCCACACAGGCATGAAGGGTATAATCAAGTTTTAAGGTGCAGCTTCAGAAGAGTTTGAAATCAAGAGTGGAGTTAAACAGGATTGTGTGCTAGCTTCCACCCTCTTTGGAATATATTTTTTCACTTCTACTGAAATATGCCTTTCGTGATCAGGATGGTGGTATATACATTCACTCACGCTCAGGTGGCGGCCTCTACAATGCTCAGAGACTGAAGGCCAAGACTAAAATTAGCAAGGTACTGATTAGAGAGTTGCTTTTTGCAGATGATGCTGCAATTACGACCCTCTCTGAGGAAGGATCACAACGTCTACTATCTGCTTTCTACCTAGATCAGGAAATCAACATCAGAATTTGAATAACGAAGACACAAACCATATATAGTACGATTTATTGCCTTGCACATTTCGCTGCATCTCGTGATGTACTTACTGCAGATGTCACACAACATAGAGTACAATAATTAGAATCATCGTTCAAGCTGAAATATACACATATCCACACAGTAATATCAGTTGTTTACCATGGTAATGTTAAACTGACTATCATGTCTTTCTGTTTGCACAAAATTGGCTTGTGCAGGTGGATCATTATCGCTTCTGCAAACTTTAACAAACGACTATTTTGTGTATGAAACTACACGCGAAAAGCGCTGTCCCTTTCAATGACATGACTGGTTTCCAAGACATGACGTGCAATGGACGACGCCGGAGGTTTCTAATTGTGGTATGTCACACTTCCTATGATCCCATCGCTTGTTTGTAGTTTCTTGTCAACCCAGTTTGGTATGTGTTCAAAAATCCTGGTGTGTAACTGCCTCTCTGTTCGGCCAATGTAGAGACTCGCACCTGCATGTGAATTGGTAAATATAATTAGATGTGGCGTACAGAGTGTGGCGGGACAGCCCGGCAGCATCATAATTACACAAGTTTTCAAGGAATTACAGAGCCCACAATATTTTTCTAAAAGTCTCTAAAAGAATAAACGTTCCCCAGAAGAGGATAAAAACGTAAGAGAAAAATACAGAGTCACTTAGAGCCCGCACTATCATTTTTACTACATTGGTAGATCAAAGCAACGTCTGGTCTCTACATCTAAGAGATTTTCCCTTTGATGTTCTGATCAACCAGACATCGCGGAGCCAGTCAGTTGAGATTGACGTGTTAGTTTAGAATCAAGAGGGTCAGCCAGACCCGTCTGAAATAATACATGGCAGTGCTACTCAGGGGAAAACCCCGTGGGATCCAAAGACGGCAATTTAATGCAGGCCTAACACCTATCTAAAAGTCCAGACTTTGTGGAGCCGGGACGTCTGTAATTGCCACCACAAAGGAGCAATTAGGACCAGATGCTTAACACCTCTCCGCAATACTACGGGGCAAAGTAGAAACACATGGCTGACACATTCATGCCAGCAACCGGGAAGGCTGGTGTTACCAGCCTATTGGAATGTAATGACGCAATTGCATTGCCGCCAAAGCAGGTTTCATTGTTTCAGGCGTGGGGGGCATCGGTCAATTTGATTGACACATGAAACTACCCTTCACAGGAAAGGAGGAGGGGTGAAAAGAATTTGGCACTTAATCCATCTAGGTAAATCGTCCTACATGAAAAATAGGTGGAGCTAACAGGAACTTGGACATATTAATTAACCAACCTGGAAACTAGCCAGGAATTGAATAGAATAAAACGACATGCATGGCCAGCAAGACTTCAGACGCAAATTCACAATAGCATTCTTAGGATACCTACTGGAGAAATATTAACATTTCGTTCTGTTGGACTTCTGTACGAAGTCGTATGACAGGATTTCCTAGCTATAACCCAGGTAATACCATTACTCTGATTAGTTTGTCTGCTAGTCTGAAGGCTTGTGTAGTTTCTTGTTCTGCATATTCTCCAAAACTTTACACTTGTGGATTTTCTTTGTACTTAATGTTCCAGTTTCTAGATTTACTATTACACTGTGAACTTTATTTTCTTCTTTCATTCACCACTTGGTTGTCTGATTTGTTGTATGTGATAATTTGGAGAAATCCATTATCCAAGCTACATGAGCGTGTGGCTTATGCATGTACAGGAGATACATTTAGATTCATCCTGTATGATGTTAAACATTGGGGAGACTGACTACTTAGGAGAAATTCCTGAGAGCTACCAGTCTCTTGATAGCGTCCAATTAACATTGATTATTTGGACCAACACTTTGAGTGCCTACCAAGATTATGGTGAAACCACTTGGTTTGAGGAATGGCACCAGTTCACCTTGTCTGCATGATGTCTGCATGAGGACAGACATGACTTAGGACATTCAATATCCCAGACAGATTCAGGGAAGGCATTTAATGTTCGACAGGACTGTGCGACCAGCCCTTCCGACAAGACAGTATGAATGAATCAGAAAGGGAAAGAGTAAGTGAGGTGAACTTATATGGGAAACACTCCATTACACAAATGTATATGAATATGTAGGTTTTGAGCTATAGATGTTCTAAATAGTTTTATTAATATATGCATATATATATATATTTATTTATTTAGAACTGATATATGTTTATGTAACATGCTATCATATATATCATCATACCATCATATATTATGACTTGAATGTATGTTTATATGAATGTATAGACATATGTGTTTTGAGATGTGTAGACGTAGATACTACCCATCTCCGTTCGTTTCATTCCAGATCTCTTAGGAGCAATGGACAGTCAACAACCCATATCAGGAAGTGACTTAGCCTTGTGAGGGACCAATTTGGACTCCTTCAATCTGACAGTGAACTGCGTCTCACTGGGGGAAGCAGGACCTATGTGCTTCTGAGCTTTTCAGCCAGATGAGTTACGTATACCATAATATAATCATCATCATCATATGATCATCAATAGCAATAATAAACACAGTTGTTGTATTTTAAAACTCAATTTGTCCGTATAATTCTAAATGTTTATAAATGTTTGTGTAGCTTAATCAAGTACACACATTATTGTATCATTTAGTGGGGGTTCGCACATATTATCCAGAAGTGGGAATCTATGTCCGGGAGGTATCTTGCCTATGCAGTCATAAGTAACCAGATTACGTTGCATGTCTTAACTCCTCCTTTCTCACTTCTGGTGATACCAAGTACAGCCAAAACTATATAGATATATAATATTCTATCTTCAACGAGCCACTTCTTGGCTGTTTTCTTGAGTATCAGGGACAGTGTCTTAAATCAGCATAAAAGACATTAGTTCCACGTTTTCTCTCTGGGATCTGGGTGGTAACTAGTCCCTTCTGACAGAGTTAGGGGATCTTAAACTGCATCCAGAACTAAACACCAGTAGAAGAAAATGATTTTGGCTGAGTGGTTGCCCATCTGGGATCTAACCCCAGCCAGTTGGTGACATATTGGGACGGCTCGTCCGCTATAGAATCCGGGAGTAAACCCTAGAGCCTATTGGTCTGCTCGCCCGCTATAGAATACGGGAGTAAACCCTAGAAAACTTGGTTCGCTCGCAAGGAACGAACCTATTTCAAATCTGTTAGTCTGGTATTATTCTGGTCTTGCCCATGGATAGAACCTAGGTAATTCTCACTTACATTCTTAGCAGCATTAGTTAGTTATAATTTATTTCTAATGTAATAGCTTGCTTGATTGTAGGCAAGATTTTGACACATCAGGACTTCTCATCCATGATAGAATCAGAGAATAAATTCTAGACTATTGATTTTCATAAACCATTCTTTCATTCTTCACCCATTACATTTGCTAAGTATTAACTTAGGAATTTGTTTCTAGGGAAGTCTGTAGAATTTAAATAACTTGTTAAAAAGTTAATAATGGATAATATCATATGAGTTAATTTACATCATTCACCACTGTAGAATTAATAATCACATTAATTAGTGATATTAATTAGTTTATTGATGATTTACTTGATGATTTTTTGATTACATGCTTTATCATTTGATTTAATCATGAATAATTTGATAATTCTTAGTTAATTCAGTGTATGACGGACTGCTTTGCATCAACTTTCTCACTCTAATTCACTACTATCATTCTCATAGTAGTGTCTGTTCCTCTTGTCACTATCCTGCTCTAGCATAAATCTGACTAGCTCTCTGTAGGGTAATAATATAATTACTTACCTGAGTTTAAGCTGAGAAGAGATCATGGATGCACGCACAGATTTCTTAGAGTCCGCTAGAGGATGGGGCATAAGGCTCGGCTTAGTAGGAGAGAAGCTAGAACTATTTATTAGAGAAGAAATGGATTGGTGGGACAAAGAAGATGAGCAGATGATGAAAAGAGTTGCAGAATTAGAAGCAGATATGCGTCACAAAGCTGAAGAAGATGAGATGAAGAAGAAGCAAATTGAAATACTGAACGTGGAGGAATCTACCAGCTCGATTGAGGAAAAGCCAATCACTCAAGCCGAAACTCTGATAGAAAGCGGGGAAGCTGACCGTCACAAAGAAGAGGCATGCATTCCTTCGCAAATCCCCATGGCTCAGAAAAACAAAAACTTGCGCACAGAAAGGCAGATGCTTCCCTCGCCTATTCCTAAAAATATTAAAAATAAACGGAATAGGAATAAATGTACCAAGCGTTCGGTAAACAGTCACAAACGTGATAAATGTTTACACCGCAATGAAAGCGGATTAGCTGGCTTGGCAACCCAGCAATCTCAGGAGCTTCCTAAGACTTCCCAAAGGAGAAAAATCCAGGAGGAGGAGGACCTGAGGAAAACTATTAAAGAGATCGAAGGCGAGACCTTACCCGACTCTTTTATTCCCTTCAGTTCAGAGAAACTAGGAGTGGAAATGAATTCAACTGAGACCGGAATGGATGTAAAACAGGATTCCATTGTTTCTCACGGTGTGGCCACACAAGATGAAATAATTATCAGTTTGAATTACTTATCTCAGGTGGGATATGGCATTGAAAATGACATCCCACAACATTCACTTCTATCGGATTTGGAACAAGAAAACCAGACCAGGGAGAGAATACCTCAATTGGACTTGGCACAAGAGAGCCCAGCCATGGAGGACAAACAAGACACGGAGGAGAATTCTTACGATGTCAGTATCTTGGAGTCTTTCGAAAACGAAACTCAAGATACACAAAGCATTCATGTAGGTTATACCACGGACTCTGATTCAGGGACGATAAACATGTCTGCTAACAACAAAGAAGAAAATACTTCTTTGGACAGGATGAAGGTAATGCCTATCATCAACACAGCTGAAGCTAACAGGGGATCACAAATGATGGACTCTGCAGCGGAACAAAACCGGAGCGGTTGGTATACTCAACACTCAGGACCTTGTTTACCTTTCACTTCAACCAATGTTGGATGGGGAGAACAGCTGTTTATGTATACTTCTACAAGGAGTGATACAAATTCACAGTTCTTGGGGAACAACATGATTTCTCAAAGCTGGACAACTTCTACTAGCCTTATACTTTCAAACACAGATTCAAAATGGAACTCTGTTGAAGAGGAACGCACCTGGATAAATAATTATCGAAGGAAGAAAACTCTTAAATCAAGAGGTAGTAAACTGACATCCTACCAAGAAAGAGGCAAGTATGAGTTGAATGCACATCATAAAATTATGATGTTTAGCAAATTTCCTGCCAAAAGGAGGAGATTAAAGGATTTTATTATGATCTTTGGCCGACGGAGAAAAAGAAAATGGAGCAACATTACTGCGACCAATTCTTTTAAGAAAACACTGATGGCACTTCCTCTGCTTATAGGACAAGGGCCAGAAATTGAGTGGACAATAGCAGTCTCTCTGCGGCGCAGGAGAATCTTGTTATACATTTTGCAATTTCCCGGCTGGGAAAAAGTAAAACCTCCAGAGGACAGGACATTACCGAGCAATAGCCCGGAAATCCGACACAACACCAGGAGCAAAGATTTGCAAGATTTATCCTGGGAGAATGGACATGGGATATTTCTTTTGACTCATAGAACATCCCACTGCCACAAAGAATATTGGGAACCCAGACTGGGAGGCAGTTGGAGAACGGAGAGAACTTAGATACATTCTTGAATGCTGCCGAGGCTCTGTTATAGGCTTCATTAATGAACCTACTTAAATTGGAGAGCTATGTGGCGGGACAGCCCGGCAGCATCATAATTACACAAGTTTTCAAGGAATTACAGAGCCCACAATATTTTTCTAAAAGTCTCTAAAAGAATAAACGTTCCCCAGAAGAGGATAAAAACGTAAGAGAAAAATACAGAGTCACTTAGAGCCCGCACTATCATTTTTACTACATTGGTAGATCAAAGCAACGTCTGGTCTCTACATCTAAGAGATTTTCCCTTTGATGTTCTGATCAACCAGACATCGCGGAGCCAGTCAGTTGAGATTGACGTGTTAGTTTAGAATCAAGAGGGTCAGCCAGACCCGTCTGAAATAATACATGGCAGTGCTACTCAGGGGAAAACCCCGTGGGATCCAAAGACGGCAATTTAATGCAGGCCTAACACCTATCTAAAAGTCCAGACTTTGTGGAGCCGGGACGTCTGTAATTGCCACCACAAAGGAGCAATTAGGACCAGATGCTTAACACCTCTCCGCAATACTACGGGGCAAAGTAGAAACACATGGCTGACACATTCATGCCAGCAACCGGGAAGGCTGGTGTTACCAGCCTATTGGAATGTAATGACGCAATTGCATTGCCGCCAAAGCAGGTTTCATTGTTTCAGGCGTGGGGGGCATCGGTCAATTTGATTGACACATGAAACTACCCTTCACAGGAAAGGAGGAGGGGTGAAAAGAATTTGGCACTTAATCCATCTAGGTAAATCGTCCTACATGAAAAATAGGTGGAGCTAACAGGAACTTGGACATATTAATTAACCAACCTGGAAACTAGCCAGGAATTGAATAGAATAAAACGACATGCATGGCCAGCAAGACTTCAGACGCAAATTCACAATAGCATTCTTAGGATACCTACTGGAGAAATATTAACATTTCGTTCTGTTGGACTTCTGTACGAAGTCGTATGACAGGATTTCCTAGCTATAACCCAGGTAATACCATTACTCTGATTAGTTTGTCTGCTAGTCTGAAGGCTTGTGTAGTTTCTTGTTCTGCATATTCTCCAAAACTTTACACTTGTGGATTTTCTTTGTACTTAATGTTCCAGTTTCTAGATTTACTATTACACTGTGAACTTTATTTTCTTCTTTCATTCACCACTTGGTTGTCTGATTTGTTGTATGTGATAATTTGGAGAAATCCATTATCCAAGCTACATGAGCGTGTGGCTTATGCATGTACAGGAGATACATTTAGATTCATCCTGTATGATGTTAAACATTGGGGAGACTGACTACTTAGGAGAAATTCCTGAGAGCTACCAGTCTCTTGATAGCGTCCAATTAACATTGATTATTTGGACCAACACTTTGAGTGCCTACCAAGATTATGGTGAAACCACTTGGTTTGAGGAATGGCACCAGTTCACCTTGTCTGCATGATGTCTGCATGAGGACAGACATGACTTAGGACATTCAATATCCCAGACAGATTCAGGGAAGGCATTTAATGTTCGACAGGACTGTGCGACCAGCCCTTCCGACAAGACAGTATGAATGAATCAGAAAGGGAAAGAGTAAGTGAGGTGAACTTATATGGGAAACACTCCATTACACAAATGTATATGAATATGTAGGTTTTGAGCTATAGATGTTCTAAATAGTTTTATTAATATATGCATATATATATATATTTATTTATTTAGAACTGATATATGTTTATGTAACATGCTATCATATATATCATCATACCATCATATATTATGACTTGAATGTATGTTTATATGAATGTATAGACATATGTGTTTTGAGATGTGTAGACGTAGATACTACCCATCTCCGTTCGTTTCATTCCAGATCTCTTAGGAGCAATGGACAGTCAACAACCCATATCAGGAAGTGACTTAGCCTTGTGAGGGACCAATTTGGACTCCTTCAATCTGACAGTGAACTGCGTCTCACTGGGGGAAGCAGGACCTATGTGCTTCTGAGCTTTTCAGCCAGATGAGTTACGTATACCATAATATAATCATCATCATCATATGATCATCAATAGCAATAATAAACACAGTTGTTGTATTTTAAAACTCAATTTGTTCGTATAATTCTAAATGTTTATAAATGTTTGTGTAGCTTAATCAAGTACATACATTATTGTATCATTTAGTGGGGGTTCGCACATATTATCCAGAAGTGGGAATCTATGTCCGGGAGGTATCTTGCCTATGCAGTCATAAGTAACCAGATTACGTTGCATGTCTTAACTCCTCCTTTCTCACTTCTGGTGATACCAAGTACAGCCAAAACTATATAGATATATAATATTCTATCTTCAACGAGCCACTTCTTGGCTGTTTTCTTGAGTATCAGGGACAGTGTCTTAAATCAGCATAAAAGACATTAGTTCCACGTTTTCTCTCTGGGATCTGGGTGGTAACTAGTCCCTTCTGACAGAGTTAGGGGATCTTAAACTGCATCCAGAACTAAACACCAGTAGAAGAAAATGATTTTGGCTGAGTGGTTGCCCATCTGGGATCTAACCCCAGCCAGTTGGTGACACAGAGAGGTAGATTTTTTTATTGCTGGGGTGGAAATAAGTGTGGTTTGGTTTTGTACCTAATAACTGGAGTTGCAGCACAGAATGTTCGGCCAACTGCTGTAACAAGTCGGTCCTGTAGGCGTTGCATTAAGTCATCCCCTCGAAAGGTAAGCTGTATAAACACCTTGAGCTTAGGGACCGTAGGTACGTCTGATTTTGGTTTCGGCTGTTGGTTCATACACAAATTATTCGTTTGTTAAAGTTTGCAGAAGCAAGAATGATCCACCTGCACAAGTCAATTTTGTGCAAACAGAAAGACAAGATAGTCAGTTTAAAATTACTATGGTAAACAACTGATATTACTGTGTGAATAAGTGTATATTTCAGCTTGAACGATGATTCTAATTATTTTACTCTATGTTGTGTGACATCTGCAGTAAGTACCTGACGAGATGCAGCGAAATGTGCCAGGCAATAAATCGTACTATATATGGTTTGTGTCTTCGTTATTCAAACATCAGGAATGGTAAGGCAGCAACAACAATGAACAGGTTTATAAAAAAAAAAAAAAAAAGTCTGGGAGAACAGGAAGCTTACTGCCAAAACAAAAGTCCTTGTCTATCAAGCTTGTGTCCTTAGTACTCTTCTTTATGGCAGTGAAGCCTGGACAACTTACGCACACCAAGAGAAACGTTTAAACAGCTTTCATATGCGGTGTCTGCGAAGAATACTTGGTATTAAGTGGCAGGACAAAATCACAAATACCGAAGTATTGGAAAGATCAAGTTGTGTGACGGACGGTTTATTCCATGCTCAGTCTTAGTAGACTTAGATGGATAGGACATGTTAGGAGAATGGATAATGGTATAATACCAAAGGATATCTTTTTTGGTGAATAAAAGACGGGTAGGAGATCTCAGGGTCAGCCTCTACTATGGGACGCAGAGGTGTTTCCAAGGCACCAGGGCCGGGTTATATACTGGCCAAGACCTATTGACGCGTCCTCGTCGAGCGTCCTGGGCAACAGGTCCCTTCGGGGTCCTGGCTGAAGTCAATAGGATCGCCGATTCCTCCGAAGTCGGAGAGTGTCTGCCTGTACGGCGAGGAACCACCAGTCTGCGCACCAATAAGCCAGACATGGGACAACGGATACTCACGCAAACCTCAGGTCCTGTATGACATCACACTGATGTTGGACAACAGGATGCCTTCATCCGACATACAGGACTTTGCGTTGGAGCTCAAGCCAACGAACACAAGCAAGCAAGCAGCAAGCAGCAAGGATGAGAAGTCAACATTTTAGTCCGGCTGAACGGTGTAGGGGTTGGACCCGTGGTGTTTTTTTTTTTTTTTTGTAAATATATATTTCATTTACATTGACTACATGTGCTGGAAATTCCACATCTCTCATGATGTTCCACAATTTCTAATGTTGAACAGTCTGCGAGGCCTATCTGTTGTCCATGAAACAAGTATAGAAGCGCTAGGGTACTCTCTGGATACCTCATACGCGTTTCTCACATTGAAGATATGGTCTCTCGTTGTCTGGGCTTTCCGAAAGCTAGCTATATTTCTTGTATAATAATTCACATCTTTCTCTTCGCACCGCCTCTAATAAATTCATTTATCATATGCCATGCCGATAAGCCTGGGCGGTCATGATTTGCCATCTCACTCGATCACCAAAGTCGTGGATCAGCTCAGTGTTCTTGTCTCGACCATACCACGTGGCCAAGCCATCCATGTATTTACTTCTCTGCCTTCCCTTTGTTCTCTTTCCCTAGATCTTGCCAGTTGTCATCAAGTTATCTAATTTTCTAATAAACTGCCTGGTTCTTTGTGACATCATTGTATCATTTTGTGAATTGTTTTGGACTGTTTTGTCAAGCCTGTGGCTCAACACACCCTCTTCGACAAGGATATTTTCGGGTTGGCTTTCTCTGGTCGTTGACTGTGCCCAGCCTACATACAAGGCAACAGGTGTGTGTATCGCTTTGTCTGGTCCCTATTCCTTAACTTGTCCGACATGGAAGACTCTATCAGTAATTACGCAACAATCGGCATAGCTCTTGGGAATCGTTTAACACACAAGTCCCGCTACCACATCAAGGTGGATGCACAAAAGCGATCTGGTTCTGTTTCTTCCCTTTCAGGTATATTACCTGGAATATTTTCAGATGTATTACCTGAAATTTTTTCAGGTGTATTACCAGGATATTTTTCAGGTGTATTATTTGGAATGTTTTGGTCATAAATTCATACAAATGATGGAGTAAGAACTTCGAATGTATTCTACATTAGAAATTGTGTAAGATCATGTGAGGTATGAAGTTTAATTGTTTCAGTGCCAAACAAAAAAGTAAGTTTGAACTAAAACTTGGTGCAAAATCAAATAAACAAGTATTGTAATGTAAATGTCCGTTCAGTGAGATTTGAAATTGCCGAAGATACCACGAAATGAAACAAATAACACGATGACCGTAATATGGCGATATATCGTCCTTCTGTCCAAATGAGAAGTCAAATTTTGCGATATATTATCCTTCGGCATTAAAACAGTTCACACACACACATACACACACACACACACACACACACACACACACACACACACACTATACATATATCTTTACTTTATGTTAACGTATCCATCCATCCATCCATCATGCGCCATGCCTGTAGGCGTGGACGGTCATGATTCACCATTTCACTCAATCACGTATAGACATTTCTATTTTATATTACATGGTAATGGAAGTCTGAGTGTGCCTGTTAATATTATGGCATATTATATAGGCCTTTATATTGCATTGGCACCTTTCCGTCTTGACAGACGATAGTTTGGTACATTGTGCTTCAAAAAGGCTTAATAACTACGACCCATGGCGGTGGCGAGTGTGGCTGGTAAGGCCAATTCTTGCTGCAAATGTTTGCCCACAGTAAATGCATGTGAAAACATGGTCATTTCCACCATTGTGCACCATCTTACGTCTCTCACGCTCTGTGTGAGGCCTTTATATATTGATTTCTAGAACACATCTACACCTTTACCTTGCAACTGGAGATGTTTTGTTCTACTAAAGGTGTTCATTACATGCTGTTTCGTGTCTACCCTAATCACACTTCTGACTTTTCTCCATGTACGACTAATTATTTCTATTTCCACCAGCATCAGTTGTCTTTTTTCTTCATTTAGCCTGAATGTTTCCTCTGTGCTATATTTTTCTTCTTATATCTTGTTTATGCAATTGAAATGTGAATGTCTCTCGCTTGTGTGGCTAGCTCTTCTGATGACATATCTTCTTGCATGTCTTGAAAATGGACCTTCTTTAAAAAGAAGCAGCAACAACTCATCCATATTGCTATAAGAAATAAATAATCATTAAAAGGATATTTGCAGTTTTTTTTATTATTTTAAGCGACAGTAAAAAAGTTTAATATGATATATTAATCTAATATAAAGTTTTATCGAACATTTATGCCTGCAAGACTTTCTTTGAAGACATAGCCATCTTTGGTCCTAGAAGTGGTTCCAGTGATTGTAGATCTAGTAAGCTGTGCTTTAATACATGTAATTGAGACACTGGCGACATCTTCTACCTTAGGCTTAACAAATTTACCAGCAACCTTCTCACTCTTGCGCAAGAACTCTACCTCAACATCACCATCATCATCAATGTCTCCCCTTACAATTCCTACATAGTAAACACAAGTCTTCTTTGTTCCATATTCACATAGCACACACTGGCCTTCAAAAACCTCATGCACACCAGTCAAGCTAACCGTACACTCCTCATTTTCACCAAATGAAACATCAGAATCTGTGTCATCACAAAACGAAATGTCAGTTTCTGGATCTGAATCAACATCAAGTTCTTTCAGCAGCTGTCTCTTTGCCTTTTTGGGTGGAACTTTTGCTGCCTTTTCTTTCATCACCGCTCTTTCCCTAATTCGATCCATTTCTGGCGTAGAAGTAGCCAGCATAGTTTTTCCTCTTTTCCTCATATTATTTGAATCTTTACGCGGACCAGCTTTTGGTAGTCCTCTGAAAACATGAGGCGAAGTAAAGGAAGAAGTAGCTTTATGTTGAAGACTCCCTGATATTTCCTGCAAGTCATCTACAAGGTTCTCAACATTACACTCTTTCTGATTTTCATGAAATTCTTGTGCAGTTTGATCTGTGCTGGTACCACAATGTGGAGATGCTGATCCTGTCTGTTCATTGCTTTCTAAAGTGGCATTTTCACTGTCCTTGCTGATGGGCCAGTTCGTTATTTCTGAAGGCATAAAATCATCTTCTGTAAAAACATCTTCGTTAAAGGGCCAAATACCTGACACTGCAAAGCCTGATTGAATGTTAATGGGAGTTGCCGCTTTAAGAAAAGCGTGGCCTCCTAGATTTGCAACTTGATAGATTGTCAGTGGTGTCCCAACATTTTTCATCATCCATGAATCACACGCATTGTTGTAGACCGACTTCATGGGTCCAAAAACTGAACGGTCCAAGGGCTGAGTTTTAGATGAGTTGTGTGTGGTGGCAACGTGATCACATGAATGTTGTTTTTCTTGCACAGTTCAAGTGATTCAAATGAAATGTGGGAATCGTGATTGTCCAAGATCAAAATCAAAGGGAAGTCTTTGGAAGGTCTTGAATGCTTAATGAAGTGATTTATAACTTTGACGAAATTATCACGGGTCATCCAACCTGATTCATTCACAAGGCCAAGGGAACCTTCAGGTGGTCCAGCAAGCATAAAATTCTTAAAAATTTTTCTGGGAAACACAAAAACTGGAGGGATAATGTGACCCGCAGCTGACACAATGCAACAGATTGTGACCAGTTCTCCTCTTTCTCTGGATGTCACATGGCCTATTTGCTTCACTCCTCGTGGGGCAATTACTTTTGGCACTTTCTGTACAGTGGTCAGACCTGACTCATCCAAATTGTAGATTTGAGCTCAACTCACATTTAGTTTTGTAATGGTTTCCTTCACAATGTTGAAGAAGGTGCAAATATTATGTTTGTTGAAAGCTGTAGCTCTAGCCAGAGATGTTGCCTCAGGTTGCCTTATGGTCAGCTCGGGATTCCGTCGCAAAAATCCACAAAGCCAGTCATTCCCTGCCATCATTTGTTCATCCCAGGTTAAAGGATGTGCAATGTTATTGACTTTCGCCATCTCGTACGCCAAAATACGAACGTTTTTAGTTGTGAGTCCATGGAACATTCTTGCACAATCTTTCAAGTAACTAGCAAAATCAGCTTCTTGCTTAGCTGTGAAAACAAGGCTATGCCTATAATTTGGTACGAGTCTAGTAGGCAGACCATTTCCTTCTCTGTCTTTTGTAAGATTGTTATTGAGGGTAGAGCGAGCAATGCCGTACTCCCTTGCAGCTTTCCTCACTTTCATTCCATTTTTCACAGCATTAACAGCTTCTCTCATACGTTCCTCCGTAACGAGACCCTTGTTGGTGTTTCTGATGTACAATCTTGGCATCTGAAACAAAAGAGTGACAGAATTATATAACATTTAGAATGGTAGGCCTATCATTTGCAAAGAAATACTGATCATAGCACGAATGGCGTGCATCTTTAATAAATCACTGAAATCAAATTTGTTAACAGTTTTATTGGTCTAGATTTAGACCCCAGTATTAAAAAGAATCAATAATGCTGATATTCGAATGCAATCTTCAACACTTTTAATAACAACAGACTGTCTGGTCAATTTCTTCTATGGGGAGAAATGAACCATGGGGAGAAATGAACCGGTCCATTTCTCCCCCATCAATGTATTAAACTATTCAGCCATAAAGTCTCTTAAATCTAATATTATATGCTATATTTTTTATAGGAACTCTTAAATAACAAGTAAATAAAGATATTAACGTAATTACCTTGTCCTGATTCCTGACTATGCGTCTGCTTTACGATGGTGTCTGGAACTGGAAAAAGAAACTTTAGTGCAGAAAATTTTTCAAACTTTGCGTGGGAACGACCTGTGCGGGAAGTCGATGGCAAATGAAAAATTCGGACTATGTTTGATGTGGAAAACAAACTTATTATGGTTTCACTTTCATTGCATCACAGCCAGGGGCCAGAGAGGGGGTGGTCCATTTCTCTCCTATGTCCATTTCTCCCCAGTCTCCCCTACCCTCCGTGGCCAAGTGGTTATGCCGTCTGCCTCGCGATCCGAAGGTTGTTGGTTCTATTCCTGTCTATGTCGTTCGGTTCACGAGTGCAATTTTCTCGGAGACTCCTGGGGGTCGTCGCTGGGGCTGCAGAGTTCGTGCTTTGTGTGATGCTTTCGACAGGCCGCCCTGCGGAAAGACATCGAGCTAAATGGGTTAAAACCCCGTACAATGGAGTCTATCCTTTTTGCTGTTGCAACCTTTGAATCGTTTAGATACCGCGCTAACTGTTGGGCTCTTTTTATCACTGTTTTCACTTTTGACTTGAAGTCTACAGCAAGTAGCTCATGATCTGTTTTGCAGTACAGGCACATTAAACGTTTCAGTCAATCAATCAGGTGCCGTCACCACAGTGAAGGTTAGCTGCAATGGATCTCCAGAACGTCTGTCTTTCGCTTTGAATGTACATTCTGTCAGACTAGTAACATCTATCCTTTCGTGTTATTTTCCCACTTTGTGTGGCTAAAGACTTGCGAACGCGGTTCGTGAGCCGGGTACCGGGCGTTCGAAGCTCAGCTGCGAACGATTTGTGCAGCAGACCGTGTCGCGTTGTGTTATAACGTGCTGGTATGGGAGCCGGTCGTTCAGAAAGCAATGGCAAACTACTGAACGTAACACTTGCCTAGTACATCAACAGCAGCTGAAAATGCTGGTGTTAACTGTAACGTCCCGTAAGGGATACTCAACACTTAAAAAAAAAAAAGTTGTCTACCGCTTGCTCGCTTGCCTTCAACCTTTCCCTCCACCACGTAGCCGAAATATTTCACTTGCCTTTGTTCTAGTTCTTTCATCAACTCTACGTGTATTTGATTAAGTCATTTCTTTTTCAGATATTCCAAAATAGCATGTATTTTACGGAATAACGCAATCAACCTTAGCTTTTACTGAGAATTTCTTTAAAAGATATATATATATATATATATATATATATATATATATATATATATATATATATATATATATATATATATATATATATATATATATCTTTTAAAGAAATTCTCAGTAAAAGCTATATATATATATATATATATATATATATATATATATATATATATATATATATATATATATATATATATATATATATATATATATCTGTATGTGTGTGTGCTGTGTGGGTTGGTGGGTGTGCGTGCGTGCGTGCGTGTGTGCGTGCGTGTGTTGTGGCTTGTCCTGTGCTATTAGTTCCACCTATAATATTCTCTGTTATGAACCAGGTGTATTGTCTGTGTCGGTGTTATGTGTAAATTTTCTATGACAGCTTGCTTCCATCAGATGCTGTTCTCTTTTTCTCCTGTTTCTTGATACACCAGCTTTCATAGTTATATTCTCCAGACATTCACGACTTTTCACAGGTCTCAAATATTTCGTTTACCAACTTTCTTCAATTTTGAGTTCTTGTTAGGATGCACCTGTTTGTTCTCTTTTTTCGTCTAGTGAATCTTAATTACCTATACACAGTTTATCTGGTGTATCGCCCATGACTGGGAGTGCAGGTGGCGCAGAGGTCAGGCGCAAGCCTTTTCGCGCGGTGGTTTTTGGGTTTGAATTCGCATTAAAGTGGATTTTTTAAGCTAGAGTTTTTCACTAAGAAAAAATATCCAAGGTATTAAAACCAAAAATTGGTCTCAGCTGAAACCCCTTCGGTAGAAGAATAAAAGCTTACAATATGCTAATTTCAAAATCTAATCTCTAATTTAAAACAAACAAATACGGTTTTAGAACATTCAGCTATTGTGCTATAATACCCGCATATGCATAGACAACTGCGAGCACACACGCACACACACACACACTCACACACACACACACACACACACAAACACACACACTCACTCACACACACGTGTGTGTAAAGCACACGATTTGGCTACATCGAATTCATGAATGACATGCATTAAATCGCCCCATAATGGTTTAAATCACCATGCATTGTATTATTAACCTCTATTCAACAGCAAATACTGTTGGCAGTATCAAGTTTCTTGTCCACATCTTGTATTAGTGATTATTTCTTTACAGGCTGCTCCATTAGACGGGCAGAAGGAAGCATTGTCAACATTGGTTCTTTGATTCCCCATCGGGATTGAAATTACCACTCGAGGCATTATTTTTGGGTTTGTAAATATTTTAAAATACCTGATAGAATTGGCATGGAGAAAAAATGCAATGAGAAGAATTCAATAGAGGAGTATTGTAAATAATTTGCAACTAATTGTCTGACAGGAAATCGAAATAAATGTGCTTCAGTGTTATTGTTGTTGTTGTTGCTGCTGTTGCTGCTGCTGCTGTGCTGCTGCTGCTGCAGATGCTGCTGCTGCTGTTGCTGCTGCAGATATTATTACTGTTATTACTCAAAATTCGAATAATGAAGTCACAAAAACTAGGCTGCACATTTTATCGCCTGGCAAATGCCGCCACATCTCTTCAGATGGATACTGCAGTAGAAAATTGAAATTACCATGGGAATATATGTGTTTTATATTTCATCTTAAAGAATCCATCGATTTGCTTACGTTTATGATATGTGACGTATTTACTCTCATCTCATCTCATCATGTTGCTCTTGTACCTTGCGGTGTCGAGGTGAAGTATAAACAGCAGGAGAGTGCCCGCTTATGGGTTTCATGTATCGGTATTCCCATGGACTCTGTTATTCCCTGCGTCCATCGTTTACGTGGTCGGCCTCTTCCTCTGTTTATCTCTGGTCTGTACATCATTGCTTGTTGTGGTATACTGTTAGTTGGTAGCCTACTTGCATAGCCAAACCATTTGACTTGCTGCCTTCTAATAAAATCTAGTGCCGCTATAACACCCACTTTAGTCCTGATTTCTTCATTTCTGATCTTATCTCTTCTTGATACATTGAGTATTCTTGTCAGGAATCTCATTTCTGTTGTGATTTTTATTTTCTTTTTTTCTGTTATTGTCCAGGTTTAGCATTGGTAACATAGATTTGGTAGAAAGATTGTGTTGTAAAGTGCTTTCTCAGTAATTATTGATACATATTTGTTCTTTAGTATTGGTGCCATTTGTCCAATGAGTTGGTTTGCCTTATTGCATCTATTTTCGATCTCGTCTTCTGATTTGTTATTTGATGATATTATACTTCCTAGGTTCTTGAAAATCTTAACTTGTTTCAAGGGTTGTTCGTTTAGGTGAATCGTTGTTGCTTTTTCTTCTTTAGTTATAGTCAATACATCTGTTTTACTTGTGGTAATTTTCATGTTATGGTCCCCACACATTTCGTTTAGACTATGCATGTGGTCTTGTAATTCAGCTTCTGATTTTGCTATTAGTGCTTGGTCGTCGGCAAACAGGAGTTCTCTAATGGTTAGATTTGCAGATGGTTCTTCTTCTGTGTTCTCGTCATGCGGTGTTATTGCAGTCTCTGTTTGGCTGGTTTCTTTGCATATGTTGTCTATATATGTTATAACCTTGTCGTACTTCTGATCTTATGGTGAAGGGTTCTGAGTGTCCTCCAGTTGCTCTCACTATGCATTCACTGTTGTTGTATAAGCTTCTACACAGATTTGTTAGATGTATTCTCACTCCATATTGTTTAAGGATTTCTCACAGTTTGTTTCTATCTACTGTAACAAATGCCTTCTCTTGGTCGACAAAGGCTAAGTAGAGTGTTTCATTGAATTCGATTGATGTTCCTGTAAGTTGTCTAAGAGCAAAAAATGGAATCTGTGCATCTTTTGTTTATCCTAAATCCAAGTTGTGTTTCGCTTAGCTGTGGTTCTATAATAGTTCGTAATCTTTTATCAAGGATTTTGCAAAATATTTTCCCAGTATGACTCAACAGTGAAATGCCTCTGCATTGTGTGCAGTCTCTTTTGCTGCCTTTGGTTTTCCAAATTGGGATAACTATGGCGTTTCCCCAGTCTCGTGGTGTCTGTTGTTCTACCCAAACTTGGTTGAATAGTCTATGTAGCCATGCTGTTCTTACTTAAATTGCTGCTTTAATTAGTTCATTTGGTATTTCATCTTGTCATGGTGATTTGTTCAAAGGGGCTAATCTGATGGCTTCTATAATTTCTTCTTTTAGTATGTCTGGTTCTAGTTCTTCGGTGGCATCTCTGTCGGTTTCTTGAATTCCTGTGGCACCTGATGGGATGTTGAGAAATTGTTCGAAGTACTGTTTCCATCTTATTAGGATTTGTTTTTGTTCACTTATTGCTTCTCCATTTTCGTTGTTAATTATTTCTGTTGGATCAAAGGGTTCTCCTCTGGTTCTCATTGCACCTATATTTTTATAGAAGTTTCTATTTGCCTCCTTGTAGTTTTTATTTAGAGTTTCTTCATACTTCTACCAGTCTTTTTGTTTTTCTATCTTTACTATTCTATTCACATGTCTTCTCGCTATTCTATATTCTGTGTAGTCGCATTCCTGTTTGCTCTTCAGCCACTTTTTATATTTTTCCATTTTGTCTTTTATAGCTTTCTTTACTTCTGCGTTCCACCAAGTTGTTATTCTCTTTATCCGTGTTTTGCGTTTTTCCGTGGTTCCACATGTTATCTTTGCAGTATTTAAAATGCTTGATATGAACATCTCCCATTCTTCTTCCACTGTCTTTCTTTCTATAGGTAATTTTACAAAGATTTCAGTTAGCTCTTTTTCATAATGTTCCCTCACTGCCTCGTCTTTGAGATTTTGTAAGTTTACTGATTCGCATGGCATGTATTTTCCTGGTCTTTGCTTCCTTCTGCTGATGATTCTTATTGTGGCAACCACTGCTTTGTGGTCTGTGTTTATACCTAAGTTGGGCACTGCCCTGGCATCTAATATATTTATCTTTCTGTTATTTCTTGTTAATATAAAATAAATTTGGCTTTTAGTATCTAGAAAGTTCCATTTATACCAGGTGTATATTTGTGAGTCTTTGTGTTTATAGAATGTGTTTGTTATATAGAGGTCGTGTTGGCTGCATAGCTCTATCAGTCTACTTCCGTTCTCATTTCTTTCATTATGTTGGTCTCCAAATGCTCCAAGATGTTTTTCTATGCCCGCTCTGTTGTGTCCTAGTCTTGCATTGAAGTCTCCCATAACTATGATGTTGTCCTGCTTATCTATTTTATTTAGCACGTCATGGCTGTCTTCGTAGAAGTCTTCGCATTCTTGATCATTATTGTTTGTATTACATGGTGCGTATATTTGTACATATGTTGTAATTGTATGTTGTCTTTTATTCTCACTGTTATGATTCTTTCTGGTATATATTTTATTTCTAGTATTCCTCTTGCTAGCCGTGGTTCAATGACTATTCCCACACCATGTCTTGCCCTTTCTTGCTGTTCCACTCCAGAGTAGACAAACGTGTAACTGTGGTGGATCTCCTTGCATCCTTCTCCTTTTATTCTGGTGTCCGCTATTCCCATCAGTCCAATTTTCCTCTCTTTCACTGTTTCTATAAGTTTTTCTCCTTTACTATTAAAACCGCAGACGTTCATTGTGCCTATTTTTGAAATCGCTGATCTATCTGGTAGTCCATTAACATTGCTGGGGCTATATCCATTAGGGTCAGTCCGCTTATACTTCTTAGTTTTTCTACGAGCAGTATGAAGATTCCCTGCCGGCTTGCTAGGCCAGTCGCAGGTTTAGGACAAATATCTGACAATAGGGAGTCCATCCCCTATGGCGAGTCATATCCCCGTTAGTCCATGACCTCGCGGTCATGGTTTCCCAGTCTACACCACGTGGAGGTGGGGTTGACTTGTGTGATCTGCAGGTCATCGGTTTTCACTTTTAACCCCTCCTGGGAAAGGCTAGCCGATCCTAAGCCTGCTGGCTTCAGGGCCAGGCGCAGTCCACACCTTGTAGACCGACTTCTTTATTATTGGTGCCATTTGTCCAATGAGTTGGTTTGCCTTACTGCACCTGTCTTACATCTCGTCTTCTGATTTGCCATTTGATGATATTATATTATACAATCATTGATAAGCTATGAACATTGTTTAATTGGTCCCTGTGCGTAATACAAGGACAAAAATGCTATGACATAATACTCCTGTGTACCTTAGAAAAAGAACTAGAAAGATTCCAACGAATTAAGAGGTAAGGATAGGAGACTGGTGAGGCTTGACATAAGGCCCACACTGAGAAAACCTGAAAATAGTTTAAATAGCAAGTCATTTTTATTTCTGGAGGTCGTGGGGCAAAGGAAATAGGAGTCCTAAATAACCTACAGAAGTTAATTAGTGGTCAGAAAAAAAAACAATAGTATGAAGAGAATGCTGAAGGAGCTTAAAGGGATCGTAAAAGATAGGACTGACTGATATGAGCTCGGTGAGCGCCTCTGATCCAACGGAGGATAACGGGCAGGAGAGGTTCAGGGTTCTTGCAACAACAACAGCAACAACAACAATTAGTTTAGTTTAGTCAACGGATCAAGATCACGGCACACTTATGTAACCCATAAGTGCTCCGTTCTACTCCTAACTCAAGCCCGAGTGTGGAGAATCTCAGCTCAGTGCTAGAACACCGTATCACCGGCAGGCCTAATTACATAACTGATTCGCTGCCTGCCAGCTTACATGTCTGTCTGTCTGCCTTCCGACCGTCGTCGGAGTGGGTATGTCTGTCTGTCTGTCTGTCTGTCCGTCCGTCCGTCCGTCCGTCCGTCCGTCCGTCTGTCTGTCTGTCTGTCTGTCTGTCTGTCTGTCTGTCTGTCTGTCTGTCTGTCTGTCTGTCTGTCTGTCTGTCTGTCTGTCTGTCTGTCTGTCTGTCTGTCTGTCTGTCTGTCTGTCTGTCTGTCTGTCTGTCAAGGCATAGTCCTTGCGGTCTACTCTTTACGATTTCCAGCCGCCGTAGGATTTTTGACATGCATAACTTGCATGGGGATCTTCTGTTTTTCGTCCTTATCCGAGAAGAATTGGTATCCGATTTCGGTAGGTAGGTATGTAGATAGGCAGGCAGGCAGGCAGGCAGGCATGTAAGTAGGTAGGTAGGTAGGTAGGTAGGTAGGTAGGTAGGTAGGCAGGCAGGCATGCAGGCAAGCAAGCAGGCAGATAGGTAGGCAGGCAGGTAAGCAACCAGGCATTTAGGCAGGTAGATAGTTAGGCAGGTAGGTAGGTAGGTAGGCAGGCAGGCAGGTAGGTAGGTAGGCAGGTAGGTAGGTAGGTATGTAGGTAGGTAGGTAGGTATGTAGGTAGGTAGGTAGGTAGGTAGGTAGGTAGGTAGTCGGTCGGTCGGTCCTTAGAGAGAATGGGTTTAAATATGTGCGTGCTTTCATATATGTATCATGTCTATCTTATAAAGAGAGACAGTGCAAATAACAGAATCCGTGAGAATCTCGATATATGAAGCCCATAAACGGACACACTGTAGCTATTTATGCTTCACCTCGACACCGCAAGGTACAAGAGGAACAAGATGAGATTAGATATTTTAAAGAAATTTGCTGATGTCGCTAGCTTCTCTATTCAACCAAGATAAGTATTATCTGTCGTCTGGCTTCAATCCTAAACAAACAATATTTAATCATTCTAGACTGCCCAAGTTAATGATTAGAAACTAGATCTTGTAGCAGCCAACAGCGGCACTTTATGAACTCTTTGTAGAAAGCACGTCACTTTAAAAGGCTCACAATTCACATAAAAACAAAACAAGTTGTGTCACTTCATTTAAGACACATTGTAAATACGATTAAAGTTAATAGACGAGAGCAGCAGCGAAAGAGAGGTGATGAGAGGGGGATACTAGACAGCCCTGTAGTATTGAATCCGAGAGAAATGTGGTGGGGGAAGAAGGATAGGAGAACAATACGAATAAGGAAGAGGATGAAGAAGAGGAGGAGGAAGAAGAATAATGATTAGGTCTAGAACTTTTTTTTCTTTATGTCTGATCAATTACATGCTGAGTAGCTTCCTGGTGACTGCATCTCCGTCAGTGGGTCAGATGTTCATTGTTGTTGACGGGTTTTCTGTGGTCATCTCTAGTGCTTTAAATATAGCTGTCGTTTATGCTGTGTATATTAAGTTTTTATTTTATTTTGTAGCTGCAACTGATTCCCAACTTCTTCTCTAATTTGTCCTTTGCTATTTTTGTAATCGTTCAGTGTAGGGCCTATATAACTAGACTGTTCTTGGTTCGCAGACAGAAAACTGACTAACCGCATCAGAAGAAGGCAGTCTACATTTTCTCGGCATGTCATTAGAAGAGGTAATCTGGAGTATACCCTCACAACGGGAAGGCTGGAGGGAAAGGGAGTTATGGAGAGACCGAGAGAGAAGATTCTGGACAGTTTGACATCAAGGCATGGAAGAACATCGGCATCAGAAGTCACTGGCAGCACACGAGACAGAGTGTTGTGGACAGACATGATCACCAACACCACACGACATGGGCTATAAGAAGAAGATCCTAGGTTATTCTGTTTATATGGTTTACGCCTAGTTTTTTTTGCAACTGTTTCATCACTATTTTTGCTTATTTCATTGGTTACGCCATAATCTAATATTTAAGACACTTCCCAGTGTGATGTTTTGGGTTTATATTGGTTGCTAACTTTAACTGTGCTTTTTCTATGCTCTATAATTCAGACATCTCTTTTGTCGTCCTCGATCCTAATGAGCAGGGATGGACTGGAGTAACCATTGATAGTGTTATTATTTTTTTTTGTTAAATGTCATTACCCCTACTCTGCTGCATGCCATCTGTAGTGTGTGTGTGTGTGTGTGTGTGTGTGTGTGTGTGTGTGTGTGTGTGTGTGTGCGCGCGTGTGCACGCACATTCATTGGAAGCCCTGTTGATTCATCAAGCGTCGAAAACCAAAATCTAGGGTGTAATTTTAATGGCTGTGCAGTGTTTGAAAATATTGCCGGTCCAAGTTTTGTATTTACCTATTATGTTGCATGAACTTTACAGAGGATGGATACACAACTTGCAAAAATGCAAAGAATAACATTGACAGAGAGAAAAACCATTGACCAAGTCCTACAAGAAACAAATGAAAACCGTAAACTTGTTAGAGAACTTAGACGTAGACAGTCACAATTTTGTGGTCACGTTATGAGAAGAAATAAATAGGAGAACTTGGTGACAACTGGCAAGATCGAGGGGAAGAGAGCAAGGGGAGGACAGAGAAGTAAATACCTAGATGTCTTGGCTCCGTTATATGGTCGAGACAAGAACACTGAGCTGATCCGCGACTCTGGTGATCGAGTGAGATGGCAAAACATAACCGACCGCGCTTACCGGCATGGTACATTATGATGATGACAAAACTTGGACAGGCAATATTTTCAAACACTGCACAGTCATTAAACATACACCCTATAATTTGGCCATACTTAACGTCACGGTGGCTTGAAGTGAACCGTGAAGGAAGGCATGGCCCTGGTAGTAGAGGCAGTGGTCAACTGGCACGAAGGTGGACACCAGACATTGCAGATACTCTTGCAGATACGCAGAGAACTCTTCAGCTGCACATTGGTATCACGTCTATACAAAGTGTAACCGAGCACAGGGCTCTGGGTCTTATCATATATCAAAATCTATCCAGTATCCTTTAATTCCCATGTCCATGCTCTAGTTAAACAAATAGCCAAAAAAGTATACAAACTTGCCAAAATTAAAAACTTCCTCGACGAAAACACAAGAAAGATATTCTATACTTCCCACATACAAACACATATTGATTATTGCTCCAAAATCTGGGATGAATGCTCCAAATCAATAACAAAACGCCTTTATTCGCTCCAGAAAAGGGCAGTGCGTCTAATCAATGGTGATAAGTTTACAGACAATTCTAACCTACATGAACGTCTTCAGTTACTGCCACTCCACAAACACCTACTTTTTAATAAGGCTAAACTAACTCACAAAATCCTATTTCAAAATGCCCCAAGCTACCTTTGGCCATTGTTTAAATATAACGCAAGACATAGCGAACGACTAAATATACTTCATGTCCCTAAACCTAGGATAGACTTATATAAAACAAGCTTAGCATACACTGCCACTCAGTTGTGGAATAATCTTCCACAAGAAATCAAAGACACCACCAATCATTATACATACAGTCGCAACCTGTTTGAACACTACCTCAGGACAGACTACATGCCCCCTTAAAAAAAAAAAAGCAACAAAGACAATAATAATGGTAAATTATCTGGAACGACAATTAGCCAGAAAAAAAAAATAAAAAACATTCCCATATGTGTGGCACGTTACACCCACCTTGGGTATTTATAATGCCCTTGTTAAACATTGCCTCAACGAGTCATGTATTATTGATTATTTTTCATGCGTTTTAATGCTTATTGTTCTTTTGTTGTTAAAGAATTGCTTCATAAGAAATGTTGAATGAAAGAATGTATGAGAGGAAATAGAGAAGAAGGGCAGAATGTCAGATGGGCCTGCGTGCCCAATTCTTAACTCTTTGAAAATAAAGATTTTCGTTCGTTCGTTCGTTCGTACTTTGGTCATGATGAAGCTTTAGGAGGAAGAAATGACAAAAGATATACAGTTGTGTTTTATTTATTTATTTTTTATTTTTTTTTTTTTTTGGTTTTTTACTGCACACTATAATTTCGTTTTCCCTTAGCTCTCTTTGAACTCAAGCGTAGTCCATACACGTCTACTACTTCTAGTGTACTGGACTGATTTTTTCGTGTGGATTAACTTTCCCTATTACCTGTGTCGCTCGCCATCAAGCGAACCCACTTCGGCTTCAGATGTACTTGAAGTTTACGTTCCCAATCAAGGACGAGAAGTCAACATTTTAGTCCAACTGACCGGTGTATGGGGTTGAACCCGTTACCTCGGCATCAGCACACCAGATGTTTAAGAACGAGCGCTATTATCATTCGGCCATGATGACCTCCAGCAGGCTATCGTGAGAGCGACGTCCTGCAAAGGACCACTAATTGAGAGTTTGGTGCATGAACTGGGCAGTGTCTCATGAATGTACGTTCATTCATTCAGTAGCATGTCCTTTGCAGAACCTCGCTCCCATAACATCCTTCTGGAAAACAACTCGATCATAAGCAAGGTTGTTATGGGAGCGAGGTTCTGCAAATGACATGCTACTGAATGAATGAATGAATGAATGAATGAATGAATGAATGAATGAATGAATTATGCTTCATTCTGCTGTTATCGGATTCAACCCCTTTCTATTTCAGTTCCTTCCGTTGTTTTATTAATTCTAACGTGTCTGATGTAATCCATGACTTATGTTGCTTTTTCTTGGTCGGAATTAAATCTTTGGCTGCAGTTATCAAGACATCTCTAGCTTCTACTGCCAATTCGTCATGTGTCAATTCCTCCTGTATAGACATCATGACCCCAAAACGATTCTTCACTTCTATATTGTATGCATCTGGTATTTTTGTGAGATTAAAACGAAGTGGTCTTGGGCCTCGGGTAAGCTTTTTGAGTTTTACTTTCACATCTGCTTCTAATAACTGATGAACTGTGTCACAGTTTGCACTTCGTAAGCTTGTTGCCGATGTTATGCTTGATCTCCATCTTCTTTGTATTAAAATATAATCTGTCTGGTTTTTGGTAGTACTGCCCGGGTACTTCCGCATGAAGAGTCTTCTTGGGTGTTGTTTAAAAAGTGTGTTGGCTATCGTTAACTCATTTTGTGTGTGTGCAAAATTCAATTAATTTGTCACCTGCATCATTTATATTTTCCAATCCAAATTTCCCTAAAACGTGTCTCTCGTGTTCAGCTTTTCCTGTACCGACTTTTGCATTCAAATCTCCCATTATTATTGTTATGTCATTATGACCAATCTTATGTAATATGTCTTGCAATTTCGCCTTCCTCTGCTGTTGAAGTAGGTGAATATATCTGTATAAGAGTTGTGTGGGTTTTTTTTTATGGCCTTTAAGTCTAACCACGTTGTATCCAATTAAAGCTTTTGCAGTTATTTTATCCGACATCTCTACCAGAATATATGGGGGAAAAAAACTTCCATTCTCAGCTGTAAAATGTCCCTTGCCTCTCCAGCGATGTTCACTGATTCCTAAAATTTGAATATTTACCCTCTTAATCTCATCACATACTACTTTAAGCTTTCTCTCATACATACTTCTCACATTCCACGTTCCCAGTCTCACTCTGTTTCTTAGTCTGACACAGGGGATTTCCTTGGTAACACAGTCAGGATTAACTCCGTCGTCACGATTACTAGTACTGGCCCCCGCGTCATAACCCCCCCCCCCCCCCCGTGTTATCTAATCTGCCTGGTCTGGGGGTCTCGCCACTAGATCTCTTTCTGATTATGTTTTCTTTCATGGTTGTTAGGGTTTCTTGGCAAGTGTTGTAGAAGGTAGTTTGTCGTGGCTTCCCTTCTGGGCAGTGACTGTACTAGTCGGTGGCCATAGCCATTGTCTCTACTGATGAGATTATCTGCCAATCGCCGCAGAGTGCAGATCATAACCAACAACAATCTGTCGGCTGCTCTCATATTCCATCCACCACCTACTTCCATAGCTTCATGATGGGGGGAGGGGAGAGGCTAAACGGGTACTCCACCTTGCCCAAGGGTGTCCCGTAGACTAACGGAGAAAAGGAGGCGTCTTACATCTCCTTTGATAGGGGATACCTTTACCCTGCTAACCGGGTGAATGTACGAACACACGAATTATATCGGAAACATCTGTGTTATTCCCCTTGACGACCTTACCAGGAGCCAAACGACAGAGTGAAATATGCAACGTGAGGTTTGAATGTTTGTTTGTGTTAGTTTCATTCTTTTAGCTTTATAGTTCAGTTTATATTATTTTAGACAACATACATCAAACTTGCTTTTTGTATTCTTCTTTGCACACATTAAGACGTGAATCGGAATACACAATTTATAGAAAAAAGCAGAAGTCATTTGAACTTTTCATCTTGAGCTGAGCTAGTTGACAATGACAGTAACTTAGTACTTAGTAACTACTTAGTCAGTCAGTTAACCAGTTAGTTGACATTGTTATTGTCGCTGTATCTTTTTTTTTTTATTCGTTGCTTTTGCAATAAAAACAATGAAAGTTGTTTCATTTTAGTTTGCATCCATGTCACAAGTTCGAATCTCAAATAGTAAATACTTTGATAGTTTTGTTCAGAATTATTGTTCATTATTTTAGGATAAGATTGTCATTGTCATTGTTGCATAGAGAATAGAGCTGATGCAATGTAAGTTCGATGTGACTATATTAATAGTCCGACTATGAATAGTCTCCCTTTATTCATAGTCGAACTGTCCCGGCTGGTCACATGATTTGCCAAGTCACATGACTTAACATATGTGACATCATAGGGACATGTGTGTGGCTATGTTATAAATTTTCGTTGATCCATAATCGTGTCCTCAGTAGCATAGTTCATAGTGGTAAGTTAAGTGTCTCTGCCTGTTGCACGGGAGCTTGAGGTTCGATTCCTTCGGTGAGGCGACAATTTTTTTGTTTGTTTTTAATTGTTCAGCAATTAATTAGGTGAAAGCGACTTTTTAATACAAAATATTAAACATTAGGAACTAAAATATAGAACTGAGAAACTCGAAGCTTGTGAATAGAGTGTGCTCTATGGATCTGCTGGAGGGGGGGGGGGGGGGGGGGGGCAGTCTCCAGGCAGCGACGGAGTGATCGAGTCTCGGGATTGATGGATCCAATAGATTTCTTTGTTTAACATGAATTTTATTTGCCAAATGAAATATCACCCCAAATTAACCACCTTCTAACTGGCTCAAACTAAAATTGACTAGTGAGCGTCCGCTGTGATATTTTTGTTAATTCCCGCAATTTGATTGCGAATAAAACATCCCTCTAGTGGTTATTAGTGAATTGACAGAATGTACATTATAAAACAGTGTAAAGGTATTTATTGATATTCAAATAATAAAGGAAACTTGTAGAGATAAGGTGTGCTAGATATCAAACTGAACAGTAACATTGAAAGCTTACTTATTTACATCACCTGAGAATGAGATTCGACCTTCCACCTCCAAATGATACAACACCTTGCTGAAGGAGCAAGTATAGTGGCAGTTAAGCACAAGGCCAGTTAGGTTGTCTGATGCCACAAAATATCAGCTGAAATTAGTCCAGGACTGAAGAGGCTGGGCTAGAAAGACAACATGCAACGCATGATGCCTGTACCTCTAGTGACAGATAGTACGACAAAATGGTCAAAATGATTAAATCAGTGGAGAACCTCTGAAGTCAGAGTGGGTTTGCCTGATAGCGAGGAACACTATTAATAGGGAAAGCTAATGGAATACAGAGGTGTTTCCAAAGCACCAGTGCCAGGTTCTGTACTGGCCATGACCTACTTACGCGCCCTGGGCAACAGGTCCCTTCAGGGTCCTGGCTAACATAGTAGGATCGCTGATTCTTCCTAAGTCAGAGAGTATCTGCCTGCATGGCGAGGAACCACCAGTCTGCACACCAATAAGCCAGACATGGGACAACGGATACTCACGCAAACCTCAGGTCCGGTATGACATCACACTGATGTTGGACAAGCAAGCAAGCAGGGAAAGCTAATCCACACACAAAATTCAGTTCAGCACTACTAGAAGTTGTGTGTATGGACTACGCTTTAGTTCAAAATGAGCAAGTGCAAAAAAAACATCAATGGAGAGAGAAAGCTTGAATGAATATATTTATGAATTAAAGTGGCAATAATCATCATCATGTGCCAGGCTGTTATGATTACCAGATGGTTATGTCTTGGATCAGGTCTGTGTTTTTGTTTCTATTAATCCGTGTCACCAAGCCATCTGGGTATTTATCTGTCTTCCCAATTTGCATGTCCTCCTGGTAGAAGAAGAGAGACACATCACAATGTGGCTAATGCAGCGCTGGGGACTGGGTATCCACCAGGATACATGGACAACTCTGCAGCTGAGCAGAGCAGAACTCTTACTTGTCCTGACAATCGAAAACTGCTGTTGAAGGCAGAGATAAAAGACCCACCTCCCCAGGGGGAAGTGGAAGTCAAGGAGAAACCACCACATTATCTTGTAGAGAATGAAAAACATTAGAAAGAGCTTGGTTGGAGCCATTAGATATGTGGTTTCTGAGACGAATGTTGCAAATACCTCAGACTGCCGAACTAGCAACAATTGCCTAGAAAAACTTAATGAAAGTATTAAAAAAAGAGGTTGTGTAATGAGAAAAGCACTGGAAAATGTGATCGACTGGAAAGATCAGAGGTAGGCATACTAAGAGAAATGGTGCTGGATGCACTGGTTTGTGGCAAGGATTAATATCACAGCAGGGACCAAGATCTGTGGATTTGCATGAGCATATGAGCCACGTAGGGCACATGATGATGATGTCTTCCCCTGGCTATTTTTCCAATAAGTTTGCCATTTATCACTAAGTTTTCAAGGTTATTTCTCCTTGTATCATGCCCAAGCAATATTGGCTGTCTATGCCTAATGTTTTCATCTCTTCCTTGGGTTGCCTTGTTGGTTTTCAGTCTGTTCATGATATACTTTGCATTTGTCTCAGAAACTACGTTTCCACTGCCATTAGCTGTTTCTCAGCTTGTCAACTTTTTATCTATGTTTGACATGTATACAAAAGTATATAATTATGTAGCACTTTAATACTCTTTTTGTCACTGCGGTTGACAGCTTGCTATTGGTATTTGTGTGTGTGTGTGCACGTGCTCGCAGTCCATACACACTACTTCTTAGTAGAAACGCTGGACTGAATTTTGCATGTAGATTAGCTTTACCTATTACCAGTATCCCTCGCCATCAGGCGAACCCACTCCGACTTAAGAGATAATTGGTGATATGTTTTAAGTCTTGTGAAAGTCTACTTTTGCCATGATGATTTTTGTTATTAACTTTACGAAACATCTTCCTTCAGATGTTATGACCTCTAGTTGTTAAAAAATTATGAATAAATACTACTAGATAAAGCTGTCGGAATGAAACCCCATTCTCGTTTCAACATTGATTATACGTGGAGAAACCAATCCCTTTGGGTTGGAGCCTGTGTGGGTTTTTTTTTGTTTTATTTAATTCACTCGTTTTGAACTCATAGTGAATATGCACTAATTCTAGTAGTGCTGGACTGAATTTTGCATGTGGATTAGCTTTCCCTATTAACAGTGTCCCTCACCATTAGGCAAACCCACCCCGACTTCAGAGGTACGTGTAATTTACATCCCCAGGTCAAGCATGATAGGTCAACATTTTAATCCAACTGTCTGGTGTTGGGGTTGAACACCCTTACCTCAGCATCAGCACACTGGATGTTTAATACCACACGTTCTTAGCCATGCTGACCTACGGAGCCTATTGATAAGAAAGTACCTAAAATCCGTAGAGGAAGCATATTGTACCTGGGCCTGATCTGTCCGTATGTGCTGTGCTGAATCATGACCTGGTGACAACCTGATATGCCTCTCTACAGATGTACTTGGACTTGGCTAGCACATCCCACTGGTTTATTAGTTTGGAGAGGGGCAAGAGATCTCAGCACCAGTCTCTGTTAAAATGGTAGTTAGGTACCATTTCAGAAGAAAAATAACTACACCAACTTTTCTGATAAATACAACAGTTTATTTCATCTCACAAAATAAAATATACATATATAGTGTTATCACCAGAATAAAATTGAATGTTAAAAGAAGTCTTAAAAGTCAAGACGATCGACTTCATTGCCTCGGGTTTTATCCCATATGGCTTGGTCTTTTTCCGCAGGACATCCTGCCGAAAGCACAAACTACGTAGCCTAGAATCGAATCCACAGCCTTCGGAGCGCTAGGCAGACGGCTTGACCACTTTCCCGTGGAGACTCCATAAAAAAAAATTTCAATGTTACAAATTGCAAACAGCAATTTTATATTTACTATGATTGCAACATACGCTTGTGAGACCTGGACAATTACTTAACAAGCTGAATAGTGCTTAAATGCCTTTGAGTATAAATTTTATAGATGGGTTTTAAGAATGTCCTGGTTACAGAAAGAACAAATGCATCCATACAAGAACTGAATATTGAAGAAGGTTGGCTACTAAAGACAATAAACCAAAGAAAATTTAAATGTTTTGGCCCTTTGAAACATGAAAGTTTGGAGAGAACAATAATGGAGGGGTATATGCCTGGGAAGAGAAGAAGGGGAAGGCCAAAGAGAAGATAGGTACAGGATGTGGCAGATGATCTTGGACACGAAACGTCTTGCTTATGATCGAGAGGTTTTCCGGAAGGTTGTTATAGGAGCTAGGTTCTGCAAAGGACATGCTACTTAATGAATGAGTGATGCAAATTCAATGTAACGAATCATTGCTGCACTGTTAAAAGTGCATTTAATGTCGATGTGGCAGGGGTTTATAAAAGACATTACATCTAGCAGGTCTTGGTTAGATATGACGGCTACTATATGACAGTAGACAGTGCTACCTGCTTTCTGTTGGGCGGCGCTCACCAAACCCAATACCTCACATTGTGCCATCAGCTTCGGATGGAGGAGAGCAGTTGAGAATGTACAAGCTTTAACCTGGTGCAAGGAAGTGTAACCTAAAGACTAAATGTCATGGCAGGGCAGACCAGGCCTTAAGCCTTGGTTGGCAACTAGTCTAGTATCTAAGCTCCATAAGGCGGACAGTTAAAACATTGCTTTGCTGATCCAGCAGCTTCTGCAGCTTGTCTTGTTCCAGATGTATTGGTGTTATCTTTCCTCTGGAGTAAAATAGGCAGGTAGAGAGAGGGATCTTGCTGTATGGGCAACACATGGTCTCTACAATTCAGTTCAGGCTTTGTACTATGGAGAAGTTATTATGCCTTTTTGAAGCACAAAGTAACAATTGCCTCTCAAGATGCCAGTGTACACCTAGCATTGATATTGTAAAAGGGGATACGGCAGGCGTACACCTAGCATTGATATTATAAAAGGGTATATGGCTTGCTTATATCTAGCATGGATAATATAAAAGGGAATAAGGCTTGCTTACATCTAGCATAAATATTATTAAAAAAGAGGGGTGCATGTCACTTGGCTATTGTTAAAAGATGTTAAGGCCTGAAAAGGGTTGCTAAACGGCTATGAAGGATGAAGTGGAGACAACAGTACAAATGCTGAAGCATCTATCTAATCGCACAGCGTTTGGTGACCTGAAATATGACAGGCTGCGGCAGCACACAGGGGCCATAAAAAATGTACTATGTAAATTACATGAAATGGTTATCGTTTTCTTTTAAGGCAGATGTAATTCCATGACTCTTACAAGGTGACTACTGCAGTAGGGATGGCGGTTGTTAGACCACACTAAGCATGACTGCTGTAGGGGTGTGAATTGTTAGAGCCGCTAGGGCATGACTGCTGTCATCATCATCAAGTGCCGTGCCGGCTGGCGTAGGCGTTCATGGCTCTCCACAGATCTCGGTCTTTGGTGTTCTGGATCAACTCTGCTGATGATATTCCTCCATGCCACCGTCTCAGTCCGTCCAGCATCATTTCTCTTGGTCTGCCTCTGCCTCTCTTCCCCTCGATCTTTCCAGTTGTCACGATGTTCTCCAATGCCTCTCTTCTCATCACATGACCAAAGAAAGATGTTTGTCTCTTTCTTATTGTTGTATATAGTGTTCTAGTTTCATTAGCCTCTTTCAGGCAATCGTTGTTAGTTACTCTGGCAGTCCAAGGAATTCGCAACATTCGTCTTAAAAACCACATCTCTGTTGCTTCTAAGTTCTTCCTAATTTGTTCATTTACATTCCAAGATTCGCTGCCATACAGCAAAACTGGTTCTATATAGCATTTTAGTACTCTCTTTCTTACATTCATTGATAGCGACTTATTGCATAAGATACTCTTCATTTTCTGAAATGCTGTCTTTGCCTGCCCTATTCTGCTCTTAATCTCTTTTGTACATCTTCCATCTGATGTTATAAGTGCCCCTAGGTATTTAAAATTATCCACTTGGTTGAGAATTTCCCCTTCTATTTCTATGTCACATTTTGGCGTCCCCATTTTCTTTGATATCACCATTGTTACTGTTTTCTTGATATTCAAGGACAGTCCTTTCTGTGCACTCTCTGTTACTACACTGTCCAACAATTGTTGTAGGTCTGTTGCATTATCCGCTACCAATACTGTGTCATCTGTATAGCGTATATTGTTTATATTATATCCTCCGATTAGTATTCCTGGCTTCTCTTTGATCTCTCTCATTATTACTTCGCTATACAGGGAGAAGAGATCGGGTGACAAGACACACCCCTGTCGTACTCCTAGCTTTATCTGTTCGTAACTACCCTCTTTATTTCCCATTTTAATTGCTGCTACTTGGTTCCAGTATATATTCTTTATTATTCTTAAATCTTTCCCATCAATGTTGATATCTTCCAACATTTTAATCAGCTCATCATGTTTTACTTTATCAAATGCCTTAGTATAATCTATGAAGCATAAATATATGTCCCTTTGTTTCTCTATTGATCTTTCTCTATTAGTGTTCGTAATATATATATTGCATTGTTTGTACCCTTTCCTTCCATAAAACCATACTGTTCTTCACTAATTTCCATTTTTATTTTCTTTCTTGTTCTTCTCATTATAATTCTGAGTAAAAGCTTAGTGACATGGTTTATGAGGTTAATTGTACGAAAATCTTCACAATCAATTGCTCCTGGTCTTTTTGGTATAGCTATAAATACAGATTTCAGCATATCACTGGGTAAATATCCACTACTGTAAATATTCAACATTTTGGTTAATATATCTACTCCAAATTCTCCCAACACTTCTAATTCTTCTATTGTGATTTCATCAGGCCCAGCTGTTTTTCCTTTCTTCATATGTTTCATAGCATCAGCGACTTCTTCTTTTAGAATAGGTGGGCCTTCTAAGTTACTTTCTTCTGTTAATTCTTCCCTTTCTCCATTATATAATTCTCTTATATACTCATTCCACCTCTTCATTATAGCACCTTCCTCCAATAAAGTCTGTCCTGTTTTTGATTTCAAACACCCTGTATTTATTCTTATTTTTCTTCCTGTGAGCTCGCTGATTTGTCTGTACATACTTTTTTTATCTTTAATGGAATTTAATTCAATTTTTCTGCATTGCTCATTTAACCAACTTTCTTTTGCCTTCACACATTTATCTCTTATTTCTTTATTTATCTTATCATACTCTTGTTTGTCATTTTTATTCTGTTTCCTTTTGTCCATCAACCTTAAGATTTCTTCATTCATCCATTTTTTCTTAGCTTTTTGGCTTCTCTCCGGTAATATTTCTTTGCTAGTTTGATGAATGGAGTCCCTTAACATTTCCCATTGTTCATCTATACTCTGTATTTTAGCTATTGCATTGTACCTATTTTTCACAGTCACTCTGTATTGTTCTTGAATTTCTTTATCTACTTTCAGAACCTCTTTATTAAGTCTCAAGTTTTTAACCATTTTTTCCCCTCTCTTTAATCTTACTTTTATTTGTCCACATAGTGGTACATGATCACTGTTACCGTCAGCACCAGGCATTGTCTTTACATTAATTAATGCATTTCTAAATCTTTTGTTAATAAGTATGTAGTCAATTTGGTTGCGTATTTTCATATCAGGGCTTTTCCATGTGTATGGTCGTCTTTTATGGTGTTTAAACCATGTGTTTCCAATTATCATATCATTAATATTTGCCCATTCTATTAGTTTCTCTCCTTTCATTTCTTGTACCTAAACCGTAATTCCCCACTATATCCTCTATTTTTCCCTTTCCTACTTTTGCATTAAAATCCCCCAGTATTATTTTTATTTCTTGTGATCCAATTTGGGCTATTGCCATTTCAACTTCATCGTAAAAGTTTTGTATATCTTCATCACTACTGTTTGTTGTTGGTGCATATACTCTTCATCACTACTGTTTGTTGTTGGTGCATATACTGCTGTAGGGGTGTGAATTGTTAGACCACACTAAGCATGGCTGCTATAGGGGTGTCAGTTGTTAGACCACACTAAGCATGGCTGCTATAGGGGTGTCAGTTGTTAGACCACACTAAGCATGGCTGCTATAGGGGTGTCAGTTGTTAGACCACACTAAGCATGGCTGCTATAGGGGTGTCAGTTGTTAGACCACACTAAGCATGGCTGCTATAGGGGTGTCAGTTGTTAGACCACACTAAGCATGGCTGCTATAGGGGTGTCAGTTGTTAGACCACACTAAGCATGGCTGCTATAGGGGTGTGAATTGTCAGGTTAAACTAGCTCACAACTACTACAGAGGTGTGAATTGTTAGACCAAACTAGGGCATGAGTACTACAGGGGTGTGAATTTTTAGTCCATACTAGGGCATGACTGCTGCTGCAGCAGTGAATTACCACAGGAGTGTGAATTGTTAGTCACATTGTGTCATGACAAAAGAAGTGGAGTTACCAGCTCCAATCTTCGTCATCTTCCCTTCGCAGAAAAATCTTTTATATTAATTTTACAAAGCCAGACCAAACTGAGAACTGCTATTATAAGGATTTATGAGTTATGAGCTTAGAACTGACGTCACTGCACACAGGATATTCCCTCACACGCTCCGACCTCTCGTTCAATGGCCAGCGAAGTCTTGCTACTAATTGTCCAGATTGCCATCTGATTGAATGTTCTCCTGGTCTTTTCCCTCAGTTTTGTCCAGAACCCCTGCTGATCCCCTGCCACATCATCCTATTCACATACGGGTTCTCAGTCTGTTTCAGCACTTTCTCCACCTGGTCCCACAGGCACCCTACCACCTCTCCCTTGTCCATAGGTAATCTATCACCAAGAGGTGTATTCCATGCAAGCTTATCAGCCTGCTCATTCCTCCACACTCCCGCATGGCCAGAGCAGAAAATCCATACAATTCTCTTCTCACAATGTGTGACTTCTGAAGCGCGGCAAGCTGTTATGGGGATTTGAAACCCAGAAGTACTGTTTTGGTAAGCAAGCAGTCTAACCACCAAGCCAACATGATTCCCAATTTCTTTTAGACATTTGCTTCAGGGGTAGCCGTGTTAACATACTGACTGGCATGCATACCTGCTGGTCTGGTGCTCATGTTTGATTCCCCATCGAGGCAGATTATTAAAAATTGTCCAGGTCGACCCAATCAAAAATGGGCATTAAAAAAAGTCGCTTAAAAGTTGACAGGGTCGACTTCATTGCACCGGGTTTTATCCCATATGGCTCGGTCTCTTTCCGCATCGCACAAAGCATGAACTCTGTAACTTTTAGCGACGACCCACAGGAGTCTCCGAAACATTTAACTCGTAAACCGAAGGACGCGGCCCGGAATTGAACCCACAACCTTCGGAGCACGAGTCAAACGGCTTGACCACTTCGCCACAAGCTCCCATGGGCATGTTCCAGTGAAGTAAGGAAGTCAGCCGACAGGGTGTTGACCATATTGTCCTCTGAGGGCCAATTGGTCTATAAAAATGTGGGACTGGCACCATATGCCCATCTGAAACAGAGGACATCAATAGTAGGTCCCAGGCAGAAGCAGAAGAGGAGGAAGGAAATTAAATTGTAAGTGACCAAGAGTGGACGGTCGCCGGCAGAAGAGATTTCACGCCACCAAGAGTGAGGATCCGACCTGCTCATGACACAAGATCTCAAAGAAATGAGAGACTACGAAGATTCAAAGAGAGAACAAGTCTGACAGGGTTGGGAATCCTACAACACCAGGCCTTACAAGTGTGCGACTCTAACCAGACATGTACAATTACAAGTTTAGTTTTAGTTTAGTCGATGGATGATGTAGCCCATAAGTGCTCCATTCTACTCCTAACTCTAGCCTGAGTCTGGAGAATCTCAGCTCAGTGCATGAACTCCGTAGCACCAGCGAGGATCCTGAAATAATTTGGGTAGATTTTTAACTTGAAATTTTGCCCAGGCAGCACCGTTAGGCTACTCTTTCGATTTCCAACTGCCAAGGGATTTTTTAATGCGCAGCAACGCACACGGGCGTCCGATCTCACTACCCAGAGACCATAAGAAATTTTGTTACTAGAAGTCCACGTGAAATCATCTCGGCCCTCACCGGGGCTTGAACCTGGGACCTCCAGTACTTGTGGCGGACACCATACCTCAAGACCACTCAGCCTCCTACAATCACAACAAAGATGAAATGAGCACAAAGACAAATAATCTGAATCCAGGATGCAAAACACGCAACCCTATCTCCACACGCAGAGAAAGAAATACCACAAGGTCCCCAATCATAACCAGTCTAGAGCATCAACCATTGAACAGGGGCCGGTACATCTTTTTCAGACATTGGAGTTGGAAAAACTGTATGCCTCATGATGTGTAGAAGGGATACGTTATAAGTTTTACTGTTAGGAGTTGAACATATTCCGCACTGTTGTTATACAAGTGAACTATGTCAACACTGATGACTAAAGTATAATGGTCACTGAGTTAGGAACACAAACATTGCGTACACGTAAGTAAGGGGCCCATACGGGGGAACAAAGAATAGTAACACTGTTGCCTACCATGCACGACGTAAGAGGCGACGAAGGAGGCTATGGTTCCGTCGCCCTGCTACTGACTGAGTGCGTGGTGTGACACTGAGCTGTGAATTTCACGTGGAATGCTTTTGCATCTGTCCGCAGTTGTTTATCACGTGAACTGCATGTTCGGAACGATGACGGTTTGCCTTTTCAGTTCACGCGTGCATTTTTCAGGAGACTCCTGGGAGTTGTCGCTGTAGCTATGGAGTTTGTGCTTTGTGCAGTGCTTTCGGTGGGTCGTCCTGCAGAAAGAGACCGAGCCATATGGGATAAAACCCCGGTCAATGTAGTCTTTCTGGTGACTGCCATTTTCTTCGACGATGAACTGTATTTTTCGTGGAGGATTTTTGTGTTGGCATTCTGGCGGCGGCATTATGCACAGTGTACCTGTGTGGGC
Organism: Cepaea hortensis; assembly: GCA_963921405.1. Classification (NCBI taxonomy): domain Eukaryota; kingdom Metazoa; phylum Mollusca; class Gastropoda; order Stylommatophora; family Helicidae; genus Cepaea; species Cepaea hortensis. The sequence goes on along the minus strand of OY992879.1, from coordinate 138,903,565 downwards.
TGTTGGCTTGCCGACATTCCTGTCTATTCCATTGTTCACATAGGGCAGTGAGGAGCATTTTGTGATATTCACTGGCACAGGAACGGAGCAATATGGGGACAACCCGTTGCCATGAAGTTGGAACCGCGACTAACTAACACGTAAGTAAATTTAGTGAAAAGGTTGTCATCATTACACATTCAGTTGTTACAAGGAGAGCTTGCCCATGTTTTCCTGGGGCCTATAAGGGAAGTAGAGAATAGTAACACTGTAACCTGCCATCTGTGTCATATGAGGCATTAAGGAGGGTTGGCATGAGATTGGCTACCTCACCCTGTAGAAAAATTTAGCTGCAAAATGCAACCAATCAGGAAAGAGGTCTGCTAAGGGCTTGGTATGTGTTGGTTGAAGGCTTAAGAACAGCAACAGTTATTACACTATTTACGTTAGTGAACATAAGGCCTTGAGTAATGAAGGTAATTTAAGCCTATTAATTTTGGAATATAAAGAAAGTAAGAGCTTTAAATTACAACAAAACAATTTTACCATGCTTTTTTCTCTTCATTTCAATATTTGTCTCCATTCCTCAGTTCCTTCATAGCTCGTTTGATTCACACTGACCAGCACAATGAGTAAAGCTTTGCAGGATCCTGATATCCAATACTTCGTGAATCGAGAGACACAGAAGCAGCGATTCCAGGGAGTAGTTCATGAGATAACCGCACGATGTTGGGACACGTGTATGGGGAACCCAGGGAACAAGCTGGATTCTAAGACCGAGGGCTGCATCCGCAACTGTGTTGACAGATTTTTAGACACTTCTAATTTTGTTGTGAACCGATTAGAGTCGACTCCAGTGTCTGCTGCCGCTCCCAAAAAGTCCGGATTTTTGTTTGACTAACACTGTTTGAAAACTCTGGCCATAAACACAATACAAGAAGTGTTTACATTTGTGACTTCTGGAGATAAAGTGGATATAGTATCTCAAGAATTTTGACTACATTAGATAAATTTGACATAAACATGGTCATGTTCTCACTTACTTGTGTTACATGACCAACTGGAGACAAGATAATATCAGTCTTGTGTGAACAATCTGACCTTATATAAATCACAAGTGGTCATATTAATTCATATTACCTGGCCAACAGTAAATGGAAGATTTGCATATTATGAGCTCTGCTGAAATTTACTGAACTTTCACTTATTCCGATATCTGCTTGATACGGATATTTAGATTTTCTCTCGTACAGTATTTGTTACTGGCCGTGTGGCGACAGACACCAAGGATACAATATTTGCTGTTGCCATTAGTTTAAACTGCCGAAGACATGTCAAGCTTGTCCACATTTTCTTCCAAACCGAATGCAAAGCCTCCTGAAAAGGGGAGCTTCCCCCTGGATCATGACGGAGAGTGCAGGAGCTTCATGGTCAAATACATGAGGTGTTTGATGACCAATAAGAAAGACACAACCCAGTGCCGGCAAGAGTCCAAGGAGTACCTGAATTGTAGGATGGAGAGAAACTTGATGTCTCGTGAAGACTGGAAAAAACTTGGTTTTCGTGAGGAAGAGGGACATAAGACAGAAGAAGGATAAGTTCCTGATTGCAGGAGAGTGCTTATGGGATATTTTATCAGGAGTGGTTGATGTTCATGGTTATTGCTTGGATGTGTGATTTGTGATTCGGGTGAAGTTTTGTCATTGTGTTTATTATTTGTGTGATGCGTGTCTAGAGGTATGATAGTCACCAAATGATTGGTGTGACATGTGTCTAGGGGTATGATAGTCACCAAGTGATTGGTGTGACATGTGTCCAGTGGTATGATAGTCACCAAGTGATTGGTGTGACATGTGTCCAGAGGTATGATAGTTACCAAGTGATTGGTGTGACACATGCCTAAAGGTGTGTTTTATGATTGAGAGGAAAGATTTTTGTCATTAAATGATATGATGACATATTTAAAGATATGATTCAGAGGGAAGTTATTTGTTACTGAGTGATTGATGTGACACATCTCTAGAAGTATGATTTATCATTTGGATGGAGAATTTTTATTATTATGTGATTATTTGTGCAACACATTTCTAAAGGTATGATTTATCATTCAGAGAGGATATGTGTCACTGAGTGATTTTGAGAGAAAAATGCCCCAAAGCATGATTTACAATGGGTTGCAGTTACATTAAGTTAGTGCCTGAAAGTGGGGAAACCCTGAAGCCATCACAGAAAATAAACATTTGGTGTGCTTGGTACTTATTGAGCTGGCAAGAATGAGAAATTTGAGAACAAATGATATAGAAGAAAAATAAAGAAAATTAGGCGTATCAATGATTCAACAAATTCCATCTTTAAAATACCACAACCTTAGTAATAAAAGACAGCTGATTATATCATGTTTCAAGACATTTGTTATTCCCTTGAGCTTGGTGGACTCAACTTATTGAAAATGTGAAGTAGATTTCGAAAGTTTTACTAGAACGCAATCAGGTGACTATATGGACATTTCGGCTAGAGCTTTGTTAGTACACACACAACCGGCATACTCTGATTACAACCACGTAAAAATATATATATAAAAGTTATTTAGCTTATATTAATGCAGTCCAGCCATCATCTGCACCTTGTATGCCATTTTCTGAATGTGAACACAAATGAAATCACGCTGGCAAAGCGTGCTGACCGGAAATATGCAAGAAAGATAGGTTAGGAGGCAAACAGTCAAATCTCATAACCACACAGGTAGCTCAGGCAAAATTAAAGGAGGCAGTGTCTGGAAGGATGGGTGAGCCAACAGTTAGTTAATTGCATATCCTTTACAGGAAGTCAGTCAACACCAGCATTTGTTGGCCGTTTGTGGTTTCTTAGCAAGTTTGCGTTCAGTAGTTTGCCATTGCATTCTGAACAACCAGGACTTACACCTTTGTATGGGAAACCAACGCAAGGTGGTCTGCTGCCAAATCGCCAGCAGCCGTATTTCAAATGCAATATGCATGATTACGAACTGCATTCGCAACCCCCTCACCACAGAGCTGGTGAGCCAACATTTGTTGTTGCATATCCTTTACAGGACGTAGCAGTCAACCCCAGCATTTTTGGCTGTTCATGATTCCTGGTCAAGTTTACACTCAGTAGTTTGCCATTGCTTTCTGAATGACAGGCGCCCATACCATTTATTAAAAAAAACAACGTAAGGCACCAGAACTCAGTATAAATGAAACGGGTGGAAATGTGTTCTTTCCTTCTGTTTTCTGGTGTTGTATTTAATGTCTACCTCTTTCCTGTTATGAGTACCGACCAGTACATGTTTATTTACGTCTAAACTGCATTATTTTAGTTTTGTTGTCATGTTTTCTCAACCAGACCGTTATGATCAGTCCTTTGTTTATGTTTTATGGTGTTGTATAGTATGTGTGCATGAATAGTTTCATGTTGTCCTTCAGGGGGAAATGAGTAATTTTGTTTCTATGAATAGTTTTGAGTGCAGATAGGGAAACCTGTTAGTGTTGCAAGCACACTTGAGTCCTAGTTTTCTATCCATGTCTGAGAAGGTTATGCAACTGACACACTGGTCCAGGATTGGGTGGAGCAAGACATCCTTAGATGTCTTATTTTGTTAAACTGCAGTGTGGTTCATATGGCCAGTGTTCTTACCTTGGGGGCAGGCGCTGTCATTCCGCCTTTCATTTGTATGAATTGGTTGATATGTTGTGTTTGTTTAATAATAAAGACTAGTTGGAGAACTTTAGTGTTGAATGTGATTTCTCAAATAGTGTTCAAATAATTGGGTTTTGCACATCACTCTTTTGAAAGATGCAATTTGTGAATTGTTTCATAAATAAATGTTCATTGTTATTGAGTTTTGTATTAACGTTATTTTGTGCAGTGTTTTTGTTTATGAGTAAACTTTGTGTTCCTTTTTTTTTAAATATCAATCAATCAGTCAATCATGTGCCATGCCGGAAAGCGTGGGCAATCATGACTCACCATTTCACTCTATCACCAGAGTCATGGATCAGCTCAGTTTCCGGTCTCGTCCATGCCACGTGGCCAAGCCATCCAGGTATTTTCCTCTTGGTCTGTTCCCCTCGATCTTGCCAGTTGTCAATAAGTTCTCCAATCAATTTCTTCTCATAACATGTCCAACAAATTTTGACTGTCTTCGTCTAATTAGTTTACGATTTTCATTTGTCTCCTGTAGTACTTGGTCATTGGTTTTTCTATCTGTCCATGGTACTCTTTGCATTTTCCTCAGAAACACATTTCTGCAGCCATCAGATGCTTTTCAGCTTGACTGCACATTGTCCAAGTTTCACATCCATACAAAAGAACAGGCTTTATATACCCCCTCAACACTCTTTTTCTCGTTTCAATTGACATCTTTTTATTGGTCAGAATGTTTTTCATCTTGCTAAAGGCTACTTTCGCCATGGCGATTCTTGTTCTAATCTCTTCAAGGCACCTCCCATCAGATGTTTTAAATATATGACACAATTCTTGAAAATTTTACTGACCATTGTCAGAAATTATTCAACATAATCAGCACAATCAATTCAACATAATCAGCACACACAAATTTTGAGTTAAAAATTTACCCAAAGTATTTCAGGATCCTCGCCGGTGCTAGTGCGCACGAACACAGCTCTGCTGTAAACAGGAACAACGGAATCACATCCGGAAAAAAAAAAACTCTGGATGAACGCAGAAGATTACACCCGTGTGCTGTGATGTTGATCCGTTAACTAAACTAAATTAGCACATGTGACATCATGAAGTAGGTCATATATTCTAGCCCTGAAGTAAAGCCCCATGATGGTGTTTATAACTCCTAGAACTGTGGAGTTTCAACAATTTAGTAGAGGTCAGCCTAGCTGAATGGATAAGAATACTCATTATTAAACATCCAGTGTACTGATGCCCAGCTAGTGGGTTCAACCTCATACACTGGTCAGTTGGACTAAAATGTTGACTTTCCTTACTTGTAAATTAATAATACCTCTGAAATCAGATTGGGTTCCCCTGATGGTGTGGGACACTGGTAAGAGGGAAAACTAAACCACACGCAAAAATCAGTTTCAACTTAGTGACAACTCACAGGATTCACAACCTACCAACACACAATGCATCAAACTTCAGAGTGAAAACTCACAGCATTCACAACCTAGCAGCACACAATGCATCAAACTTCACAGTGAAAACTCACAGCATTCACAACCTACCAACACACAATGCATCAAACTTCACAGTGAAAACTCACAGCATTCACAACCTACCAACACACAATGCATCAAACTTCAGAGCGAAAACGCACAGCATTCACAACCTACCAACACACAATGCATCAAACTTCAGAGTGAAAACTCACAGCATTCACAACCTAACAACACACAATGCATCAAACTTCAGAGCAAAAACTCACAGCATTCACAACCTAACAACACACAATGCATCAAACTTCAGAGCAAAAACTCACAGCATTCACAACCTACCAACACACAATGCATCAAACTTCAGAGCAAAAACACAGCATTCACAACCTACCAACACACAATGCATCAAACTTCAGAGTGAAAACTTGCAGCATTCACAACCTACCAACACACAATGCATCAAACTTCAGAGCAAAAACACAGCATTCACAACCTACCAACACACAATGCATCAAACTTCAGAGTGAAAACTTGCAGCATTAATGCATAAAAAGTGGGAAAACGAAGCAAAATACCACCTCCAGGAATGGCACAGTACAGGAAAACATTGGTGTGTGCTGCACTGCAATTGAGATCCCATACTATTATATCCCTGTGAAACATATGCAAGGACAATTAGCAGACAGGCCGAAGAAACATCTATTGGCAATAGAAACGTTGCTTCTGAGGAAAATGCAAAGAATCTATGGACAGAAAAACTAATGAGGAAGTCCTACAAGAAACGGAAAAAAAACTGTAAATTGGTTAGATAGATCAGATGTGAACAAGATTTGTTGGCAAATTATGAGGAAAAATAAGCTTGAAAACTTAGTAACTAGCAAAATTTAAATATTGAGCACAACCCACTACTGGCAACGCTGATCGTATTCTGGTATGAACCTAAGGCCCATCCACGTCAATATGGAAGCACTATACTCGAGTTTCGCTCTCGTTTGAGCTCATCAGTAGTGCATATCCTTGACCGGATCCAGAAACAAGCCCCGGATCACTGGCGTGTGAAGCGGGTGTGTAACCACGCGGCACACACTGGACACAGCCAAATTATCATGTTTGCCACCTGGCAAAATTGTTGGAAGAAGAGCAAATGGAAGACAAAGGATAAATATCTAGGTGGTCGTGTTAGATATGTGAATCTGCACTTTTATCGGCATGGCAAATGATGATAATGTCTGCACACACTAGTACTTATTCCATAATTTTTTCACATCCTAATTCTGAGTTTAAAAAACGAAAAGAGAACAAGAAGAATGCAGAATCAACATACACACAGACACACACACACACACACACACACACACAAAGAAATGGCAGATTCGACTGGCAAATGGAACAATTGAAAGTCAATGACATTGTCAATAGATTCAGCCAAAAAAAAAACATATTTTAATTTTCAAGTTTTTGAGCAGGACATGCCGTTTTTGGGAGTTAGTTATCCGAATATTCATATCTGCATCTACTTTGGTCTCACTTTCATGAAACGACAAACCACCTTCTCATTAAATGCCCCACACTTTCGAATGCCATGAGAAATCTGCAACAGTCGTCTTCAACAATATTCAATGCAACTATAAGAATAGTAGTCTCCTTTTGAGACAGCATTGGATGATGATGACGAACACAAGGGTACAGCACTGGATGATGACGAATACAACGGTACAGCACTGGATGATGATGAACACAAAGGTACAGCACTGGATGATGATGAACACAAAGGTGTGCATCTTGGAGAACATTAGGAGAGGAGTGGGTCAGAGTGCCAGCGGAGCAGTCAGACTTGTGCAGAGTTATAATCACATTGTGCAGGGAGTGGCCAGCAGGGTTCACGGAAGTGGAAATCCAGCAACTAATTCAGGATAATGCTCGCTCGGGTGATGTGATTATCTACACAGATGGGTCAGTGTTGAGAGGTAGGAGAAGTGTCTGGGGGTTCTTAGCAAAAGCTAATGGTTGACATTTGGTGTAGGAGAGCCTGGCATATGATACCACAACATCTAGCTTAAGAATGGAGGCGGTCAGTGCAGCTTTCCGCTGGATGGATAATACGATACACACACACATCGTGACTGTAACTGACTCAGAAAGCATGCAGAGGAAGGTGAGGACTGGCAAGCTTCGTGCAGAGTGGCTTGCTTTGCTTCGGAGGTCACGGGTGACAAGCATCGCCTGGATCTTTTCTCCGGGGCATGCCGGTGTGCTGGGGAATGAACAGGCGGACAGATTGGCTGGCTCTGCAGAACTTGGTGGAGTACTGATGCATGACAAGGCAGACGTGGTTGCGGCCTTGTGGGAGCACGTGCACACCTCGGAGGAGCAAATGGATCACCATGGTCTGGCAAGAATGAGACAGCGAGGAGTGACGAGGGGATCTGGCCGACGCTCAACGCTCAGAGGAAAGGCGAGACGGACTTATAATCAGATTGCTACTGGTACTATTAGTGTTGGAACTCTTTCACTGGCTGCTGAGAATGGGGCGCTTATGGGAATGCCCCGAATGCTGTGATGTCGGTTCCTAAATCAATCAATCAAAACAGAAAGGTACAACACTGGATGATAATGATGAACACAAAGTAGTAAACAGAAGTACAGCATTGAATGATGACAAACAACATAGCAAAAACAAAGATAATGCATACAGATAAAACTAATATGGTGACAGAAATATATATTAAAAATATGTTAATTAGGAAAAATTGGAGGTGGTGGACAATTTTGAATATTTTGGGTCATTAATTACCACGAATGGTGACACATTGAAAGAAATTAAAAGACAAATCTCTGTTGCTCTTCAAAAACTAAAACTAAATAAATTGTAGCGGGGGACAGACAGACCTACACAAATTAGATTTTTAAAAGCATGCATCTTTCCCATTGCAACATATACCTGTGAGACATGGACACTTACTAAACAAGCTGAACAGCGCATAAATGCTTTTGAATATAAATGTTATAGACGAGTTCTAAGAATGTCTTGGATATAAAAAAAAAGAACAAATGCATCCATGTTGAATATTGAAGAAGGTTCGCTACTGAAGATGATAAAACAAAGAAAATTGAAATAATTTGGTCACTTTAAACGTCTTGAAAGTTTGGATGGAACAGTAATGGTGAGTTATATGCCTGGGAAGAAAGGAAGAGGAACCCCAAAGAGAAGATGGGTGCAGGATGTGGTGGATGATCTCCAGATGGGTGTATCGGACACGGGACATCTTGCTTATGACCGAGAAGTTTTCCGGAAAGTTGTTACGGAAGCAAAGTTCTGCAAGGACGTGCTATTGAATGAATGAATTGAATGATGGCAAACAATAAAGTACAGCACTAGACGGTGAATTTTTTTTTTTAAAGTATATAATGAAAGAACTACGTAAGTCAATTATTAATTGCCGAACAATGAAAGAAAATAATTATAAATGCAGACACAATAAATGAATGAAGTTAAAACATACAAACTTAACCTATTACTTCATCAATCTTCCATAGAGACCATACAAATCTTAACCTATTACTTCATCTATCTTCTGTAGAGCTCTCTTACAACCAGTATCTGAAAACAATGGCTGCTCCTTTGGTGAAAATGTTAGGTGCTTCATGACGCCATCAATTAATGCTTGCTTAGATATACATTTCCTTGGCTTTTGTTTGTCTGCTACCTGACTTTGTGGACAGACAAAAGAAGACTTATCTGCCTCGACAGCATCACTGATACACCTGATCACATGTTCTTTTTGAAGCGGCAAAAACGGAACAAATGCATTGATAAGATTTCTGCTTTTCAGCTGACTTTGTGAAAGGCCATCTGTGGTGGGTGGGATAAATTAACAGTCAATTACAAATATATATGTATAGGAGGATTCATGCCTTACTGGCCACAATAACATAAACTAAATGTTAACGACATTTTGAGTGCCCTGCTGTAGCACAATTGTGTTCCGGCCAATTGATCATGGTTTTGAATCTCCTTTGAGGTCTTGGCTGGCTCTGTGGTGAAGGAGTTATATATATATGTGTGTGTGTGCATGTGTGCGTGCGCGCGCGCGCACTCAATCACTTTGCATAGTCCATACAAATTACTTCTAGTAGCACTAGACTGAATTTTGCGTGTGAATTAGCTTTCCCTATTACCAGTGTCCCTCGCCATCAGGCGAATCCACTCCGACTTCAGAGGTACTTGTAATTTACGTCCACAAGTCAAGAGTTCAACTGTCCAGTCTAGGTGTTCAACCCCTTACCTCAGCATCAGCACACCATACAAAGGAATGGGTGCCAGTCATTCAGAAAGCAATGGCAAACTACTGAACGTAAACTTGCTTAGTAATCACGAACAGCAAAAAGGATGCTGAGGTTGAGCGCAACATCCTGTAAAGATATGCAACTAAATTTTTGAGGTCTTGATTTTTTTCTCTGACCTTTGCTCCCTGGTCAAACCAGCCTAAGTGGTACCAAGACACTTCTTTGGAAGTAAAGGCAGCTAGTGTGGTATTGACCACATGACCACTGATTGCCAGTTAGTCTACAAATATGGGGCAACCACCATGTACCCATGTACGCATATGTCATTTTTTTTTTTTTGCATATCCTTTACAGGACATCGCTGTCAACACCAGCATCTTTCAGCTGTATGTTGATTTCTTGGCAAGATTACGCTCAGTAGTTTGCCATTGCTTTCTGAGCGGCCGGCTCACATACCCCGTAAGTTACCGATGCGATTCAAACCACTGCTGATTCAAACTGTCATCACGTTACCGACGAGAGTATACAAGATTACAGAAAAAAGTCATAATCTCTAAGCCATGAAGCCATGTCATATAGTGAGGTCTTTTATTTTGCTTACCAGGAACATGTGCACAAAATAAGAAACAAGTTTCCACAGTTTGCAATGACACCGCTGAAGGCTCATACTTTGCATACCCTTGATCACTTTAATTATGATGTGATGTTGATGATAGGCTTTGGGAAAAGTAAAGGCTGTATGTATAAAGGGATACCTTCTACCTAACCTCAGATGCTTGCAGGCTCTGTGATGGTTTTACGAACTCCGTGCAAGACTTCTACCATATGCCATTGTACACCATGGAGAGATGGCTATCACAAGCTTGAACCAAACTGACAGGGAACCATGAAATTGATGGCCTCTAGAGATGCAGCATCCAGAAACCACAGAGTTGAACAGTCTCTGGTAAATGGGATTATGACCTCCAGCTTGAGAATGGGGGCGGAAGCAGCAACAGCGGCATTCTGTTGGTTAGAGGAGACCACTGCAACACACATTGTATTCATTATGGATTCAAAGAGTATGCTTAGTAAGGTGTGGAATGGATATCCTTGCTTCATAGGTCACAGATTGTGAGAATTGTATAGATTGTTTTCCCTGACCATGCTGGGGTGTAGGGGAATGAACAGGCTGATAGGCTGGCATGGAATGCACCTCTTGGTGGTCGATTACCTATGGACAAGGGAGAGGTGGTCATGCACCTGTGGTACCAGGTGGAAAAGGCGGTGGAACAGACTGAGAACCCTTATGTGGAAAGAATTAGATTGCGGGGGATCGGCAGGGGTTCTGAAAGAATCTCAAAATTGAGAGGGAAGACCAAGAGAACTTTCAATCAGATAGCGATGGGAACAATTAGTAGTGTGACTCTCCGCTGCTATTGAACAAGGGGATGGAGCGTGTATGGGAATGTCCTGAGTGCAGTGACGTCGTTTCTTAGCTCAACTCAACATGTATGACAAATTAATTCAACTGAGACCGATCGACAGTATTTCCTACTATTTGGCAAATCTGTTCAAATGTCTGTCATTTGCAAATTCTCTAAAAGATGACTAATTGGTTTGATAAGATATATATTCCTGCACATGCAAATTTCTCAAAATAAGACATATGTTTGTTTTACACCTGCTGCTAACCTGTACGACAAAATCACTAACACTGGAGCCCATATAAAGTACTAAAATGTTATGCCAAAATCACTAACACTGGAGCCCATAGAAAGTACTAAAATGGTATGACAAAATCACTAACACTGGAGCTCATAGAAAGTACTAAAATGGTATGACAAAATCACTAACACTGGAGCCCATGGAAAGTACTAAAATGGTATGACAAAATCACTAACACTGGAGCTCATAGAAAGTACTAAAATGGTATGACAAAATCACTAACACTGGAGCCCATAGAAAGTACTAAAATGGTATGACAAAATCACTAACACTGGAGCCCATAAAAAGTACTAAAATGGTATGACAAAATCACTAACACTGGAGCTCATAGAAAGTACTAAAATGGTATGACACAATGACTAACACTGGAGCTCATAGAAAGTACTAAAATGGTATGACACAATGACTAACACTGGAGCTCATAGAAAGTACTAAAATGGTATGACAAAATCATCAACACTGGAGCTCATAGAAAGTACTAAAATGGTATGACAAACACTGCTCAGTATATAGCATTGATAAAACTATGCTTCTATAACTGTGAGTCACTCAGATTAAAAATAGAATACTTACATTCATTATCTTCATTAATGGCTTGCATTATTATGTTTTCCAGCTCCGAATGATCAAATTTTTCTCTGTCTTTCCCAGACTTCATGTGGTTAAATGTTGCTGTGACGATGTCAGAGCTGCCGGTGTTGCTAGGAAGAGCATAAAATGAGGGAATGTATTTTAAAATTTTTTTATTGGAACCATAATGAAATGTTACTGAAACACCAGCAATAATAGATGTTGCAATAACATTTTCAGACAGCTATGATAGCGCAGGATCTATTTGACAACAACTTTAATGACAGAACTTTATAACATCTCACTTCTATGAAAGATTTGCTAAACATTGATCATGATGGTGGCCCTGTGATTATGACAGTGGTCTAGCTTCAATTCCCAGGAGCTGGAAGATGGCTCTTTGTTTTGTTTTTTTCTTGTTTGTCCTTAAAAGGACATTTACAGCATAGATATTCCTCTTCTTTGTTCATCTATTTTTTTGTTTTGGACATAATTGCATAGTGTCAGTTAACAACAAAGCTGTGATATTTGTGCCTTTCTGCAGACACATCTGATTCTGCAGACATTTGTTGAAAGAGTAAGCCTTCCCAGTTTTATCGTAGAACTTTTCATGGTTCGTGGTGTTAAGCATCATTTTTGCCCTACTATCCACTGGTGACACACCAACGGTCCCATGGGAACAGCCATATGCATGCCAGTCGGCTCTCAAGGGAAGGCAGGGGCAGACCATGGGTATACCCTGCCATTGAGGGAGGCTTCCATAAGTGCAGAGCCAACACATGATGCTCTGATACTTGGCACTTAAGGAATCGTCACATCCTACGCATGACTACTTAACATCGCTTCCATATATTGAGCCTCCCATACACTTTCGGAAACCACATGGTTGCAATTCGCAGATTTTGGACTTGGATAATGCTGACGCGATATGCGGTCAAGTGAGACTTTCCACCAGATGAATTTCCTAGCCAAGCAATTTTCCATTTGGCAGCCACTGTGACATTTTCCACCTAAATGCCTGAGAACATGTAATTAGCTGGGAGCTGCAGTGTATCTTTCTTACAGTTTTGAGAGACATGCACATGAAGCATAGTTTTTCTCGCATCACTAGTATTTCATGTATGTACTGCATGCCAAGGACGTCTAAACTGTACTGTCATTTAGTAGATTTTACATTCAGGGGATACTTGAACCTATCATCTAGTAGGAATCTAATTTGACAAACATTAAAACCGTTTTGTCAATTTAGTTGGGTGTGCAATTGATGGACATCATTTACCCATGATTTGGCAGTGTGCTGATGAGTGCTGGATACGTTTCTGATCACTGCATCTCTAGAGGCCACCATCTGCGAGATCCACTGCCAAACTGGTTTAGGCCAGTGATAGCCATTTATCCATGGTGTATGCTGTGGACGTACGGCAGAAGTCTTGCAAGGGGTTCCATAAAACCAACGTAGAGCTCGCTAGTACCCGAGGTGTGGTATAAAGCATCCCTTTATATGTATCAAAATGGCCTTAACTTTTCTTCTTTTGTCTGTGACAAAAGCCACTTCACCAAACTTAGATATATTTGTGTTTGTCAACCAAAACATTTGACTCCTGCATAATTTACTCAGGGGACAAGATTTGTCTTTCTTCTTTGATGCTATTCTCTCCCCCTGACAGTAGTAATGCATTCTGTTCCAGCACCATGTCTTGGAGGCAAAGTACAGTATTTGCCAGGTATTGTTCATCACCCATCTTCAAGCAGTCAAGCTATGACTTGCAGACTGCATTCATCGTTCATATTGTGTATGTGGTCGTGTAGGAGTTGATTCATTTCCAACTGCTATGATTTTGGGTTTGATGCAGTTTCATAACACAGAAACCAGATATTTTTCTTGGAAAGTAAAAAGCCGCTGGTGGGGTGTAGATCAAAGCACTCCCTGCATATGTTCATCATCATTTGCCATGTTGGTAAGCATGGGTAACCATGGTTTGCTGTCTCACATGATCATATGAGTCTCAGAAGAGGGTTGTATTCTTGTCCTGCCCAATTAAGCCATATGGCCAAGCTATTGGGGTATTTATTTTTGTGCCTTTCTCCTGCTCCTTTTCTGTTAAGTGCCAGTTGTAATTAAGTGTTTATTTCTTGTGATACCAAGCCCTAAAAATATTGATTGTCTGTGACAAACTTCTCTAATCAATGTGTCGGTGCAAGGGCACAAAGGGTTGTGAACACAACTTTATAATCCTGAGCTACTGAGATCAAAATCAGGCAACAGCGATTTGGGAGCAGACAGCTTTGTATTGTTTTTCACAATGGTATGAGTATCGGCTGTTCAACAAGCATGGCAAACTACTGAACATAAAACTGCCTAGAAAATCACAAACAGCCAAAAAATGCTGGGGTTGACAGCAAAGTTCTGTACAAACACATGCAATTAACTTTGTTTTATTTTAAATATGATTTTAAAGCGTGGTTTTCATCAGTACTTCAAATAACTGCTTCATTTATTTGTCTGTTCATCCAAGGTATTCTTTGCATTTTTCTCACAAAACACATTTCTGTTTGCCTTAAGATGTTTCTCAGCATGTCTGGTTAATATCCAGGTCTCACATTAATATAACAATATTGGTTGTAAATAGCACTACGGCACTCTTTTTCGCAAGCAGCTAACAGCTTTTTATTGACGAGTCTATTTTCCATGTTGCAAATGGCTACCTTTGCCATTGTGATTGCTGCTCTAATCTCTTTTCATCTGATGGTATAACTAATTAGAGAATAGTTGTACCAATTCATGTACAAATGTTACATACATAAAATACACATTTTTGCCAACTTTAAACAAATTGTTGTAATTCATATTAACTATACTATTACATATAAATTGCATAGGATATACAATGCAACTTTTTTCAAAGCATATATAATTATACAGAACTTGCAACAAAAATAAGGAAGATATTCAAGCCAACCTTATAAAAATAAAGATGGCCTTGCTGTATTTAATACGCTGAATACTATTGCGGAACTCAACAAATGGAACCAAGACGTCCAGAAGTCCTGCAGGAAGCTTATCAACCTCTTCAAAGATGAACATGGATCGATCACATACTGTCAAATTCCCTTCAACCCATGCATGCAGCCGATTCTGTAAAGAAATGTGCATGCATTTATTTGGCATTTATGCATCCTGTAGAAAGTATGTCAGCAACAGTTGAGCTCTCTTTTTGTGCAAGCTCGCTTTGAACTCAAGCGTAGTCCATACACATGCTACTGCTTCAAGTGCACTCGGCTGATCTTTGCATGTGGATTAGCCTTCCCTATTTCTAGTGTTCCTCGCCATCAGGTGAACCCACGCTAGCTTCAGAAGTACTTGTAATTTACGCCCCTGAGTCAAGGACGAGAAGTCAACATTTTAGTCCAACTGTCCGATTTAGGGGTTGAACCCGCTACCTCGGCATCAGCACACCAGAAGTTTAAGAGTGAGTGCTCTTACCCATTTGGCCATTTATTGAGTAAGTAATTAAACGACCCTTTGACACATACAGGGAATGTGGTGCTAGACCCACATTTTTAAGGACCAAATGGCATTTGGTGGCTGATGTGGACAATATCGTGACAGCCCCCCCCCCCCCCCCCCCCCCCCCACTTTCAAAGACATATCTTGGAGCCCATTTTGGTCTGGGTCAAACTGGGAGTGTGGGTCAAACTGGGAGCTCATGCACATTTTTTTTTATTAATTTGAATCCATCCTGATGCGGATCAAACCCAAAACCAGCAAGCAAATGTCTAATTTAAAACTGATGCCCGTATATCTTTTGAAAACAATGTATTCCTTAAGTGAATTTAAACAGACGCCATAAATAAAATGTTGCACGATTTCTTGCCTGGCATATTTTGCTGTATCTCGTCAGGTGCATATTGCAGAGGTAAATAAAAGTGTATGTGAAACAATGAGTGATACTATGGGTGAACTATCTTTTCATTGAAGTTCACAGCAGATCAGGAGAGGGGAGTACATATCAGCAGAAACATGACAAAACTCTTGTGTTCTACATTATAGTCAGTTAGTACGGGACCATTTTTCATGCCTTAGAGTGTATTGGGCATTTGGAGCTAGACCCATATTTGTATAGACTAACTGGGACTCAGTGTGTGATGCAACCAGTATCTCGCTGGCCGCCTTTACTCTAAGACATTACCTGTTATCCATTTCAGTCAGAGTCGACCAGGAAACAAAGACTTAACTGGTTCGGTCATGTAGTCAGAATAATCTCAATGTCGATTTATTTTGTTGTTTCGGGATTTGAGATTTAAATATTGAGCACAACCCACCACTGGCAAGCTGATCGCATTCCGGTATGAACCCAAGGCCTATCCACGTCAATATGGAAGCACTATACTCGAGTTTCGCTCTCGTTTGAGCTTGTCAGTAGTGCATATCCTTGACCGGAACTGGAAACAAACCCCGGATCACTGGCGTGTGAAGCGGGTGTGTAAACACTAGACCATGCGGCACACAATGGACACTGCCAAATTATCACAACAGAATATTACGTCACCCATCGTAGGCTGTAGCTCAAATATTCTGTTGTGATAATTTGGCCATGTCCAGTGTGTGCCGCGTGGTCTAGTGTTTACACATCCGCTTCACATGCCAGTGATCCGGGGTTTGTTTCCAGTTCCAGTTAAGGATATGCACTACTGACTGTTGGATAAATAGTTGATGGCTCAACCCCAAAGAAATCAAGGATCTAGAGTTCCTCCTTCTCAATGTGATCCTGCCCGTTAAAATTAATTTAGCTGTTTCTGGCTCAATGATATGAGACCATTAAATAGAGTTTTGGAGAACCAAGGAATACTTCCAGGAAAACAATGAAATTTTTACTGAGTATCCCAAATGTCCTTAGGGGTGGTTCCTTGCCTCTCCTCTACTAACTAAATAATTAATCTAGGCTAATTGCTTACAACAATTTTACTATGACAAGAGAACTCTCAAAAGAGAAAATAACCCGTAATTTTCATCATTTAATATACATATTAATGGATTTGTAGCTTATACATATAATAGCATACAACAAGCAATACAGTACAATTACAATATTATGGGCATATTAGTCTCTTAACTAAGTATCTATCTCCTGGCTGTGCCACTGTATCATACATGGTCCTCAGAGTTGCATCCGTTCTTAATTATAAATATTGGGCCTCTGCTGCTGGCCTAATTCTAATCTGTGGAAAGAACTGGGTACACCCTGGTTGGTTTCCCATCCAGTTCTTGGATCTCGATAGCATTCAGTGTAGAATATTCTGGAGAGTTCTTTTATTTTTTTTCCCCGGTTTGAGTTAATCTTTTGGCTCACTGTGTTTCTTCCACCTATACCTAGGAAAAACTATATTTAATACCTGTCCTGGAAAGGTGGTGAAAATTGGCAGGAAGTTGCTGTGGAATAGTATTTGGCTTCACTATCTCAGCTGCCTCACTCAGTTAAGTGGCTACTGCATTCAGTCAAGCTGCTACAACTACTTTCACAAAGTGCTGCATTCTAAAGTCAGGTCTGGATAATGACCACTACCTGAAATTTTAGCATCCATCATAAGTCTAAAAATATCAGCAATGTGAACATTAGAACTGAAATGTTCTATATTTTTCTCAAGAACATCACAAAGAAAATACATAAAAGAATTGTAATTCTAGGAAAATAAACAGTGGAAGGTAAAGAGTCTTGGTGCTCTCAAATAGTTATCTACAACATAATTGGTTGCTCTCCATTCCATCTTCCATTATATGGTGTTCAAGGTTTTAGACTAGCAGATGGGCAGTTTCATCTTCACCTAATCCTGTCCTCAGGTCTACCGGTTAAGTCATACCTTGATTGATTTGGAATTGACAACTATGTTCCCCATCCCATTCTGTAAGTAGTGAATTCTCTTCTTCATCTTTTACTATTCAAGAAAAAGGGTCTCATACATTAAGGGCTTTTAAAAATCAGTTCCCATTTCAATGAGTATTTGCTTATAAACAATATAAGCACATTATGGTATCATTCTTGTATAGCATTCAGGTGTATTCTTCTTCAATAAATACTTCAATTGAGAAGTTTTCTTCCATTCTCATATATGTAATATTTATTATTATCATCATCAACATCATCATGGTTTCCTTATATCATTGTAATTACAATCATTATCAATATTATCATGTTCATTACATTGTCATTACAATCATTATCATTATTATCATAATCATTACATTGTCATCATCATCAATCTTTGTAGTACATTATTATCATTACACTAGACCATATGTGTTAACAGTAGTGACTTGAACTACAAAGTGGGATTTTGCTTAAATTACAACCACAGATGCTGGCAGTATGCGTAATGTATGATATTGGTTGTGTCGTGTTTAGCGCACAAAACCAGATGATTATAGCATGAATGATATTTTATACAAAGTGTTGTTATGCGCCGGAGTGTATTAAATTATTATTTAGTTTATGGGTTACGCCGAACCATTTCTCTGGTGATAGTCATAGCATTTCACATCAAGTTGCCGGCTATCCTGAGATTGACTGTTGGCCTATACTCCCTCTCTCTCAGTCTGTAACTTCACTCACTCAAACTCCTCATGCATCAGTCAACATATCCATCTTTGCATGTGGGGTAAATTCACTCATCTCAGACATCATTCATATGTATGGATGATCATTTCACTCAGTCTATAGACACATTCATATTGGTATTGGTGATCATATAGGAATCATTCATCACATATCCTTCATACTGGCATGTAAGGTGGGTAATTACTTATGTGATTTCCCAATGATAACTTAAAATGTTTACCATCATTGTTATCACAATGAAATATCTCCTTTCACAATCACTCATCATACACATCCTATCTGTAGGAATGACAATCATGCCTATGTAGGTGCTTTATTCCTGATAAATTCACAGGTTCAATAACAATGATATTACAATTAAATTTCCTCCCTCATCAGAAATTATAATATTTCCTGATTGATAATTAATCATTCATACTGAGGTGGTTTACAAATGATACATTCACATCTGTTTACAATAATGAATCACACATGACATAAATTTATGTGATCATTAGACATAATTATGAGATTCTCAAAGGATACTTCCTCATGTGTAGCAATAATGAAAATACACAGGGGTCCTTACATGGTCTCATGAATTTATGTGATCTTCTCAGTCTACATTCAGGCATTATGAATCTTAACCATTCTAGTAAGCTGGTTGACTAAGTATTATTGTGTGGCACAAACATTAATTCCATATGTTTACAACATTGAAAATACATTTGACTCTCCACAGGGGTGCTTTACTCACCACACAAAATTATGATCCATATAGAATCAATTTGGTTCTTATGTGTTCATGAAATACCAGAAAACTATTTGTTTGCCCATGTGCTCATGTCAAAAATAAATCTACTGACTAATTACACATTACACTAATTTCTCTATCAGTACTGGCACCTGTAAACTAGTTTTAAATCTTACCAGTGGGCACATGTACCATATGTCCTTATGACTGTACTAAGAATTCTGAGTTTCCTTAAGTCTTAAGTTACTCTAATTCATTGTAGATTGAGTTTCATACTTAAGAAATAAAATGTATAACATGTGTCTAATGTTTTATACATTAACTAAGTTGTTTACTTTGGGAGAAAATAAAATTCACTATGGTTATTCTAAATGAATAGTTTATCTATAAACTATAACAATTAAATATATTATAATTAACTTCTTAAGAGTTCACCACACGTGTTCACCAAGTCGACTTACCAACTCTTCTTCTGGGAAAGGGACTCACAACTTATCTAAGATTTAAATGAATATCATATTCACCTCATCCGAACAAGACGGCTTCACAACACGTGTCAACAGTTGACATCACCAAGACGTAAGGTCATAGATTTGGTTGTTTCCAAATACTGGCTGCATGGTCCTTCTTCTCTTTAGACAATTTTCTCACTTAGTCGTGGCGAGTTAAGAAGCTGCCATTCCGCAGGTACATCTTGGTTTGTGACCAGTCGCTGTTTTGGTGGTACAATGAAGCCAGAAATCGATTGTAGCTGTTTATATCTCAGCTTTCTCCATTTCGTGTTTTTACTTTCCCGTGAACCATGAGTCTGTCCTTGTAAAATATGGGATTGTAGTAATATGAAACAAACTTAGTATTGTTGGTTGTGAACTCTGATTTTGTCATCCTGGAAATAATTGACACGATGTTACGTTTGTGAAAATACAATATATCACACTGACGAGCTCAAACGAGAGCGAAACTCGAGTATAGTGCTTCCATATTGACGTGGATAGGCCTTGGGTTCATACCGGAATGCGATCAGCTTGCCAGTGGTGGGTTGTGCTCAATATTTAAATCTCAATGTCGCCAGCAGCAAGAGCATACAATATGAAAATGAAACATCAAGAGGCAGGGGAAGACTACAAAGAAGATGGATTGATTGAGTCACCAAGATCCTAAAAAAAACCTACAACATCTCAGCATACCAAGCCACCCAGCGAGCCCTAGTTTGGAAATCAATTATCAATCAAGCCTGCGACACCTAACGGTAACAGGCAGTAAAGGACAAAAGAAAGAAGACGAGGAAGTCCACATCAATTTTGTTTTTAATCGTAAGTAATACAGTATCTAAAACAGCCTCCCCCCCCCCCTCTCTCTCTCTCTCTCCTTCTCTCTCTCTCATATCTTACTTTCTATACTGGTAGCTTTACCTATCTTACTTTATATACTGTAAGTTTTCTCTCTAGTCTCTCCCCAATGCAAATCACATCCATAACCACGGGGCCGACAGATGAGTGTCTAGCCGCTACACTACCACAGCTTCCATTTATAAATACACAAAAATAAAGGACCATGTTACACGCCTAAGCCTCATTGGGCATATGGTGCTAAACCCATATTACTTCAAGCCAGCTGCCACTCGGTGGGTAACGTGGTCAGTATCACACTGTCCACCTTTACTTCCCCAGACATTCTTGGCTGGCTGGACCTGGGACGCCAGGCCAACTTTTAAACACTGGAATCTGCCCAGGCGCAGATCAAACCCATGACCATCAGGTCGGTAGGTGAGTGTCTAGCCATTACGCCACTGCAACCTACGTTATATACTAGAAACTTTCCTTCATGTCTATGTTTATATACTGAAAACTTTCTCTCATGTCTCACTTTATATACTGAAAGCTTTCTCTCATGTCTTACTTTATACACTGAAAGCTTTCTCTCTCGTCTTACTTTATATACTGTAAGCTTTCTCTTATGTCTCACTTTATATACTGAAAGCTTTCTCTCATGTCTTACTTTATACACTGTAAACATTTTCTCATGTCTTACTTTATATACTGTAAGGTTTCTCTCGTGTCTTACTTTATACACTGTAAGGTTTCTTTCTTTTCTTATCTTTATATATTGTAGGCTCTCTCTCATGTCTTACTTTATATACTGTAAATTTTCTCTCTAGTCTTGCTTTATATAATGCAAATTTTCTCTCATTTTTTACTTTATAAACTGAAAATTTTCTTTCATTTCTTAATTTATGTACTGAACAATTTTCTATTCTTTCTTACTTTATATGTTGTAGGTTTCTCTGCCATGTCTTACTTTGTATACTGTAGGCTCCCTCTCATGTCTCACTTTATATACTGTAGGCTCTCTCTCATGTCTCACTTTATATACTGTAGGCTCTCTCTCTCTCTCTCTCATGTCTTACTTTATATACTGTAAGATTTATCTCATACCTTACTTTATATAATTTACATTTTTTCTCACATCTTACTTTACATACCATAAGTTTTCTCTCTTACCTTACTATATATATATATATTGTAAATTTTCTCGCATATCTTATTTTATATACTGGAAGCTTTATCTCAAATCTTACTTTATATACTGTAAGTTTTTTCGCATATTTTATTTTATATACTGGAAGCTTTAACTCATGTCTTACTTTATATTCTGTGAGCTTCCTCCTATCATAAAACTCTCTCTCTGCAGAAATGAGATGAACAAACTTGCTGTGTAAACCTTCTGCATACATATTTTCTGCAATGGCTTGACTGACAAAAGTCTTGCCAACACCAACAGGTCCATGAAATGACAGGACCAAAGATTTTGAAGGGCTCTCAGAAATTATGTGCGACTCGATGTACTGAAGGACCATCAAGCTGGCCAGATGTTGACCGTGTAGTTTCCACTTCAAAGAAAACTTTAAACCTGTCAGACGTAAGATCATTAGCTGATTAAGTTGCTATGGAATGATAAATCGTCTTAAGCAAATTCCTGTATCTGCCATGGGCTTATATAGGGTGTATTTTTTAATGACTGGGGTTTTTGAAAATATTGCCGTTCCAAGTTTTGTATTCACCCTCTGTGAACTCATGCAACATAAAAGGTAAACACAAAACATGGAACGGCAATATTTTCAAAAACCCCAATCATTAAAAATGCACCCTGTATATCATAGAAATGTTGTCCTTGCATTATAATACAAGATATCTGCTATATTAACAACTTTAAAGTCATAACTGTGATACACCCCTACTTCCCATTTTATGCCATCCACTTTTGTTTGGTCCAATCTTACTTTTTATTGGGCACAGAATCTGTTAAAATTTTATGTCATGAAATAAGAGATAAACATAAACAGTCTTTAGTGGAATGGATTAGACGTTACCAAGTATGCCTCTGGCTCAGGCAAACATGGCTTGGCTTGATTATGGACGGGCGGTGAATTTTGACACAATAAGTAAAGTGGGGTAAACCTCCTGATTCAAGGGTAGTGGATCAGACGCCTAGCTTTCTCAGACAAAGGCAAAAATATCTATGACCCATGTGCACACCGGACATGTTAAAAATATCTCGTCAGTTGAAAATGTAAGAGTCAACTGAAAATTCCAGTGCCCTGGCAAAATTTCAAAATGAGAAAACCCACACATTAAAGAATTGATTTATTGGTTGTTTCGGGATTTGAAATTTAAATATTGAGCACAACCCACCACTGGCAACGCTGATCGTATTCTGGTATGAACCTAAGGCCTATCCACGTCAATATGGAAGCACTATACTCGAGTTTCGCTCTCGTTTGAGCTCATCAGTAGTGCATATCCCTGACCGGATCCGGAAACAAGCCCCGGATCACGCGTGTGAAGCAGGTGTGTAACCACGCGGCACACACTGGACACAGCCAAATTATCATAACAGAACACCACAACGTCACCCACCGTAGGCTATGCTCAAGATTGCCCAATCGCTGCGACTGACATCTGTCAATTGATGTGGACCCGAACGATCAGGACTTCTCACTGGCAAGGAACACCAGGCCTCCTAAATTACATTAAAATATATTTAAATACATTAAAGAATAAATTTAGAATAAATACATTAAAGAATAAATTCATTTAAATACATTAAAGAATATTTATAGCATGCGTAATTCTGGTTCACACCCATTTGATCCTGCGTGACTCTGATTTACACCCATTTGGAATGTGTGCACTGTAATAAAATTCTCCATGTGTGATCCGCTGGAGGAGACTGGAGCCCACGTGAAGATACCTATGTGCAATCAAAGTTAAAATAAAGGACAAAATAACTTATCACAAAACTGTTTCCTACTATGGATGTGTGATGTTATAGCACCATCATGTCATGCATAAATTTCAAGAGAAATGATGCCGGATGAACTGAGACAGTGGCATGGAGGAATATCATCAGTAGAGTTGATCCTGAAAGAGAAACATCAAAATCTGTGGAGAGAAAATAATGCCGCTCCAGCTGGCAGGGCACTTGATGATGATGAACTGAAACCTGGATAACTATCAACATTATGACCCATCACATCTTCCCCTGGGTATTGGGTTGAGTCTGTTCCCAAAGAAAACCCAACAAAGGTCAGAACCTCAAATCCCTACTGCAGTGTATGCCATCTGTTCAGAAAAAAGCAAAACACCAACAAAGGTCAGAATCCCAAATCTTTACTGCAGTATCTGCCATTTGTGCAGACAAAAGCAAAACACCAACAAAGGTCAGAACTCCAAATCCTTACTGCACTATCCGCCATTTGTGCAGAGAAGAATAAAACACCAACAAAGGTCAGAACCCCAAATCCCTACTGCAGTATCTGCCATTTGTGCAGAAGAAAGCAAACAAAACATGATATTCAAATATGGCGTCCGAGCTATGGGAATTTGGTTAGAGCCTACTAACAATACAATTTCTGAAACTCGTGAAGGTCACATGAACAACCTATTGCCAGCTAGTCTGTATGTGCTGTGCCCAATAATAATCTGGCTACATCCTAAGCAACTGCAGTGGCTAGTATATTTGCCTACTGGCCTGGTCATATATTCGAATCCACAGGGATGTTATTCAGTGACCTAGTTTCCCAGGCTTTTTTTTGCACTCT
Source organism: Cepaea hortensis (assembly GCA_963921405.1). Lineage (NCBI taxonomy): Eukaryota > Metazoa > Mollusca > Gastropoda > Stylommatophora > Helicidae > Cepaea > Cepaea hortensis. The sequence continues at coordinate 138,879,424 of OY992879.1, read as the reverse complement.
CTCACTTTGAACTCAAGCGTAATCCATACACACGACTTCATGTAATGCTGGACTGAATTTTGTGTGTGGATTAGCTTTCCCTATTAACAGTGTCCCTCGCCATCAGGTTAACCCATTCTGACTTCAGAGGTATTTGTAATTTACGTCCCCAAGTCAAGGACGATAGGTCAACATTTTAGTCCAATTGTCCTGTGTAGGGGCTGTACCCCTTACGTCAGCATCAGCACACCGGATGTTTAAGAACATTCTTATCCATTCGGCCATGCTGACCAGCACTTCCCAGGTTGACCTGGCCTATAATCAGTACCAGTAAATGTTCTGGGAAGCAGAGGTGGCTAGCACAGTATTGACCACATCACCCATTGAGTGTTAGTCAGTCTCAAAATATGAGTCTAGCACGATATACCCAGTTAACCTCACTGCGTTAAAAGGAGTCCTTTACTCATTTTTTTTTTTTAGCATATCCTTTACAGGACTTAGCTGTCAACACCAGCATCTTTCAGCTGTATGTTGATCTCTTGGCAAGATTACACTCAGTAGTTTGCCATTGCTTTCTGAGCGGCCGGCTCACATACCCCGCAAGTTACCGATGCGATTCGAACCACTGCTGATTCTCACCGTCATCACGTTACCGACGAGAGTATACGAGATTACGGAGAAAAGTCATAACCTCTAAGCCACGAAGCTTACTTTTGTTACTTACTTTATATCCTAATATACTTCTCTGTAGATGTGAAGTGTCAGAACCTGTCTAGCAAACCCGGCTGGTTCCTAAGTTTATAGAGAGGAAGAAGTGCTCTGCAACACATCCCACGGAGATGGTGATTTGGTACTGAGCTGGCAGAAAAGTCTCCTCACCAATGGCACTCCAACAGAAGCAAACCCTTTTAGGGGATTAGACGACCTGAATACCAATGCATCATCATCAAATGCCATGCTAGCTGGTGAATGTGTTCTTGTTTCTACAAATCTCGGTCTTTGGTGTTCTGGGTCAACTCTGCTGATGATATTCCTCTATGTCACCGCCTCAGTCCATCCAGCATCTTTTCTCTCTGTCTGCCTCTCTTCCTGTTGATCTTTCCAGTTCTCACCTCTCTTCTCATCGCATGACCAAAGAAAGATGTGTGTTTTTTTTTCTTATAAACACCATTGCATCAGACTTAGAAAGTTATAACTTACAGTCTTTCAAAGGTTCACTACCAACCACCATTACCTGTCATATCTGTAGGAATCCATCTATTGTCGCAGCATGGCTTGAATTTACAGTACATAGGTACCAACAGATAAACTCCTAAAACAGATCCAGCACCAACAATTCCACCGATTACCATGGATACAGGTTCCAAACCACTTCCCTGAGTGACAAGGCTTAGAACCAAGAGAGTAAAACAAATGTACTCTGACAACTTCATTGCAGATCTGCAGTTGTATCTCTGAGAAAATGATCACTTCAACAGATGTTTCTGAAATTTAGGACAATATAGTATTCATTTGCCACTGTAATAATAAGAATGAGTAACTGCTGTATTTATTAATTTTACGTAAGGACTCTTTTTATATGCCTTGAGGTCTATCAGGAAAATGCAGATTGTCTAGTTAGTTATTTAGTCGACAGATCATCCACATTGCACATCGAACCATTCAGTCCATAAGTTCTCGGATCCCCTCCTCAGCAAATCCCGCAGCGTGTAGCGGCTAACGACACCAGTTCTGTGTTGGTTTATCAATCTTCTTTGGCTTCCTACGTAGTGTTCTTGTTTGGCCACCCCTCTTTTAATTTGCTGTTCTCGCAATCTGGCCATGGTTGTAGATTCACAGTTATCACTTGGTTCTCACAAAAGTCTTACATCTCGTAGAGCATTCAGAATGTCAGCCTGGTCCATGGCACGTCGGCCCTCCACAGTAGCCTTACCTGCGAGCTTGTCAGCCTGCTCCTTTCCTTGTACTCCCGCATGCCCTGGCATGAAGATGAAGCTAATCTTTGCCAGCCGAGACCGCTCCAGAGACAGCAACCATTCTTTTCGGATCCACCCCATCTCTATCCTCTTGAGCATGCTCATTTAGTCGCTAAGTAAACATGCCCTAGTGAATGTCTCGAGCCATGTTATTGTTTTACTTACTGCCATGACTTCCATAGTCAGGCTACTTGTGGTCTCAGCAATAGCACCAGAGTCCTCCTTCACAATTCTCCCTCCGGTCTGAGCCGTAAAGGCCCATGAGCTTCTCACATGTCGGACGACCGACCCATGTTTGTAAATGACAGCATCACCGTCTAGCGAACTCTCGAAAATCAATGCATGTACGTCCGCCTCCACAGCAGCCGGATTTTCTTGTCTGCATTGCAGATTGTCTTCCCATAGGCAGATTGCCTTCCCGGGCTTGTGGACTCAGCTTACTCACATGTTTTGTTGTTGCCCTGGCCTTTGTTTTCACAAGTAATTCAACAAGGCAGTGGGTGTTTGGCATTCAGTGTGTCCTTCACATATATGGATTTTACTGGTCTTCTATTAGACAGAGAGAGAGAGTTTGTGTGTGTGTGTCTCTCTCTATCTCTCTCTCTCTCTGTCTGTATATATATATATATATAAAATTAAGTTGCATGTCCTTCACAGGACGTAGCAGTCAACCCCAGCATTTTCGTTGTTTGTGATTCCTGGGCAAATTTTACGTTCAGTAGTTTGCCATTGCTTTCTGAACGACCGGCTCCTATACCTTTTTCGAAAAAACCAGCATCGCTGTGTTTTGAACCCGGGTATATGGGCTCACAAACCGCGTTCGCAAGCCCTTAGCCACAGAGACTGGATGGATATATATATAAGTACAGAATAGTACTAGTGCCATCAATATCTATTCACTATACATTTTAACAATCTTTTAACAGATTTGGTGCCAAATAAAAATGTATGGCAGAAAATTAGTGACAGTGGTGTGTCACAGTTATGACTTAAAAGTTGCTAATGTGGTACTAGATATGTTGTATTATAACTAAATGACAACATTTCGGTAATATATAAGCCCATGGCAGATACAATAAGTCGCATAAGATGATTAATCATCCTGTGACACTTAATCAGTTAATTTGTTGACCATAACTCGACCAAACCTGCTACAGCTTATGGTGTGAATGCTAAAAATTTGTGAACAATTATACAATGATGATTTACTCATCCAGATCCTTGGTAGTGAATCAGGTGTCAAGCTTTCTCAGATAAGGAAGTAAAACTAACAAGACTCCCTTAAAAATCCTGCGGCATTGGGAAAGCAACTCTGGCAGGTCAAATAAGCAGATGCACCAAGCCATGTGAGAAAAGCCAGGTCAATGAGATCTTTCTAGTGACTGCCGAGTCCTTAGTCCATCGACGATGAACTGTGGCGAGTGTGAATGAATTTTGTGTTGGCATTCTGACGGCGGCATTATGCACAGTGTACCTGTGAGGGCTTGTTGGATTGCCGAGACTCCTGTCTATTCCACTTTTCACATTGGACAGTGGGGAGCATTTTGTGTGATATTCGCTGGCACGGGAATGGAGTATAATGGGGACGAGCCGTTGCCGTGAAGTTGGACCCTCGACTAACTAATTAACTAAATATGCAGATGCACTGGCTACCTTTCAAACTACAAACCCTACCCATAAACAAATATTTACAATTTTGTGTGATTCTGTTCTGGTATACACAACACTAGAGGCCTCGCCAGTGCTGTGGAGTTAGTGCACTGGGTTGAAATGTTGAATGTTCCCTTGTGATCAATGAGAAGACTCAAATGTCATGTGCAGATAAAGAGCTCATATTCAGAAACTATGCAATGAAATTAACATAACACTGTACAACTGTACAAACAAAACTAAATCAGCTGGATTATCCATGTGTTTCATTAGCAACACAAAAGAAAACTTATGAATTGAATGCATTCATGTGTAATGTGTATTGTTTGTCGCTCATTATTGAAGTAGAAGAAACCAGTAGAGACTAAAGGACACTGTCATTTACTGCCAAAATAGTTTAAATAGTACCTTGCGGTGTCTTGAGCCTGTGGAATTAAGGCCGCCTGGCTAGTAGTGCAATCGCCCGCCGCGAACTGTGCAGGTTAGTTTTCTTTTTGCCCCAGACAGAAAAAAAAAATCCACACCTTAGCGAGGATTCGAACCCTGGTCTAGCCAGGGAATACTTGGAATACTTCTTCTTCTTCAGCTTTCCGAGCCATTGAGGTTCTTTGCTGCAAATACAATCCGTCTCCATTCGTCTCTCTGGTGGACCTTCTCTTGCCAGTCGTTGATTCCAAGTGCTTGTAGGTCTGTACATGTATTATCTCTCCACCGTCTTCTTGGTCTACCTCGGGGTCTACGGTCATTTATTTCCTGAGTGTAAGCGAGTTTTGTTTCCCTATTATCTTCCATTCTTTCTATATGCCCCAGCCATTGTAGTCTATTAGCCTTCATGATACCAGTGATTAGCGGAGACTTAAACAGATCATAAATGTCTTTGTTACTTCTTCTTTTCCACTCTCCACTTTGTGTATCCCTAATGGGTCCAAAGATGCGTCTTAAAATTTTATTCTCAAAGGTTTGTAACAAGGCTTCATCTCCTTTCGTTGTACTCCAGGTTTCAGAGCCATACAGCACAACTGGTCTGATCAGTGTTTTGTATATTGTGATTTTGGTGTTACGAGATAGCGCCTTTGATTTTAGTAGATGTTGTAGTGCATAGTATATCTTATTTCCAGAGTTGATTCTAGTTTGTATTTCTTCCCTTATGATGTTGGAGCAGTTGAAGATTGTACCCAGGTATTTGTATGTTTCCGTTTTTTTAATGGTCATATTATCTATTTGTATGTGGCCAGAGTTTTTAGCCATTCCATCTCTTGAAATTACCATGTATTCTGTCTTATCTTGGTTGATAACCAGCCCCATCTGTTGGGCTTTTTCCTTTAAGTGAGTCAATATTTCCAATGACTTTTGTTCACTTTGTCCTATAATATCTATATCATCTGCATAACCAAGCAGCTTGGATGTTCCTCCAATATCACATTCCTCCTTTATCTTCCTTACAACTTTCTCTAGAGCCAGATTGAAGAGTAGCGGCGATAGTGCATCACCCTGTTTCAAGCCAGATGTTATTTGGAAAGGGTCTGATTTCCTGCCTTTATATGTTACTATATTATAAGTATCTTCCATGCATAGTCTGGTCATGTTGATTAACTTCCTTGGTATTCCAAATTCCTGCATAGCATTCCATAGACTATTCCTATGGACACTATCATAAGCCTTTTTAAAATCCACAAAAATGTTATGGAGATCTCTTTTATATTCCCAATGTTTCTCGGCTATTTGTCGTAAGATAAATATCTGATCTATTGTTGATCTGTTTTGTCTAAAACCTGCCTGGTAGTCACCTAATATGTCTTCTGAATATGGTTTTAGTCTATTTAGTAATACTGCGGATAGTATCTTATAGCTTGTGGACAGTAGTGATATTCCTCTATAATTTCCACATTGGAACTTGTCTCCTTTCTTAAAGATAGGTATCAATAATGACTCTTTCCAGTCATGGGGTAATTCTTCTGTCCTCCAGATTTTTATTATTAGTTCGTATAGCTTTAGATGTAATGCATGGCCACCTGCCTTTATAAATTCAGCAGCAATTCCATCAGTCCCAGTTGCCTTATTGTTTTTAAGTCGTGTGATTACATATAGGATTTCTTCAAATGTAGGTTCTTCAATTTGTGGTTCGCATGTTAGAACCTCTTCCTTTGTGGGAAAATGTTAATGGAGCTTCACAATTTAGTAATTCAATAAAATATTCTTTCCATGTGTTGCACATTTCCTCATTGGTATTTATCATATTCCCATTTTTGTCTTTTAAACCATATGTGTTTTGTTGGTGCCCTCGTTTCATTGACTTCAGTTCTTTAAAAAATTTTCTGGATTCATTTTTCTGGTGATTAGTTTCCATATCTTTGATTATATTACTCATATATTCTCGCTTCTGCTGTCTGACTATTTTTGTAGCCTCTTTACATTCATTTCTATAATGCTCTTCCTTTTGGATGTTATTGATGTCATTTAACCATACATGTCTGGCATTCTTCTTCCTAATGACTGCTTCTTCACATTTTTGATTGAACCATCTGTTCTTTCTATGCGTGGTTAACACACCGAGACATTCTTCTGCAGTAGATTGAATTGTATTCTTGATGTTCAACCAAGTTTGGTCAACGCTTTCCTCCGAAGGGTTTTGCAGAGTTTCAAGTTTACATTTTATTTCATCTGTAAATTTCTCTTTGACTGTAATGTCTTGTAGTTTTTCTCTGTTATATGTTGGGTGTAATCTTTGTAATTTAGTATAGAAAGCTCTCTTAAGTTTTATTTTAAATTTTGCTCCAACGAGGAAGTGGTCACTGTGGCACTCAGCTCCTCTATAACTTCTGACTTGCTGTATGTTTGATGCATTTCTGTTGTTAATTAAAATGTGATCTATTTGATTATAGGTTCTCTTGTCACATGATTTCCAAGTTTGTTTGTGTATATCCTTTCTTTGTAGTCTGGTACTGCTAATCTGCAGTCCTTTGGCTTCTGCCAGGTTGATGGCTCTCCATCCATTATCATTTGAAGTTGTATGTAGGCTTTCCATACCAGCCACTTTTTTATTAGTTTGCTCTTGTGTACTTGGAATACTAGCCAACATAAATCGAAAGACATGCCAGTTACCTACTCGTGATTCTAATCTGCCACCTCCTAATCTAATGTGATGATAGCCATTGTTCATTGTTGTAGTAACGTTTTCTAAATTGCTTTCTAATTATGCAACCTACATATTTAGGTGGATGCTCTTGAAAAAGACACACCACATCCAAAATGCACTTCAACCTGTGATCAGCTAAATGTTTAAAACTTACTTGATTATGAGCTGAGAGACAATGAGCATGGTCGATATCAAATCATTCAATGCAACTTCGGAAATAGCATACACAGGTGGCAGTGTGGTCTGTGAATGTGAATCAGCAAACAACAACCTTTTCCGTTAACCATCTGGCAGGTGAAAAACGAAAGGAGAATTACACTTTACATTACATTACAGAGCAATGAGCGAGCTTTATTATTTCTGCAAGCCAAAGGCGTTGTTTGTAAGTTTGTTACGAACGGTGCACGCACATCTCTTATGTACGTCTACCCTTCTTTTATCTCTACTGCTTTGTTATCTTGTAAATGATACGTTTCCAGTGATTGTTTCAAGCAATTCATGATAAAGAGATTACGTTTCGTCGAAAACCACGTGACCTTGGTGTGGGGAAAACCATTTCGGACATTCCCGACGGGTTTCAGTTTTATTTATAGAACACAGTTGTATTTGTTGGTTCCCTTATGAGCCGGTCTCTGTGGCTGAAGGGCTTGCGAACGCGGTTTGTGAGCCCGTATACCCGGGTTCGAAACACGGCGGTGCTGGTTTTTTCGAAAAAGGTATAGAGGCCGGTCGTTCAGAAAGCAATGGCAAACTACTGAACGTAACACTTGCTGAAAATGCTGGTGTTGACTGCAACGTCCCGTAAGGGATACGGAACACAATTTTTTTTTTTATAAATGATCATCCATCATGTGCCTTGCCGATAAGCGTGGGCGGTCATGATTCGCCAATCCACTCGATCACCAGAGCCGCAAATCAGCTCAGTGTTCTTGTCTCGACAATGCCACGTGGACAAGCCTTCTGAGTATTTACTTATCTGTCTTATCCTTCTTCTCTTCCCCTCGATCTTGCCAGTTGTCACCAAGTTCTACAATTTATTTATCCTCATAACATGCCCCAACAACTTTGACTGTCTATGTTTAATTTCTCTAATCAGTTTACGATTTTCATTTGTTTCTTGTAGGACTTGGTCATTGGTTTTTCTGTCTGTCCATGGTATTCTTTGCATTTTCCCCAGAAACCGCATATCCAGAGCCATCAGATGTTTTTCAGCTTGTCCGAGCTTCACATCCATACACAAGTACAGGTTCTATGTAGCACCTCAACATTCTTTTTCTCGTTTACATCTTTTTATTGGTCAGTATGTTTTTCATCTTGCAAAACGCCACCTTCACCAAAGCGATTCTTGTTCTAATCTCTTCAAGGCATCCCCCATCAGATGTTAAGACTGTTCCGAGATACCTGTACCGATTCACTTTTTTAAAGAATATTCCCATTTACTTGTATATTACATTGTTGATTTCCTTTTTCCCAGTGACGACTATAATATGTCTTCTTACAATTCAATTCTAACATTAGTTGTTCACTGTGTGCAACAACCGCATCTACTAAATGTTGCAGATCCTGCCCATTGTCTGCAATCAATACTGTAACATCTGCATATCTAATATTATTGATGTTTCATCCCCCGATGATAATTCCTTTCATATCCTCTATATTTCTGAAAATATTTTTACAGTATAGGGAAAAAAGATCTGGAGATACTACACATCCCTGTCTCACACCTCTCTTAATAGGCTGATATTGACCTACTTCATGATCAATTCTGATGGCAGCTTGTTGTTTCCAATATGTTTTTTTTTTTTTTTTGGTTTTTTACAAATCAAAGGCCTTTCCCCATCAATGTGTAGATCTGTAAGCATATCTATCATGTTACTCTATGAAAAGCCTTACTCTATCGAAAGCCGTTGTATAGTCAATAAAGCCTAACTTGAACACTGTGTCTTGTGGAAAGTGAGCGAGTTTCACAATTCCCCGACACAGAGTCGAGGGTTTGAAACCTGCTGCGGGCGATGTGGAAGCAGACCGCTTTACGTTGATTTCGATTACATGAGGCGTTGGTCGTCCAGAAATCAGTGGCACGCCACTGAACGTAAATATACTGATATAGCCTAGTAAACCAGAAATAGTCAAAACATGCTGGGGTTGATAGCGACGCCAAGAAAAGGACATGTCACTAACTTAATCTCTAGCAACGCCAGAAACATTGTCAATGACACTGAATGAAACTATTCAGTTCCACCCATCGGGCGCGGGAGCGCCAGTTTGTAATCGACGCTTGACGGCAAAAGTGGATGATGATGACGATGATGATGATGATGATGATGATGATGATGATGATGATGAAGAGCAAACAAGTTATAGTACAATTTGTGAGAACATGCACCTTTCACGGCACACGGGTGTAACCATAAGTGCTCCGTTCTCCCCCTAACTCAAACCTGAGTCTGTAGAAGCTCAGTTCAGTGCACGAACTCCGTGGCACCGGCGAGGATCCTGAAATAATTTGGATAGATTTTTAACTCGAAATTTTTCCCGGGCAGCGCCGTTAGGCTACTCTTTTTCGATTTCGAACTGCCAAGGGACTTTTTACGTGCGCAACAATACACACGGGCGTCCGATCTCACTACCCAGAGACCAGGGAAAATTTTATTACTAGAAGTCCACGTAAAAATAATCCCGGTCCTCACTGGGGCATGAATTCGGGACCTCCAGCACTCAAGGCGGACACCATACCATACCTCGAGACCACGCATCCCCCCTATACTTCGCAATCACTAACGAAGGAAATCGAGACAACAGCAACAACAACAACAACAAAAGCTATTACTACTACTACTACTCCTGCTGCTACTACTACTAATACTACTCCTACCACTAATACTACTCCTGCTACTATTACTACTTACTACTACTGCTACCACTCCTGCTACTACTCCTGTTACTAATACTACTACTTACTCCTGCTACTAATACTACTCTTGCTACTAATACTACTCCTGCTACTACTACTAATCCTACTACTACTACTTACTACTACTACTACTACTACTACTACTACTACTACTCCTGCTGCTACTACTACTACTACTACTACTACTACTACTACTACTACTACTACTGCTCAGGATCCTGGCCGATGCAACGGAGTTCGTGCATTGAGCTGAGTTTCTCCAGACTCAGGTTTGAGTTAGGAGGAAAACGGAGCACGTATGGGTTAAACCGTGTGCCGTGATGTTGATCCAACGACTAGACTAGACTAATACTACTCCTGCTACTAATACTACTCCTGCTACTACTACTACTACTACTACTACTACTACTACTACTACTATTACTCCTGCTACTAATACTACTACTGTTGCTACTGCTACTACTATTACTGCTGCTGCTACTACTACTGCTACTACTACTACTGGTACCACTACTACTCCTGCTACTAATACTGAAACTACTACTACTACTACTACTACTACTACTACTACTACTACTACTACTACTACTACTATTACTGCTACTCCTGCTACTACTACTGATGTTGCTGCTGCTGCTACTACTACTAATTCATTTGTAATTTTCAAAAGTTTACAATTCCCTATGTTTTCTAAATACTTAAATTGGCAGCGCCCCCCCCCCCCCAAGTTGTAGTTTTACTTCTCGTAGATTGAGAGAATAGCACATAGAAATACAGGTGCGTGTGTGCGTGCGTGCTTATGTGCCTGCGTACGCTCGCTCCGTAGCGTAGTGCGATTTGGTAGCAGACCGCATTGTGTTGTTTTTTTTACGAAATGATATGGGTGCCAGTCGTTCAGAAAGCAATGGCAAACTACTGAACGTAAACTTGCCAAGAGATCCCAACAGCAACAAAAGCTGGTGTTGACTGCGACGTCCTGTAAAGGACGTGCAAGTAACTTTTTTCTTTATAAAACTAGAGTGACAATCAATCTAGCAGATCCTTTTCTGTACACATTTTCATTATCCCTCATACGGGCAAAATGAAGCAGCCTATTCTCTGTCTTAGTCACCGGAGGATTGAGAGGTCATGGACAAAAGTTCAAGCTACCCAGCACAAGGCCAGGCTGTAACCGCTCCGCTAGCAAGGTTATGTCCAGTTAAGCAAACCACTGCCAAGCGTCCCGCCTTGTCTTTGTTACCAACCCCCATCCCCCCCCCCCCCCCGCGCCTACTCCTTTCCCAAACAAAGCTACCAGTTCGCGATGAACAGTTAATACCCAATGAGACAATACAGCTAACTTCACCGAGTCTTTGTGTGTTCCCTCTCTCTCTCTCCATCCATTCATCTATCGCAAGGTGTGTCCTCTCTTTCTCTCTCCATCCATCCATTTATCTATTCCCCCCCCCCTCGTCTCTCCTCCTCTCTATTTCTTCACCCTGTCGTCTCTCTTTCCCCCCTATGTCGTCTCTCTTCCCTCATACATACTCGCTCTCTCTCTCTCTTCTCTCTCTCTCTCTCTCTCTCTCTCTCAGAAGCCAAACACACGTGTTGCCGCAATGTTTCATGTATGATCAATGAGTGGAACTTTCACATTTGTTTAAATCGGAACAATTCTAGTTTTCCTGGTGTTGAATTCTAAGAACAATGGTTTCACGATCTACTGTTTTAATTTCAGTTTCACATTTCACTCTATACATGCTCGAGATGTGAATGAGAATACGTGATGAATGAAAGAACTTTGGAAGATTATTTCGGTGTGGATGAGAGAAGATGAACACTCCACCATCATCACCACCACCATCATCATGATCATCACCACCATCATTATGATCGTCATCATCATTATCATCTTCCTCCACTTCTGCCGTCAAGCGTCGTGGGGAGGAATAATTTGCGTTCCAGCGCCCGGTGGGCGGCACTGGATAGTGTCATTCCGTGTGGTTGTACAATGTCTTTGATGTCGTCAATCCATTTTCTTCTTGGACGTCCTCGTGGTCTCGTCGCAGATGATCTTGGATGGAAGGCCAGTGATGGTAGTTGTTGGTGTTGCATTCTAACAACATGGCCAAACCACTTGATCTTCTGTCTTTCAATAAATGTGGCACGAGGTGTTGATCCCACAGTTTGTCTGATAATAGCATTTCTTACTCGGTCTCGGATTGTTAAGTTGGTAGCTCTCCTCAGGCATCTCATTTCGTAGGTGTTGATTTTGCGAAGATGTAATTTGGATAAAGTCCAGGTCTGAGATTGGTAGCAAAGGGTTGGTGTGAATATGCTGTTTATTATCTGCCGTTTTGCGGGCATGGATATATTTGGATGTTTCACTAAGGGTGATAGTTGATATGTAAGTGCACTAGCTTTTTGACATCTGATTTCAATTTCTCTGTCTAATCTGCCATCTTCTGTGATCATACTTCCAAGATATTTGAATTCTTTAACTTGTTTCAGAGTTGTACTATTTAACTGTATACTTAGAGGGCCCGGAGATCTGCTAACTCGCATTACTTCGGTTTTGGCTGTATTTATGCTCATATTGTAACTCCTGCATGTTGAACTCAGATTATTAATATGATTTTGCAGTCTGCCCTCGTTGCTATAAAACAGGCACTGATCGTCTGCAAATAGAAGTTCATTTATTTCCTGTGGATCAGTTGTTTCATCTGGAGTAAAGAGTTCTAAATTTTCTGAATCTGTTCTGTCGAGATTTGCTTCTTTGGAAATTCTGTCTATGTAGATATTAAATAGCAGGGGAGAGAGCACACATCCCTGTCTCACTCCTGTATTGACTGTGAACATATCTGATATACCTTCTTGTGTTCTTACTGCACTTCAGCTCGAGTGGTACATGGCTATGATGTTTTCTAGCAGTTGCCCTTGTATCCCATAGTCTTCAAGGATGGTCAATGGTCCATAATTTGTATCTGTCTACTCTATCGAAAGCCTTTTCCTGATCTACAAACCAATATTCTGCTGGTCACTATATTCGATAGTTTTTTCACATATTTGTCTAAGTGTAAATAGTGCATCAATGCAACTTTTACCTTTCCGAAAACCGAATTGTTCTTTGCTAAATTAACTGTTGTTCAACTATGGGTCTAGCTCTTTGTTCCAATAGTTTTTGCATACATTTTCCCTATATGGCTCAGGAGTGATATACTTCTGTATATTTCGCACTCTCTCATATTGCCTTTCTTTTTCCATATTGGTACTATTATTGCCTGTTGCCAATCATCTGGTACTTTTCTTTCTTCCAATGCTATATTAAAATGTCTTGTTAGCCATTTAACTCCTGTTTCCCCACAGACCTGAATAGCTTCTGTGGTTATTCCATCTGGACCTGGTGATTTGTTTTTAGGACTTTTCTGTATAACTGCTGTGACTTCTGCAAGTATGAAATTTGGTTCTTGCTGTCCCTGGCTTTTAGGCACAAAAGTGAGGTGTTCTATGTTATGTGTGGGGTTAAGTAGTTCTTGAAAGTATTCTGCCCACCTTGCTAGTCTTTGTTGTGGATTAAATATTGGTATACCTCTTTTGCTGTTTATGATGGTGGTTGGGTTGTAACATGCATCTCTGTTTCTCATTGTGGTGACACGTTTATAAAATTCTCTTGGGCAGTCTTTGCTAAGGGTCGCCATCTGTTCACCATATATTCTCCAGGATTCATCTTTAGATGCTCTAATTGTTCGTCTGGCATTACGTCGAGCTATTCTGTAAGTAACATAGTCTTGTTCAGATTTAGTTGTGATCCACTTTTTGAACGCTACCTTCTTTTTGAATATGCTATCTTTAACTTCGTTGTTCCACCAGGCTGTTCTTAATCTTTTGTCCTGCCCTACTTTCTTTGTTCCACATTTATTTTCCAGTGTGTCGAGCATGGCAGCCTTGAAACATGTCCATTCCTTATCTACGCTTGAGTGGTCATCAGGGATGTTCTTATGTAGGTTTTGGATTTCTTGATTGAATTCGTCTTTAACCGTATTTTCCTGAAGCCTCCTATAATTGATGACATGTGTTGTTACCTTTTTGTTTCTTATTTTCCTGTCTGTTGAAATCTTTTTTATTATGACTGGTTTGTGATCAGTATCAACATCTGTATTTGGGAGTGCTCTTGAACCTAATAGTAGTCTTCTGTCTGATTTCCTAATTAGAATAAAGTCAATTAGAGATGCTTGGTTTATGTCATTCCATTTATACCAGGTAGGTTTTGGTGTGGCTATGACGATGTTGAAAAAAACTATTTGCTATTATTAGTCCGTGTTCGGAGCACATGTTGTGTAGATGTTGACCATTGCTGTTACATTCAGTCTCTGTGTCGCTGAATGGCCCCATGCAATCCTCCCACGGTGTTCTTCGTGTGCCTATTCGTCCATTAAAATCACCCATCACAACTAGTTCATATGTCTCCCTCACATTATTTAACGTGTCTGCAAGTTTATCAAAATACTTGACTTTGTCTTCGTCACTGTGTCGTATGTTTGTATAAAAGTTGTTGTTCTATTTTCTTCTTTTATCTGTACTAGTATTATCCTTTCCGATATAAATTTAGTGTTGATAATGGCTTTCACTTTGTCTGGATGTAACAAAACAAACCACTCCATGTTTAGCTGTAGCTCGCTGGTCGACGCCACTCCATATAAGAACGTAACCTTCATGTGTTCGTTTCGTGTTCTACCCCCTTTTCCTAGTATCTGCGAGTCCTAATATTTAAATATTTGATCTTTTCATAAACTCTACGAGAGCTGGTTCCTTATATCCTAGACCAGTAACATTCCAAGTCGCGAAACTCTCCTTTCTATTTGTAGTATTTCGAAGTTTAGCAGTTGTTGTTCGGCTTCGGTGTGTCGTTTCCGGCGTGAACGCTGATAGAGTTGCGTTTTTCTTTCAATTTCCCTCCATGATCACCACCATCACCATCATGATCATCACCACCACTGTCATTACCACTACCACCAACACCTTCATTACCACTACCATCATCATTACCACCACCACCACCACCATCACCACCATCATCATCATCACAACCAACATCATCATCATCACCACCATAAACAATCACTATTTAGTGAGAATGGAATAACTAGTCACATATGTCACGATAAAAGCCCACGTGCAACGATCTGTTAATATAGAACAAAATGCTGGACACACAGGTCGCATGTTGACTAAAACAGATGAAGCATAAAATTGTGGCTTTAAAAATATGGCTTTATCAGCAGTTGCATAATCTTTATGTTCAGTAGTTTGCCATTGTTTTCTGAACCACAGAGGTTCATAGGTTCATACCACTGTTGATTCTTGAACTGATACTCAAACTCAAAGAAACAGTTGAGGGACTGAGGTGGTACTGAATCAATAATAACAACAATAACAATAATATATTTCACATTATGTAAGACAACAAAACAGCATACAATGGTATAAACAGAGTAATTATAATTTTACAGAAGATACTCTTGGCAAGCTTACAATACAAAATTAATATCACCACACAAACATTTCAAATAATGAAATTAAATGTCTTTTTCGTCAGCTAATATTCTCCTTGGAACACAGTAAAAGTGGGGGGATATAGCAATGCTAGATTTTATTAGAAAACAGCATGTTAAATGGCTCAGCCTTATAGCTAGGCTACCACCTGACAGTATACCACAACAAGCAATGATGCACATACCAAATAAAACCAAAAGAAGTGGACGACCATGTAAAAAATGGACAGAGGGACATGGGAATCTCCATATATGAAGCCCATAAATGGGCATTCTCCCACTGTTTATGCTTCACCTCGACACCGCAAGGTACAATATAAGATGATGATGATGAGACAGTAAAAATTATTGTACTTCTTACTGCATTCATCATTTTGTGTTCATTTATAGTCATATTTAAAATAAATAAACAGCAACATAATAGTTCATCATGTTCACAGTTTAATGTGAAGGAAACTAACAGCCACTGAAAGTCAAGAATATATTTCTTTAAGCAAACATCATCATGTGCCATGTCAATAAACATGGGCGGCAATTGTTCGCATCTGACATGATCACCTGTCTTAGATCAGGTCACTGTGCCTGTTATGACAGTGGTAAAGTTATTCAGGTATTTATCTCAAAAGTATCTCAACAAATTAAACACACATTTTACAAAGCATAAGGCATTGATGTATTCACTGACTCATTGGTTGAGTTGAGCTAAGAACTGATATCACTAGACTCAGGACATTCCCATTCGCATTCCGTCACCTCGCTCAACAGTCAGCAAAGAGTCACACTACTAATTGTTCCCATCGCTATTTGATTGAAAGTTCTCCTGGTCTTCCCTCTCAGTTTTGAGATTCTACCAGAACTCCTGCCAATCCCTCGCAATTTCATTCTTTCCACATACCGGTTCTCAATCTGTTCTGCTACCTTCTCCCACAGGCGCATGACCACCTCTCCCTTGTCCATAGGTAATCTACCACCAAGAGGTGTATTCCATGCCAGCCTATCAGCCTGTTCATTCCCCGGCACTCCTTTATGTCCAGGGCAAAGAATCCATACATTGACTCAACATCAATACTGCAGGTATTAGAATACTATTTACTGTCCGACAATCAAGACACTTCATGTGGCCAAATCTCCCATCTTCATCACATCTTACTCTCTTTTGCTCCATCTAACCAACGCTTTCTGGGTCATTCTCTCGCCTTGTATCCCGAGTTTGTCACATAGAACTCTCTAGCCACTGGTTGACCTTGTTCCATTCTAGCTAAATGGCCAAACCATTTAAATCTATGGTGTTCTATAAAGTCAGTAATATGTGTTATCCCTACAATTTGTTTTAGTCTCTTAATTATCTAACTCTTCTTGTTTTTCCAGCTGCTTTTCTTATGCATCTCATCTCACATGATGTGACTTTATGCGTGTGTTTTTAGGGCAAAGTGGGCTAATAACCACCTGACCATATGAAAAATGATGATTATCATCAACTTTCAAGGCAAGATGAGGTCACAATTTCTTTTTATTGCGAACAGGATATAAGAGATTGAAATAATGTCTATAAGTTAGTTGCGTACCCTTTACAGGACATCGCAGTCAACCCCATCATTTTTGGCTGTTCATGATTTCTTGGCAAGTTTGCGTTCAGTAGTTTACCAATGCTTTCTGAACGACCGGCACTCATACCATTTTCTAAAAACCCAACACAAGGCTGTCTGCTGTCAAATCGCCCACAGCTGTGTTTCGAACTCGGTATGCGGGATTACGAACTGCGTCCGTAACCTCTTTGCCACGGAGCTGGCTATGTCAATAACACAAGTTGAATCCAGGTTTGTCAGATTTTTCTGTGTGTGAAAATAGCCCAATAATGGCCTGTCACCTGTTTACAGTGCTGTCCAACTTACAAGAATGAATGTAAGCAAACATCATATCAAACAACATCATTCCATCAAAAACTTACAAGAATGAATGTAAACAAACAACAGATCAAACAACATCATTCCACCAAAAATTTACAGACAAGAATGAATGTAAACAAACATGGCATCAGACAAATCAAGGAGGAGGAGAGGGAAGGGGGAGGAGGAGAAGAAGAGCCCAGCCAGGTCTCGCTAAGAAGCCTTCGTTTTACTGTTAGTAACCTGAGTGTAAACAAGATATGAAAACCCTTGGCATACATCCAAACACGTGGGAAAGAGTTGCAACAGACAGACGTTCCTGGAGAAGAGATGTACAAAACAGACTGGTGCTTTTCGAGCAACAAACTGAGGACAGATGGCACAGGCATAAAATGCAGTAACTTACTGTGGCACCTGCCTCATCTTACAGATGCGGAAACTGTGACAGAGATTGTCACTCTCGTATTGGACTATACAGTCACCAGCGGTACTGTCAGGTACCTCCCCAGTGGCACAACTCTATAGTCTTTCAGGACTGAAAGAGGCCTATTACTATTACTGTTAGTAACCTGAAGTGAAATCTAACAAATATGTATTTTACCATCCACTCCTTCAATCAATCTCAATCATGGACAAGAAAGCAGATTTCAACAGCAACTATATTACCAAATCTTGTCTCGATATCATCATCACCAAGTGCCTCGCTGACTGTGGCGTGGGCAGTGCGGCTGCTCCACATCATGCGATCTCCTAGAGCATGTAGCAATTCATAGACTGACATCCTCTGTGCCATGACACAAGACTGTTAAGAATCTTCTCTCACTGACTTCCTCTATCTCTCTTTCCACAAATCTTTCCAGATGTCACAGCATGTTCCAGTTTTTCTATTCTCCTAATCTGGACACAAATTGATGACTGTCTCTTTCTGATGTTTGTGAAAAGCTGTCCTTGTGTCATTGCCTCTTTCAAAACATTTAAAATAATCATTTTTGTTGTGCAAGAAATTTTCAGCATTCTTCTGTGAAGTCACATCTCTGAGTCCTCGAGGGATTTTGTTGTTGTTGTTTGTTTAGTAATTGTCGAGTATCCACAATCTTATGTTAAAATTGATTCTATGTAACACACAAGAATTCTTTTTCTAACCTCCAAAGAAGACATGGATTTATAGTATAAGATGTTTGTCTGAATATACTATCTCTACAGAACTCTTTGTAAAATACATCAAAACTTGGTGACAGCATTAGGGTGGTAACAGATGCCATACATAACCTCTCCCCCCAACTCACAACACAACAGATGGAAGGCTAGGGAAACCCACCACTGTATTTATCCCTTGTAAATCAACCTGTCTGAACACACTAATTGTAAACATACACATTTCACTTTGTCAATAAACATATAATGCATAGAAATATCAATTGCTGAGGAATCTTTGAAGCTAATGAAATAATAATACTTCCCTAGGATACTATGGGAAGAAGAAAAATGTATTTAGTAAATAATAATGAGGAAGGCTATAAAAAATCAATACTTTAAAGCTGTGACTTACTAATTATACTCTCCATTTTGGTATTTCACAGGTAAAGGAAATATTCTAATATCCCTTACAGAAAACCACCTTCATATGAAATAATTCATTTCAGATTTCTTTATTACTGTCCGAGTCCATCATTACATAGTCTACTTTTTCAACTACTCGTTTACAACCTGTTGTAGAAAAAATTTGCTCTGTCGGGGGATCAAATGTCAACTCTTTCATGATTTTGTCCACTAATTCCCCTGTAATGTTTTTGACATCAGGAAAATATTTCTTAGAGATTAGAGAATTTATAATACATTTTCGAACATGTGTTTTTTCCAGGGGGAGAAATGGTATGTAGGCCGTGATCAGCTGACTGCTTATCAATTGACTGTGCCAAAGGCCATCTGTGAAGTACAAAGTAAACAATTACATATTTTTAGCTATCACACATGTACTCAACAATTCACTGAGGTAAATGGAGGAAGAGAAGAAGAAGCAGAAGAAGATCTTACAGAGTCATATAAAACTACAAACATTCTGCTTGAATGGTTACAGGAAGTGTGCTAGATGTTTGATTTATAAATTATCATTTTCACGGCACATGGATATCTCTGTAAAAGCTTGACAAGATCCTCCTTGTGTGTTAGATGTGTGTCTAATCAGCGGGATAAGAGTATAGTTAGCAACCCTACACTTTGATATCTGCTCTCGAAGACTGAATGCTTATGGGCAAGTGCCATTATGTTACTTCCGCTAACCAGTCTCGCCATTATGTTACTTCTGCTAACCAGTTTCCAGTAAAGAGTGTGAACCTGCAGGTCTTCGCATAGACTGGGTCATCTCTGGCTTTCACTCTCATAGAAATCTCTGGTACTCATCTGATGAGGCTGTGATAACTGCAGTCAAAAAAACCAAATATAAGCTTCCGACTTAATATTTAGGGGGATAAAAGGTGAAAGAAGAGGACTTAATTTAGGAGTCAACATCACTGGACTCGGGACACTCCCACACATGCTTCATTTACCTCTTCACAATCCACTGAAGGGTTCTCATGCTGGTTATTCTAGTAGCAATATGATTAAAAGTCTGCCTGGCTTTTCCTCTATGACTTGAGTATCATCCTGACCTTCTACTCACTTCTTTCTGAGCCATATGTATCATCTCATCTCATCTTGTCCCCTTGTACCTTGCAGTGTCGAGGTGAAGTATAAACAGCGGGAGAGTGCCCGTTTATGGGCTTCATGCATCAAGATTCCCATGTACTCTGCTATTCCCTCTGACCATCATTTAAGTGGTCTGCCTCTTCTTCTGCTTCCTTTTGGTCTGTACATTATTGCTTGTTGTGGTATACTGTTAGTTGGTAACCTAGTTACACGACCAAACCATTTGACTTGCTGCCTTCTAATAAAATCTAGTGCTGCTATAACCCCCACTTTAGTCCTGATTTCATCATTTCTAATTTTCTCTCTTCTTGATACCTTGAGTATTCTTGATACCTTGAGTATTCTTCTCAGGAATCTCATTTATGTTGTAATTTTTCTTTTCTCTTTTTCTGTCATTGTCCAGGTTTGGCACTGGTAGCTTAGAGTTGGTAGGAAGATTGTGTTGTAGAGTGCTTTCTTAGTAACTACTAATACATGTTTGTTCTCAAAAGGCTTCCTTCACTGGTAACTGATCCTGTGGTGCTAAGGTTAGGCAGTCATGGTTCACCATCTCACATGATTGTCAGTCCTGCTTTCATTAGCTTTATTCAGGCAAGCATTGTTAGTAACTCTGCCAGTCTAAGGCATTCGCAACATAAGTCTCTGAAACCATATTTCCATTGCCTTCAAGCTCTTCCTAAATTACTCATTCACATTTCATGATTCACTGCCACACACTAGAACAAGTTCTTTATAACATTTCAGTACACTCTTTTTTTAACATTCAGTGATAGTGACTTATTGCATCAGATACGTTATATTTTCATCAATACTATCATCATCAAGTGCCTTGCCAGCTGGCATAAGCATTCATGCTCTCCACAGATGTCGGTCTTTGGTGCTCTGGACCAACTCTGTTCAGGATATTCCTCTATGCCACCGGCTCATTCATCCAGCAACATTTCTCTTGGTCTGCCTCTGCCTCTCTTCCCCTTCCCTTGATCTTTTCAGTTGTCACGATATTCTCCGATGTCTCTCTTCTCATCACATGACCAAAGAAAGTGTTTTGTCTCTATCTTATTGTTATATATAATGTTTATATCTATATATAAATACCATCATGGACATAATTATAAGACCAAACTTACTATGATTATCAGTATTAATAGCAGCTGACATCAGTGTTTTCTCCACATCAGAGAGTTCCAAACTCTCCCTGGTGACCCCTGACTGCCACCGCTCCAGTGCCAGTTTAGCAATATCATGGCCACCAGTGTTACTATAGCATGACAAAGAACAAATAAATGTCAAACAAGCACACAATAAATAAATCAACAAATAAAGTGGAAAGGGTCAGCTTTACAAGAACACAGTCACAAGTAACAAAATAAATGGTCAGAAATCATTTATCAACAAAAAACAAACAAACAAACAAGTTAGTTAGTTAGTTAGTTAGTTAGTTAGTTAGTTAGTTAGTTAGTTAGTCGCAGTTCCAACTTCACAGCAACGGGTCGTCCCCATTATGCTCCGTTCCTGTGCCAGTGAATATCACACAAAATGCTCCCCACTGCCCAATGTAAAAAGTGGAAAAGACAGGAGTCTCGACAAACAACAGCCCGCACAGATACACTGAGCATAATGCCGCCGCCAGAATGTCAACACACCAGTCCCCCACGAAACACCCAATTCATCTCTGATGGAATCGGCAGTCATTTTCCTATCTGGATGTTTCCTAGATGTTCACCTACACAGTTCTCGAACATACAGTTCATCACCGATGGCAGTGGCAGTCAACCAGAAGCCCAGCAGCCACGCATTTCTGCATAAGGCAAAAACTGGTCAACTCTGGGACATAGCCACCTACCATCGCTCCGAACATGCAGCCACGTTCCAAAAATAAAAACTTGGGCAGATTCAAAAGCACTTCACACGAAACTCACAGCTCACAGTGTCGCACCACGCACTCACTCAGTAGCAGGGCGACAGAACCATCAAGCCTCCTTAGTCGCCTCTTACGACATGCGTGGTAGGCTACAGTGTTGCTATTCTTTGCTTCCCTTATGGGCCCCAGCAACACACAGTTGCAAACAAACACACTGTCATGTCATTTACTGCCAATATAGTACCTTGTGTTGTATGGCAGAGGGGTCTTTGAGCCTGAGGAATTAAGGCTGCCTGACTAGTGCAGTCGCCGCGGACTGTGCAGGTTAGGATTTTCTTTTTGCCCTGACAGAAAAAAATCCCACACCTTACGAGGATTCAAACCCGGGTCTCCCGAAGGAGAATCCAGCATTCTAGCCACTGGGCCAGCCACTCCTCTTTACAAAACTAAAAATAATAATACCCATTTTTTTAAAACTATAAAAACATACAAAACAATGTTTTCCCGTAGTGAATTTGAATAACGAAGACACAAACAATAGATTGCACGATTTATTGCCTGGCATATTTCGCTGCATCTCGTCAGGTACATACTGCAGAAATCACACAACATAAAGTGAAATAACTAGATAAATCCTTCAATCTGAAATATACACATATTCGCACAGTAATGTCAATTGTCTACCACAATTTTAAACTGACTAACATGTCTTTCTGCTTGCACAAGGCCGGTTTACGCAGGTTGATCACTATGGCTTCAGCAAACCTTAACAACTGTATGTATGTTGAACAACACACGGAAGGCACTGTCTCTTTCAACCACATGACCACTCTCGAGCACATGTCTAGCAACTGATGAAGCAGGACTGTTCCGGTGCGTCGGCCTGCCTAGGCTACCATCTTCTGTGTGTAGTATCTTGTCCACCCAGTTCAGAGTGTGTTCCAACACCCTGTTATGTAACTGTCGCTCTGTTCTACCTATGTAGATGGCCTCACACCTGCATGTAAATTGGTAAATACAATTCGATTTGGTGTACAGAGCTACAGGTTCTTTAACTGCTGGGGTGGGGATCAGTGTGGTTTTGTACCTGATAACTGGAGTTGCAGCACAGAATGTTCGCCCGACTGCTGTGATGAGCTGGTCCTGCAAACGTTGCATTACGTTATCTCCTCGGAAGGTTAACTGGATGAAAACCTTGAGTTTAGTTTCTTCTGGTTTAGGTTTGGGCAGTGGCGCTTTATAAATCCTGTGGAGTACCCATTCAGGTTTAAGGCATTCTTCAGAGTTTCAAATTCTTCTGTCAGTGTGTCCTGGGTGTATATCTTTCTAGCACGGTCAAACAGGGTCCGTACTAGGCCCCGTTTGTACTGGACAGGTGCGAAGCTCTGAAAATTTAAATATTGGCCAGTCCATGTTTCTTTACGGTACACTGATCTTTGAATTGTGCCATCTGCTCTACGTCTCATTAGGATATCTAGAAATGGCAACGCTTCGTTGTGTTCGTGTTCCATAGATAGAGAGATGTTTTTATGTGTCACGTTCATTGTGGCCTGGAACGACGTTGCTTGTGGCTTGTCTGTGGTGATAATTAGTATATCATCCATGCAACGACGGTAAAAGGCCAAGTTATTGATGTCTGAAGATCTATTTTCTTCTAAATGTTCCATAAAGATGTCCGCTAAACAGATGACAATTGATTGGAACACAAGACATTGTGAGAATTGTGTGGATTTTTTGCCCTGGCTATGCGGGAATGTGGGGGAATGAACAGGCTGATAGGCTGACAGTTCATCTGTGGCGAACTTGTGGGGTAGAGGTATCCCTTATCAAAGGAGAAGTAAGATGCCTCCTTCCCGCCACTAGCCTATGGGACACCTTTGGGCAAGGTGGGGTACTAGTTTAACACCCCAATCAGGTTTACGTGAAGTCATGGGTGCAGTTGGTGGATGGAGTTGAAGAGCAGTTGACAGATAGTTGTTGGTTATGGTCTCCAATTTCATGATGTTAGCAGGGGATTACTTTTGGAGACAATGGCTACTGTCATCTACCAGTATGGTCACTGCTAAGAAGGAAAACAATGCAAACTACCTTCTTTACAGATGCCAAGAAAATCATGTTTTGTTAATTCACTGATAATCAGAGAAATACATGACTCTGATGAATGTGTGAGGTGATGAAATATGACCGCCCATGCTTATCAGTATGGAACATGATGATGATGTCATCTGTGATTACATTTCATAAATTTAGTCAAAGCATACTAAAAATACTTCACAATGAATACAAGGTGTATGTATTTGGCTGGCCAGAGTTTAAAGGGTATGACATATTTAAGAAACAGAGGCATAACATGTGGAAATCATAACTCAAGTGCACCATCACTGCACACACACATCCCCATAAGTGCTCCAGTCTCCTCTCTAGATCACACAAAGAGACTCTGCACTGTGCCTGAAAATTGCAGCACCAGCGAGGATCCACACGTGGGTATATCTGAATCACACATGCAATACATATTCTTTCATGGCCAGATTTTCACATTCAAAATTTAGCCTGGGTCACCTATATGGCCTGCTCTTCTTTCCAAGATACATATTGTATTATTAATAAGACACAGTTCTCAAATTATTCATTTTATTCTTGATTATATGTCATTTCCAAGATACATATTTTATTTTCAAACAGATATTGTTTCCTAACAGCAGAGGGATTTTTAATGTGCACAATAAGCACATGAGTCAATTGGATTTTACATCCTTTTCTGAGAAATCTGGATATTGATCCACTACCCTTGTAGAACACTATATACAACAATAAGAAAGCTTTCTTTGGTCATGTGATGAGAAGAGAGGCATTGGAGAACATCGTGACAACTGGAAAGATCGAGGGGAAGAGAGGCAGACCAAGAGAAATGATGCTGGACGGATTGAGACAGTGGCATGGAGGAATATCATCAGCAGAGTTGATCCAGAACACCAAAGACCGAGATCCGTGGAGAGCTATGAATGCCCATGCCAGCCGGCACGGCACTTGATGATGATGATGACCCTTGGATTAGAGAAAAGTATACTACAGGGGTTATAACATAATTCACCAACTCTTTCCAGGGTTTTTCAGGGTGATTTTGACTATCTTCCAGATTGTGATGGATATATGACACACCCTCCACCCACCCCAGTCTCTCTCTTACTCTGTATATACATATATATATATATATATATATAGATGAATCCAGAAAATGTTTTAAAGAACTGAAGTCAATGAAACGAGGGCACCAACAAAACACATATGGTTTAAAAGACAAAAATGGGAATATGATAAATACCAATGAGGAAATGTGCAACACATGGAAAGAATATTTTATTGAATTACTAAATTGTGAAGCTCCAAGTAACATTTTCCCACAGGAAGAGGTTCTAACATGCGAACCACAAATTGAAGAACCTACATTTGAAGAAATCCTATATGTAATCACACGACTTAAAAACAATAAGGCAACTGGGACTGATGGAATTGCTGCTGAATTTATAAAGGCAGGTGGCCATGCATTACATCTAAAGCTATACGAACTAATAATAAAAATATGGAGGACAGAAGAATTACCCCATGACTGGAAAGAGTCATTATTGATACCTATCTTTAAGAAAGGAGACAAGTTCCAATGTGGAAATTATAGAGGAATATCACTACTGTCCACAAGCTATAAGATACTATCCGCAGTATTACTAAATAGACTAAAACCATATTCAGAAGACATATTAGGTGACTACCAGGCGGGTTTTAGACAAAACAGATCAACAATAGATCAGATATTTATCTTACGACAAATAGCCGAGAAACATTGGGAATATAAAAGAGATCTCCATAACATTTTTGTGGATTTTAAAAAGGCTTATGATAGTGTCCATAGGAATAGTCTATGGAATGCTATGCAGGAATTTGGAATACCAAGGAAGTTAATCAACATGACCAGACTATGCATGGAAGATACTTATAATATAGTAACATATAAAGGCAGGAAATCAGACCCCTTCCAAATAACATCTGGCTTGAAACAGGGTGATGCACTATTGCCGCTACTCTTCAATCTGGCTCTAGAGAAAGTTGTAAGGAAGATAAAGGAGGAATGTGATATTGGAGGAACATCCAAGCTGCTTGGTTATGCAGATGATTTAGATATTATAGGGCAAAGTGAACAAAAGACATTGGAAATATTGACTCACTTAAAGGAAAAAGCCCAACAGATGGGGCTGGTTATCAACCAAGATAAGACAGAATATATGGTAATTTCAAGAGACGGAATGGCTAAAAACTCTGGCCACATACAAATAGATAATATGACCATTAAAAGAACGGAAACATACAAATACCTGGGTACAATCTTCAACTGCTCCAACATCATAAGGGAAGAAATACAAACTAGAATCAACTCTGGAAATAAGATATACTATGCACTACAACATCTACTAAAATCAAAGGCGCTATCTCGTAACACCAAAATCACAATATACAAAACACTGATCAGACCAGTTGTGCTGTATGGCTCAGAAACCTGGAGTACAACGAAAGGAGACAAAGCCTTGTTACAAACCTTTGAGAACAAAATTTTAAGACGCATCTTTGGACCCATTAGGGATACACAAAGTGGAGAGTGGAAAAGAAGAAGTAACAAAGACATTTATAATCTGTTTAAGTCCCCGCTAATCACTGGTATCATGAAGGCTAATAGACTACAATGGCTGGGGCATATAGAAAGAATGGAAGATAATAGGGAAACAAAACTCGCTTACACTCAGGAAATAAATGACCGTAGACCCCGAGGTAGACCAAGAAGACGGTGGAGAGATAATACATGTACAGACCTACAAGCACTTGGAATCAACGACTGGCAAGAGAAGGTCCACCAGAGAGACGAATGGAGACGGATTGTATTTGCAGCAAAGAACCTCAATGGCTCGGAATGCTGAAGAAGAAGAAGAAGAAGAAGAAGAAGAAGATATATAGATGAAACACAATGAACATGACCAACCTTAGAAAGACAAAGATGGCTCTACGGTAGACAACACCTCCTAACTGCTCGTAGTAGTCGATGTAAGGTTTCACAACATCCAACAGAGTAGCAGGAAGCTTGTCAACTTCATCGAAGATAAACATGGAGCGAGCACAGATTGTCATATTTCCTTCAATCCATGACTTCAGCTGATCCTGTCAACAAAAACATTTCATTACAAGTTTTTAAAATGGGTTAAAAATCAAGAAAACTTACTTAACTGT
This sequence comes from Cepaea hortensis, assembly GCA_963921405.1. NCBI lineage: Eukaryota > Metazoa > Mollusca > Gastropoda > Stylommatophora > Helicidae > Cepaea > Cepaea hortensis. The sequence continues at coordinate 138,852,532 of OY992879.1, read as the reverse complement.
ACCAGGTTTTTCCCATCCAGTTCAGTTTATCTCCGCAGAGCAGCTGCCTGCAAAAAACAGTCCACAGAGCACAAACTTAAGAGCTGGACATTCACTGACAATAGAAAATGTCAGATTCACGCCTTCAATTGCAAATATAATAGAAGAAACCAAAACATCTGCTATTCCTCTTCTTCTTTGTCATTCATCTCCCAGTGACCATTGTTTATGATTGTATAACCCTTGTTTATGATTGTATAACCCTTGCTTGTGATTGTATAACCCTTGTTTGTGATTGTATAACCCTTGTTTGTGATTGTATAACCCTTGTTTATGATTGTATAACACTTGTTTATGATTGTATAACCCTTGTTTATGATTGTATAACCCTTGTTTATGATTTATAACCCTTGTTTATGATTGTATAACCCTTGATTATGATTGTATAACCCTTGTTTATGATTGCTTGGATTTTACAGCTTAAGTTTTCTACAGAATGAGGTAGCCAGTCCCACGCCAACCCTCCTTAATTGCCTCTTATGTCATGCATGGTAGGTTACAGAGATACTATTCTTTGCTTCCCTTATGGACCACATTAACACATGGGTGATTTCTGCTACCAAGAACATACAATTAATGCTTATGTCAGAGATCAAATAATAACATACACAAATGAATCAAAAGCACTTCTATCAGTTCATAAAATAATAATGAACACTGGTAAATAAAAACCCACATATTTCAGAAGATAAAATAATGTTCACTGGTAAATAAAAACCCACTTTTGTCAAAAGATAAAATAATGTACACTAGTCAATAAAAGCCGGCTTCGTGGCTTAGAGGTTATGACTTTTCTCCGTAATCTCGTATACTCTCGTCGGTAACGTGATGACGGTGAGAATCAGCAGTGGTTCGAATCGCATCGGTAACTTACGGGGTATGTGAGCTGGCCGCTCAGAAAGCAATAGCAATCTACTGAGCGTAATCTTGCCAAGAGATCAACATACAGCTGAAAGATGCTGGTGTTGACAGCGATGTCCTGTAAAAGGATGTCCTGTAAAGGATATGCCAAAAAAAAAGTCAATAAAAACCTACTTCTATGAGAAGATAAAATAATGTGATGTAGACTGGGCAATAAAAACTTATTTCTATGAGAAGATAAAATAATGTGATGTAGACTGGGCAATAAAAACCTACTTCTATCAGAAAATAAAAAAAAATGTGCACTGGTCAATAAAAACCCACTGACTATCAGTTGATAAATAACAATGTATATTGTCATTTTAACAATGAAGCCACAAACAATATATAAAAAATAAAATATCATCATAAGTGCTCCAGACACCTGCACAGATCAAGCAAGGAGAATTTCAGTACAATGCACAAACCCTGCAGCACCAACAAGGTTCCAGGAGTGTGTGCACCAGAATCACATGTGCTATAAATATTTCTTATGGGTAATTTAATCAGTTTTCTCTGTAATCTCGTATACTCTCGTAGGTAACGTGACGTTGCGCGAGAATCTATAGCGGTTCTCTCTGAGGCGGTAACTTACGGGGTATGTGAGCTGGTCGCTCAGAAAGCAATGGCAAACTACTGAGCGTAATCTTGCCAAGAAATCAACAATCAGCTGAAAGATGCTGATGTTGACAGCGATGTCCTGTAAAAGGATATAAGACAAAAAAAATTTAATAATATAGGCATTTAGCCTTGGCAACAGCCTATTTATCATGCTCTTTGCAATTTCCAAATGTCTAGTTATTTTTAATGACAGCTACGTGCATTCATGTGGTCGGGACTAAACCACAGCTGATCCACGACTATGGTGATCATGTAAGATGGCAAAATTTGACTGCCCATGCTTACAGGCATGGCACATAATGATGATATTGATGTGCACACATAGGATAGTTGTGGTAGTGTAGTGGTTAGCATGCTTGCCTGCTTGCCTGCTATCTATGTGGCCATGGGTTTTAATCTGTTTTGAGGTGGATTGTACAAATTGAAGTGGCCTCTCAGAATGACACAGCCTAAAGTCGGTACCAGAAAAGTCATAGGAAGTAAAAGCAGCCGGCATGCTACTGACCACATCATTATTGAATGCCAACTGCTCTCCAAAAATAAAGGACCAGCAGTGATACACCTTAAAACATGTATTATTTTCAATATATGTATATGTATGTGAGAGCACAAGGGGTCAAATGAGATAAATAATGTATCAGTGAGTGAAACCATGTGTCAACATAATCAAAGCAGAAACGTTCTAAAATCTGAAAATCAGAATGATACAGTAACATTTGATAGTTGGAAGAAAAGACGAAAAGAAATATATCAACATATTTGGAAAATTACGACCAAGAGGACATCCAAGAAGAAAATGGATTGACATCAAAGACATTGTACAATCACACGGAATGATACTATCCAGTGCCTCCCACCGGGCGCTGGAATGCAAATTATTCCTCCCCATGACGCTTGACGGCAGAAGTGGAAGATAATGATGATGATAGTTCGAGCCAACTGGCTCAAGGTCAATGTTACAGAAAGAGGTGAAAGATTTAAATTTTAACTCCTACTTATGGCTGGCCTACCTGTCATAAGTCGGCAACTGTGGCTTAGGAGTTAGTGAAATGTATGTTGACAATTCCCCAACATACCAAGTTGAGGGTCAAAATTAGCTGCTGGTGATTTGGAAGCAGATCGCTTTGTGACGATTTTTATGGTATGAGATGTCAGCCATTCAGAAAGCAATGGAAAACTACTGAACGTAAAATTGCTTAGTAAATCACAAACAGCCATTAAATGCTGGGCTTGCCTGCAACATCCTGTAAAGGATATGCAACTAAGCAAGTTGTCATAAAAAAATACATTACCTTGTAAAAGGGAAGTAATCCCTCATGAGGAAATTCCTTAGTGGCTGAAATTAGATGAACGAAAGGACTACGCAAGCCACCTTTGTAGATGTTGTTCGCAATTATGCCACTGACAAAGTTTTTTCCTACACCAGTAAGGCCATGAAATGATAACACCAATGCCTTAGAAGGATCCTGTGAGTGCAGATGACCCTTAATGTGACCAACAACTGTTTTCTGGACCAAGTGCTGACCATGCAACTTTGATGTTAATTCCGTCTCCAAACCTGTATAGATTCATTAATATTGTTCATATAACAAGGAAACTGAATTGGATCTCACTCAATCATTTCTCACATACGCAGACAAACATGTCTCGTTCTTGTATTGTCATGAGTTTAAAATATTTGGAGACAACCACAACATCAGATGGATGATGTGTGACAGAGATTAAAAACAACATCAGATGGATGATGTGTGACAGAGATTAAAAACAACATCAGATGGATGATGTGTGACAGAGATTAAAAACAACATCAGATGGATGATGTGTGACAGAGATTAAAAACAACATCAGATGGATGATGTGTGACAGAGATTAAAAGCAGAGTATGCCTGACAAATGCTGCATGTCAGACATCGTGGTATTGTTTTTCCTAATCTACACTTTTGTGTGTTGCAGAGCCATTCTTCCCCTCTCCAAGCTCAGAAACCAGCCGGGTTTGCAAGACCGGGGCTGGAGCTTGACATCTGTGGAGAGGCATATTAAGTTAGTTGCATATCCTTTACAGGATGTTGCAGTCAACCCCAGCATGTTTTAGCAGTTTGTGATTTCAAGCAAGTTTACATTCAGTAGTTTGCCATGCTTTCTGAATGACCGACACTCATACCATTGTATTAAAACCAACACAAGGTGGTTTGCTTCCAAATCTCTCGCAGCTGTGTTTCGAACACGGTATGTGAGATTACGAATTGCATTCGTAACCCCTTTGCCATTGAGCTGGCTTATTAGGATGCAGTAATCAGGTCTCTCTCTCTGTCAGTGTGTGTGTGTGTGCACATGCATGTGTGTGTACCATGTGTATGTGGGTACATATGTTAATGTGTATGCAAACTGAGGGTTATTTGGGTAAGAAAGATTGATAATATTAAAGTGAGACAGAAGATTAAAAACAAAAATTGGCTGAAAATACTTCATATGAAAATTAGTGACCAGCAGAATGTTACCACTGGCTGGATAGGACGTACACTGAGAAGGCCTGAAAATAGTTTAACTAGAAAGACCGTTGTTTGGAACCCACCGGGCCAGACAAACAGAGGGGGACAATAAAAACAAGTGGAGAATAGAAGCAGAGACAGAAATAATAATATGAGGACAACATGGACAGAGCTTCTTGAAATAGCTGAGGGTAGGATGGCCTGAGGTGATTTGTTTGAGGGCTCATGCCCCAGTTGGGGGGGGGGGGGGAAGAGAGAAAGCAAGAGGGAGAAGAAAGAGAGAGGGAGAAATTGATGGAGAGAGTGAGGGTGTGTGGGGGAGAGAAAGAGGGGGGAGTGGGGGGGGGGGGGGTAGTTAGAGAACAAACGAACAAACAAACTTTATTTATAGAAAGAGGGAGGAAGGTAGAGAGAGGAGGACACGGACAGACAGACAGACAGACAGACAGATAGACAGACAGACAGACAGACAGACAGACAGACAGACAGAATGAGTATATTACCAGAGCTAGAAAAATGTAAATGTTACTTTCCTCTAGATTAAAAAATAGAAAAGTTACAAAGATGAAAAGAAGGAAAGCATAAGACAAGCATATCTCATATTCATCAAGTGCCTTGCCAACTGGTATAGGTGTTCCTGCATCTCCAAACATTTTGATTTCTAGTGTTCTGGATCAGTTATGCTGATGATATTCCTTTGTGACACTGTCGCAGTCCATCCAGCATCATTTCTCTTGGTCTGCCGCTGCCTCTTTTACTGCAGATCTTTCTAGCCATTACCATGTTTGCCGATGCCTCTCTTCTCATTACATGACCAATGACAGCATACAACTAAATAGATCTTAATGTATAGTATGAGAAAGACCCCAATAAAAAGAGGTAAGGATCCAGCAATGGTCTTGCAAACCCAGCTGGTTCCTGAGCATGGAGAGGGGAAGTAGAACTCTGCAACAGTCCATGTAGAGATGGTACTTTGATACTGGATAAGGAGGAGCCTCCATGAACCCAATGCATCAGACTAAAGGGTTAAAACCCAAAGTCTTCTAGACAATTCCCAACCAACCAGCCAATCAACTTTTTTCTGACCCCTTTAACCACTCTGTTCTGTTCCTGATTCTGCGATTCTTGTTATTTTAACTCCATTAGCCTCTTATGTTATTACTGTAAGTTCTTCTGATCCCAAGTGTTAATTACTTTACAATTAATAATTGTATAGAACAAAAGTTGCTGAGGTGGCATTGTGGTTAGTGAGATTTCCTGCCAGAGGTCAAGGTTCAATCCCCAGTAGGGGCAGGATTTTTCTTTTCCTGACCAGTATAACTCTGAGGTCAACCCAGCCTCATAACAATGGGCACCAAGCAATTTTCTGGGAAGAAAAACCATTGAGGAAGGGAACTGGCCATTCCATCTCATATGTCACAGCCCAGAATATGTGAAGATCTACAACTTTATACTTCAATGGCTCTTTCTCTTACTGGACTACCTTCAATATTACCTAGGGCAGAAAGAGTCACTCAATGAATTCTTAACACAAACACGTCTCTACCTGTAATGTTCTCTATAATCCACCTGTCATTACAGCAGGGAACAAACTGGCACCGGATCACATCATAGCTGGTGTAAATAATGGATCCCACAGCCGCAAAAACTGCAGTGATACCTGTGATTGGTTCGATGCTAAGGCTGGGGGTAATGCAAAGCAAACTGATAAAGAGGAAGCTGGGCTGAAACGTCATGTTGTTAATTGCAATGAAGGTGCAGACTGTTCTCATTCAGCTCTCTTGAAAACTGGCCATTACTGTAAAGCTTTCAGTGTAATAAATCGGCTGTAAGTGTATCTTAGTCTGATGCATCATGGAAAGGATAAGTTCACATCACCTAATGGGAAAAACCCGTAGAAATTAACAAAATAGTTATTGATAATAAATGAATGTGAAATAAATATTCATTCAAAAATATAATACTACGTATTAACTGATTCAGTGCCAAACAAACAGTAGGTCTGGATCAAACAAAAATGGATGGCAGAAAATGGGAAGTAGGAGTGTCACAGTTATGACTTAAAATTGTTCATGTGATAGTAGACATGTTGTATTATAACGCAATGACAACATTTCGGCGATATGTAAGCCCATGGCAGATAGGGAGGTTGCATAAGACAATTAATCATCCCATGACACTTGATCAGTTAAAGTACTTTCCACACTTACAATTAATCATTCCATGACACTTGATCAGTTAAAGTACTGTCCACACTTACAATTACACATATAAGCAGGCCTGACCACAAGCCTAGAACAAATATGGAGAACAAACGAACAAATGATCTTTATTTTCAAAGGGTAACAAATTGGGCACACAGGCCCATCTTACATTCGGCCTGTAAAGGTATATAATATAGGAGATATAAGGCATAGACAGAAAGAAATATCCCAAGGTCTTGGTCGAGTCTGCTAGGATTTTCATGTTCTAATATTAAATACAGGTGCTAAGAGCCATGGGGAGTAAGAAAATGGTCTTAAGGTAGCTATTTATTGCAAGGAGACGTGTAGCATTTGAAAATAAATGCAGGTCAGAGATTCCAAGACTGTCAAGGATGAACACAAGGATGATCTCAATGCCCCACAAAGGACTTGCAATATTTTTTGTGCTGTTATCTGGCACATGGTTAGCATGAAATATGTATCTTTGGCTTTGTGAATGACAATGTCTGGATATAAATGTCCATCTTCTTCATCAGCGATTAATGCTAGCTATGCATCTATTTGTGTATGGGTCATGAAATAAAGGTTCGCTTGAGGCCTTCACTAGTTCCCCCAGAGTTTGTCTGGAAAAACTGTTCTAGTCTGCCAGATAGAATTATGTCAGAATTCTATATCTATTGATGTACTCTCAGGTGGATGATCGTAAAGTGTTGAAGAGAAAAATAAATATTTATCATTTGTCATTTTATTTCTATAGTAATCTTCGGATGTTTGAGTTGATGCTTGGTGGCAAGTCTACACCTCCCCCCCCCCCCCCACCTTTTTTCCCTGGATGTCTAATTGGTAGTGTTTAAATTTCACTAGCTCCTTCAACTAGAAACTATCATGTGATTTAGTTACTAACTCAGTCAACTAGAAAATGTCATGTGATTTAGTCATATGGCGGCGGTTTCAGGTTCAATATCTTCTATGGACAATTGGACTTAAATGTTGACTTCTCGCCCTTGACTTGGGGATGTAAATTACAAGTTAAGTACCTCTAAAGTCTGAAGTTGAAGTGATATATGACTTCCGGTCACGAACATAGAGGATAGGCATTGAAATGGATAAGGCCTCTGGTGTGTTTATGCTCGTGGCTGCCGTTTGCTTTCGCATTTTCCTCATGTTGGACTGGAAGGGTATGGTTCCGTCGCCTTGCTACTGGGTGAGTGCATGGCATGACACTGTGAGCTGTGAATTCGTGTGAAATGCTTTTACATCTACCCGAGATTGTTTGGAACGTGAACTGCTTGTTCGGAGCAATGGCGGCTGGCTGTGTCACAGAACTGACTGGTCTTTTCCTTATGCAGAAATATGTGGCTGCTGGTCTTCTAGTGACTGCCGCTTCCATTGATCATGAACTGTGTTTTCGTGGAGGATTTTCGTGTTGGCATTCTGGCGACGGCATTATGTACAGTGAAATGCTTTTGCATCTGTCCGAGGTTGTTTGTGGCGTGAACTGCATTTCTGGAACAGAAAACATCATCTAGAAATGGAACAAACAACATCTAGAAATATCTAGACTCTGCAGGTGAACAGCTAGGAAAACATCCAGATGGAAAAATGACTGCCGCTTCCATCAAAGATGAACTGTATTTTTCATGCAGGACTTTTGTGTCGGAATTCTAGCGGCTGCTTTATAAAATATCTAGGAACGGAACAAACAACATCTAGAAATATCTAGACTGTGTATGTGAACATCTAGAAAAACATCTGGATGGAAAAATGGGCACCCTTCCGAACGACGGTCCCAAATTATTTAGCGTAAAAAGCATAACCCTTACATCCCATTAGCTGATATAATAAAAAATACGAACTACGAACTAAAATACAGAACTGAGAAAATGGAAATACATACCACTAATAGTTAACAGTTATATGTGGAAATTGCGGCACTAAAGTTGTAAACACTGACAGAAAACATGTTCTAAACTCTTGTATCGGTATATCCGTAAGGGAAAAAATTATACATATCAGAACGAGCACTGAATGTGTTGTTGATCACTTGCGGTTCAGTGTGTCACGGACTGCTAGATTGATCGATGGATACAAGAAATGTGTCTGGGCCTGGAGGGCCCTCACTGTCGTCTGTAGCACAAGATATTGATATACACTCCACCGACGGTGAGAGGCCTTCGGGCCCAGAAACATTTATTGTATCCATCGATCGGTCCAGCAGTCCGCCACACACTCAAATGTCGATCAGTCTAGTGTCTAGCAGACGACGATATTTTCAAACGTAAGTGACTGACAACACATCGCCCCGGAAATGACCTTATAAGGCCCTATAAGGGATGCATTTTACACTAAATAATTTGGGACCGTCGTTCGGAAGAGTGCTGAAGAAGACTGTAGCTTCCATCAAAAGTGAACTGTATGTTTCGTGGAGGACTTTTGTGTTGACATTCTAATAATAGTTTAAGGGGCAGTGAGGAGCACTTTATGTGATATTCACTGGCACAGGAACGGAGCATAATGGGGACGACCCGTTGCTGTGAGTCAAGTTGGAACCGCGACTAACTAACTAACCCTTAAGTTGGAGTGTGTTGGCTGTTGTGTTGTTACGTTACTGTTGTTGTTGCCTGCCTGATGGGGAGGGTCAGTGGTAAATAGGGAAAGCTAATCTACAAGAAAAAAAATTAGTCCAGCGTACTTTATACTATTAGAAATAGTCGCACGTTTATGGACTACACTTGAGTTCAAAGCGAGATGTGAGTGAAAGCCAAAACAAATAAATATTCTTCTGGAATATCGAATCCTGACCCGGCTCTCAGATGTCCGTCGTACCTCCTCCTAGTCCTATCTCTCAATCAATTCAATCTTAATTCTTACTTTCACTTTCTGATTCTGTGTGTGTGTGCTGATCAAAACCTCTGAATTTATATCTCATGTTATATCTCATAACCGCTTTTGTTATTTCAAGTTAATATAATACAGAGCTATGTTTGTCTCTAAATACAAAAATAAACAGCAAGATTTAATATTACCGTCAAATAGTCAAAACTAATTTAAGAATTACTAATCACGATTCCTTCCCTGATGTTTCATTTTCTAAACAATTGAAACTATCTCTGTGACTGAAGAGTCAATCATCATCATCATCTTCAAGTGCCTTGCCAGCTGGCGTAGACATTCATGTCTCTCCACAGATCTCGGTCTTTGGTGTTCTGGATCAACTCTGCTGACAATAATCCTCCATGCCATCATCTCAGCCAATGCAGCATAATTTCTCTTGATCAATAATTTGAATAATATCCAGGAAATACATTTCTTTTTCTTATTTCGTTCGCTTTAAATATGTCAATAACTGCAATGTTGTCTCCTGTATAAATTTAACTGTCTTTTTTAGTTCACTCAGCGGTTCATAGAGTTTATCTTCCACTGTGATTTCTCTAGGCCAGAAGGTTTGCCTAGATATGTTGTATTTTTGGCAGTCTTGGAGTATGTTCTCTGCTGTCTGCCTCCATGCCATCATCTCAGTAAATGCAGCATAATTTCTCTTGGTCAATAATTTTAATAATATCCAGGAAATACATTTTTTTTTCTTCTTTCGTTCCCTCTAAATATGTTAATAAATACAATGTTGTCTCTTGTGTGAATTTAACTGTCTTTTTTAGTTCACTCAGCGGTTCATAGAATTTATCTTCCACTGTTGTCTCTCTAGACCAGAAGGTTTGCCTAGATAGGCCTATGTTGTATTTTTGGCAGTCTTGGGGTATGTGCTCTGCTGTCTGCGACGTCAATACACATGTGCACATGACTGATTCACCAATCCTTAATTTTGTATACACGTGATTGCGTAATCTACTGTGTCCTGTTCTGAGGCGCAGAATAATGACTTGTTCTGGTCTATCCATAATGTGGTAGTCATCTTGAACAGGTTTTGGTGACTTTCTGACTGATTTGATCATTCTTTTCTTTTGGTGGTATGTAACGGGCACATTAGGCTGTTCTTCTTCTGCTCCTTCCTTAGCCAATCGATCAGCTCTGTCGTTCCCGGGTACTCCACAGCAGGGTTGCCACTTTTTTTTTGACCAAATATATCTAGAAACGGCACAAACAACATCCATAAATATCTAGATTTCGTTGGAAAGTATCTAGGAAAAATATCCAGATTGAGAAAGTAAGAAATTACATATGTATTGATGTGACTGCCGGTCTCCCTGGCGTAGAAATTTACGCAAACCATTACCGGTGCATTATCGGTTCCAATTGCAGCCTAATTCTTCAAGTTTAAATGATTACTGACCAAAAGTTTTTTCAGTGCCTGAACTATACTTTCTGCATCACACTCTTCCAAGTGAACTAGTCCAAGAAATGTAGAAATTACTTTGTATGTGCTGTTGCTATAATATACAACACATGTACCAAGCACTTTCAGAACCGAAATGTCATTCGATTCGTCTAATAATAAAATATATTTATTTGTACAAATATCACTGATCAGATCTTCTTCAAAGTGAGAAAACAAAGTACTTCTGATCATATTTGTACACTTGCTGCGATGCATTTTCACGTCCTTTAGCACTTTACTGTCAGAAATAGTGTTTTTAATCAAATCAATCAAATGGTCAAATGATCACAGTTCACGATTGCACAATGACAACTTAAAAATATTGCGACAGATTTTTCAACTTTTGATGATTCATTATTCTGTGTAGTTCTGAAAACAAATGTCAACGGTGGCATATCCCTAAATGTCACTGCATTTTTATGTTTTTTAGTCTCTGCATGTTTCTTCAAGTCTTGTATTTTCGCTTTCATTTCGCACTTGCAGTACTTACAACGAGCCTTAGTCACATCTCCATGAATTGACATCACCCAATCTATAATTATGTCATCCTGCAGCCACTCTTTCCGAAATTTTTGTTCATATTGCTTTACTTTTGGCATGTTGCAAGAATTGTTCAAAGTGGAGGACACATATAAAGGTGAGCAATTACAAAAACAAATCACATGAAAAAGAATCGCAAAGTCGGAATCACAGCAATAATTCGCAACACGATGAGTTTACAGTTCAAATAGTTAGTTAGTTAGTTAGTTAGTTAGTTAGTTAGTTAGTCAGTTAGTTAGTTAGTTAGTTAGTTAGTCTTTCCTCTTGAGCCTAAGGCGGCGCATAGGGCAGAAGTCATGGCTCTCCATGTCCGGTGGTTCGCTGCTACCTGTTGTAGATCCTGGATGTTCACTTGGCCATTGAATGAGCCTTCTCTGATGACAGTTCTACGCAGGGTCTCTCTTGGTCTTTCCCGTTTTCTTGTCCCTACTGGTGACCATAAGAGGGCTTGGTTGGGGAGCCTTGTCTTGTCCATTCTGAGTACATGGCCGATGCACTTCCAAAGGCGTTTTCTTATAAAATTGGATACAATGTCTTGCTTAGTCTCTTGTCTTATTTGCGTATTGGTTCTGAAATCTGTTCAAATAATGTTATTATAATTTATGCGCCCTTTTACTCATTACCGGGGGGTTGCCAGATTGTTGAGCGTTGACCCAAGTCAGTTCAAAGTTTAAATAATGGCAGTTACCATAATTTATGCGCGTCCAGACCAAACATAATATGGGTAAATGACACCGAAAGAAAAGTAAAATCTAGAGAGTATCATAAATATCCAACTCCAAATGAAAAGTATCTAGAATTGCATCCAGCATCCAAACGTCAGAAAACGGTATCCAGACGCCGGCAAAAACCTCTAGATCTGGATATAAAATATCTAGAATGGCAACTATGCTCCACAGTGGGATGGTATCCACTGTATGGTGACTTTATGCTGACTGCTAAGTTCAGAAAGTAGTGTCCTTAGTACTGGCAATGTCCCAGACAGGAGCGCCTCGAGTACTGATTTTGCATCTGCCAATAGCACTACCGGTTGTGTACCATGGCTGGTATTTAGTAATTTCTCTGTTGCTATCTTGATTGCCTCAATTTCAGCATCATAGTTATGGTAGTACTTTCCTGTTGGTACTCTGGCCGTGTCCCTAATATTATTTGGGTTTTCTATGTACACTCCCGCTCCTCCATTTCGATACCACAACATGATACCACAACATCCAGCTTAAGAATGGAGGTGGAGGCAGTCACTGCGGCTCTCCGCTGGATGGAGAATACGACACACACACACACACACACACACACACACACACACACACACACACACACACACACACATCGTGATTGTAACTGACTCAGAAAACATGCTGACGAGGGTGAGGACGGGCAGGCTTCGTGCGGAGTGGCTTGCTTCGCTTCGTGGTCACGGGTGACAAGCATCGCCTGGATCTTTTCTCCGGGGCATGCCGGTGTGCTGGGAAATGAACAGGCGGACAGATTGGCTGGCTCTGCAGAACTTGGTGGAGTATTGATACATGACAAGGCAGACGTCGTTGCGGCCTTGTGGGAGCACGTGTACACCTCAGAGGAGCAAATGGATTACCATGGTCTGGCAAGAATGAGACAGCCAGGAGTGACGAGGGGATCTGGCCGACACTCAACGCTTAGAGGAAAAGCGAGACGGACATGCAATCAGATTGCTACCGGTACTATTGGTGTTGGAACTTTTCGATGGCTGCTGAGGATGGGGACGGAGTGCTTATGGGAATGCCCCGAATGCTGTGATGTCGATTCCTAAATCAATTAATCAATCAATCAATCAATCCTCCATTTCGAACAGCATTTTGTGCTGACCCATCTCATCTGTGTAGACTCGGATCCAGAGGTCATGTGGGTATTCTTCATCAAGGAAGCTAAGAGTGGCTGTTCTGCGCTATACACTGTTCTGTTCTTCCTTGTCAAATATTCCTCTCACGTTTGTCTGGATTTGTACTGATAGTCTATGCTCATCTTTCCATGGAGTTCGCTATGGAATAGTTTTCAGGGGGATACCAACTGTGGGCAGGTCGGTGGTTTCTCTGCAGAGCCGTTTGGCCTGGTGGATACAACTGCTTCTTTTCAACCGCCCCATAGCTAAGTTTTCAAATCTGTTCTTCATAGGGTGGCCTGGCAAGCTGAGGAACTTTTCTGCTCGTATTAGCGTTTTCGTATCTCTGCGCTCTCTCGGTGCTTGTGTCCTCCCCATCTTCTCCATCTCCACTATCGGGGTTGATCTCATACCTCCTGTGGTGACTCTACGTGCTTGATTTTGCACATTGTCGAGTTCTTGTAGTGTGGTGTTTGATGCTGAACACCACGCAGCTGACCTGTATTCCGGGTGTGGTCGTATGCTCTGTTGATAAACTTTGTTAAGTATTTTCTCACTGGCTATCCATGTGGTTTCACTTAGTTTTCTCAAGATGGCTATTTTCCTTCTGGCTTTTGCTACTACTTTGTTGATGTACTGTTTCCATGTCAGCCTGCCATCAAATGTTACCCCAAGGTATGTTGGTTCTTTATCTGCTCTAAGGGGTATTCCATTTATCTGGATGATCCCTGCCTTTTGTTTTGGAGAGAGGGTAAAAAGAGTGGTGCTGCACTTGCCAATGTTTATGCTGACACACCATTTATTTGCCCATGCAACAAATGCATCTACAGCTCTTTGTAGTGATCTGGTGGCCACTGATGCATGTTCATTTGTGCTCCACAGAACCAGGTAATCGGTGCACATTGCCGCTTTAATTCCATGCGGTAGATTAGCAACGAGATCATTGATGAAGATTAGAAAAAGTATGGAGGACAAGACTCCACCCTGGGGAACACCGTGACGCAGTAGTACTTTTTTGCTCTTGATTCCGTCTATCTGTACTCGGGCTCTTCTGTTGTGCAAGTATGCTTTCACCCATTTGTACATTCTTCCATTCACTTTATTGTTTCTCAGTTTCTTCATCAGATCTTCTGTCCATACTTCGTCAAAGGCTTTCTTCAGATCTATATATGCAGCAAGCACCAGCTTCTTTTCTTGGAATGCATTCTCAGTTTCTTGAAAGAGGTAGGTTGTCTGATCTCCCGTAGAGTAGCACTTCCTAAAGCCAACCTGCTGTGGCACAAGGATGTTTTCACTTTCAATGTACCACTGCAGTCTGTGATTGATGATGCGCTCCATTGTTTTGTAGAGACAGCTGGTAAGGCTAATTGGTATGTAGCTGGAGGCAATGGAACTATTTCCCCCTGATTTTAGGAGGGGTATCATGATTGCTTCTTTTCGGGCGTGTGGAACACTGCCTAAGGTCCAGCTGTTATTGAAGATCTGCAATAGCTTTCTTTGGCCTCTGTTCCTAGGTTCCTGACCATTTCATTGGAGATACCCTCAGCTCCTGGTGACTTTCTCATTTTCAGTTTTGATATGGCTAGCTCCAGTTCGCTGATTGTGATATGTGCCTTCAGAACCTCATGTACTGTTTCATTCTGTCCTGTATGTTGCCATTTCTCTCGAATCTCTTGTTGTTTCTCTGGGCTAATTTTGATATTGTTATTTTGAGGAAATGAGTCCGCAAAATGGTCAGCTGCTTGTTTTCCTGTTAAGATGTTTCCGTCTTTATGTAGTGAAATTTTTGAGCTTCTCCCTGTGCCCTCATCGTTAAGTTGTTCTATTAGCTTCTACAACTTCCTAGTGTCTCTTTCAAAGTTCAGTGACTCTGTTTTCTCCTGCCAGCTTTTCCGTCTAGCCTGCAGCTTGGCACTTCGAAATTTGGCTTTTGCGTGCTGGAATTTATTGTGGTGCTCTTGGCTGGATGTGGCCTCTGCTTGCTTTCTACACGCTTCCACATCATTATGCAACTGTTCCAGTTCACTACTCAAGTAGGATTTATAATGTTTACAGGCTCCTCTTGGTACTGTTTCTCGTGCTGCCTGTTGTATGCATTTCCCAAACTCTTCAACTACTTTATTTATGTTTTTCTCAGTATTCTGGTTTCTAACCAGTATGCTGGTGCGATGCTTGTACATTGCCCAGTCTGCTTTCTTGTAGTTCCACCACGAGAGGGTGCTGCTTTCAATTACAAGCTAATTTTCTACAGTTAGAAAGATTGGTCGGTGGTCACTACCACCAAGTTGTTTCCCAACAATTCGTATAATGTTCCAATCCAGGTCTGGTGAATGAAAAGGAAGGTCATGTGTAGTTGTAGTGTGCCATGATCTCGAGTAGACAGTATGTGGGTCGGACGGCTTTTTGATCAAGATGAATTTATTTTCATCCTGCCAGTCTTCTAGTCTCTCTCCTCTCTGGTCCATGTGATCATAGCACCAGCTCTGCGAGTGGCCGTTGAAGTCGCCACACACAATCATTTTTTCCTGTGGGCGGTCACTTGGACAGTAGTAATTGATCAGATGAAGGTCTGTATTGCCTTCTTAAGTTTAAGGGTCTGTTACTCAGCCCCTTCCACGTAATCTTCAATTTGGGAAGCAGAGATGTTATTTTTTACAAGGGTCAATATCCCACCCTTTCGCGTGTCCTTTCGGTCAGATCGGTAACACAGGTAGCCTCTGATTTTGAAGGCTATATTTTCGTTGAGGCGAGTTTCTTGCAAGCAACATACGCTTACTTTTTCTTGGTCCAAGATGTTTACTAGTTCTATTTTTTTTTCTGACTCCCTCCGCACTCCAGTGCATTATTTTTAGCCTTTGTTTGGTATGGCCAGACGCTCTATTCTCAGGTCCATTGGCTCCACAGGACGTTTGAGAAGGACCTCCAGTAGTTGTGGTTGGACCCTTTCGAGGCATAGGGCCCGGCACTGCACCTGCCTAGGGGTCCAAAGCAGGGCGAACACCATAACATTTAGCAGTTGTCGACATATTTCATGGCGTGATTGCGTGGCATCCTGATTGCTGTGGTGCGCCTCCTGGCTGTTTGCTTCCGTCTTCAGCACCTTTCCTTTGCTAGAGCAGACTGTGGTCTTACTCGAGTTTAGGTGTGTGTCAGAATCCCCAATAAGGGTTTAGAGAGTTAATAAGAGTTAAGACAAGTCTAGTAGGGAGACACCAGATAGGAGAGACACCAGCGCTATAAATAGCTTCACAAGGGGACACATTTGTGTCAACCAAGGGAGCAATAAGGACAGTTGAGCGAGGGCTTCCCCAAGCCATTGGGAAGCTTGGCCTTACGAGTAACCGTGGAGTACCCGGTTACTCAAGTTCACGAGCCAGCGTGCTTGGGACTCCATGCACGCAAGACTCGCTAATGCACGGAGAGTACAGCGGCCGTGCTTGACCACGCAATGTGTAGCGTGTGGACAGACCCGACTGGAGACGATTAGAGAGTAGACGTGTTCTTGACAAATGCTGTAAGTTTCTAGGCAATAGTTAAATATTAGGCTTTAGATTTAAATTGTGATTACTAGCATCATTTCTCACCACTTCATTACATTCATGTTGTTTAATGTCAATGAAGCATACCGCTCGCAGAGCTTGTAAATTGCCAGCTCTAAATAAATTGCATTCCTTTTGCAAATGACACGAGTTGTTATTTCGTGCGGTGCAAAAGTAGGGGAGTCCTAAAAGACCTGTCGCAAGCAAGTTGCTGACAGGCAGGACCCCAATTGGTGTCAGAAGCCACTGAACCAACGTCAACAGGCAATTGGTATCAGAAAGTTCTGAACCAGCTTCAACAAGCACGATTCAACATCATTGCTGTGTTAAAATATTTGAAAGTAATGTAAATTTGTTTGCATATATGGCATAAATAATTTTCTCTTGTGAATTATTACGATCATACCATTTGTGGAGCTTGAACCACAATGAAGCAAAATTAAATTACAAATTGTGAGATTCTACGAAAATTAAGTTTGAAAGTGTGTTATTCTACGGAATTAATGAAAATGTATACAATCATCAGTTCATATTTTCAAGCAAACCATCGTGTACATTTCATTGTGTGTGATACAGCCATCAATGTCACCAGTCAGCATATTAAGTAAATAGATTAGCTACTGAACGGAAGCCTTAGAACGAAGTTATACCAAAGTAGTCAGAAAGTGAAGACAAGACGACATCGACTGTCATACGACGAATCATCTTACGAATCATGACAATCATTCAGACTATCATATCATTCATTCATTAACACCATTTATCATTATCTATCACATTTTTCATTCATCAGCCGCATGAAAGATAAATTTGTATTTACAACATATGCGTGTGTCTAATGTTTGATGCTCTACTAAACAGAAGCATCCATTGTGTTATCAAGTCAATCATTTTGTGAGTGTGGAAGACAGCGGTGGAACATCCCAAGAACCGTATTTTCCAAAGAATTAGATGAGTATATTTTCAGAATATTTTGGTATGCTCTAAATTAATCATGCATCTTCCTTTTCAGTAAAGATGTAAATTACTAACACATAATTACAAAACCATTGTGTAATAATTACTGTGATATCTTTTTGAACTAACATAAAGCCACAAAATGGCGTCATTAAGTGATTGTATCCAGGCAGGCAAAGAAATGGGCCACACTGGAGAGAAATTAGAAAAGTGGGCGGATCAAAAATATAAAGAAGAAATAGCTCGAATGGAAAAGAAGGCTGCTCTTGACAGAGATGAAAGAGCATTAGAAAGGCAACATCAAAAAGAAATGAAAGAAGTCGAAGAAGCTACCAAACAGAAACAGTTAGAGTTAGATCAAGCTACCAAACAGAAACAGTTAGACTTAGATCATGCCACCAAACAAAAGCAGATACAAGTAGACTCAGAGACTAAATTAAAAATGAAGGAAATGGAGGTAGATTCAAACATACAGATAGCCTCTAGCAAACAAAAGAGCCAAGAAGAACAGAACAAGTTTAGTAAGTATAAAGGCCTTATCAAACCATATAGCGTAGGGGATTCAATTAGCGCATGGACTGAGAATATAGAATTCCAACTAAAGACTCAGAAAATACCTTTGGATGACTGGGCAATGATCTACATGAGAAACCTCAGTGGGGAGCCTTAAAAGTAATAGAATCCATACCTACAGAGCTAAGGAACAATTATCAGTACATTCACGATAGGATCATGCAACACTTTCTGTTAGACGCCACTGGGTACCAAATTCAGTTCTCCCAAATTAAGCCAAAGGCAACTGAAACCTTCTTAGACTACATCTCTAACATGCAGAGCACATTTAAAAAGTGGACTAGGGCGGCGAAAGTGGGTAACAACTATGAAAAACTAGAAGATCTTATGGTAATGGACAAGGTGATATCTACCGTTCCTAGCCCTTTTGCGAAGTTTCTCCAACAGTCAGATATTGAAGCTATTCAGCAATTAGAAAAACGTTGGTCAGCATATTTTTCATCTAATCGGGACATATTTAAATCTACAACACATGATACAGAAATCACTGCTTTTGCAAACAAAGTACCTGATAGATCTTACAATCAGAAAGATTACCGTAAGAAGGACAAACCATATCAGAAGCCACCTCGATGTGGATATTATAGTCTTTTTCATCCTAGCTACACCATGTGTGATAAAAACCCCGCATATCCGTCACACTTAGAAGCAGTGTTAAAGAAGCAAGAAAGCAGAAGAACGTCATTTAAACGTGCTGTTAAATGTTACTTTTGTTCCAGCTATGGCCACTATAGTAATAAATGTCTTGGTAGACAACGAATGAAGGCAAATAATGCAGCACTCATCGATACGTCATCAGACGATGAGAGTGACATTGATTCGGAACTTGTGAATGTGTTACCAACGAGTGAATGTGAAAGTGTAGCAGTAGTAACCGACATATTAGACTTTAGGAAATGTGACATATGTCACCAGTTTCATGCGGATGGTAAATTGAAATGTGGGCACGTAATACCATGTTCAAATGAAGATGCTAACGCAGCTAGTGCCTCTAGAGGTAAACCTAAGTTCTACGATGCACTGGTCAATGATCAACCATGCCAATGTTTACTTGATAGCAGAAGCACTCTACTGCGTTTAAGGAAAGAACTTGCTAGACCAGAAGATTACACGGGTGAATTTGTCAAATGCCGTACTTTCTCTGGAACCATTGAGAAATACCCACTGGCAAAAGCGCATATCAATACCCCGTTCCTTACCGGCACATTTACTTGCGCAATCCTGCAAGATCCATGCACGGATCTCATTTTAGGATGCCTAGATTCATTGAAACAATGTACAAACGACGACATAAGAGCCTGGAAACATACACACATGGCTAACGCTGTAACAAGGTCAGATACACAAACAAACTATACTGACTTACAAAATGAAATGCTACAGCTATTAACACCAAGTGGTGCCGATACCAACACTACTCGACAGAAATTTATCGAGGCACAGAGCACCGACCAAACTATCGCACCTTATTTTAAATTGTTGGGTGAGCGAGCGAAAGTGACTAAAAATGCATCTTGGTATTTTAGAAAACATAACGGAATTCTCATGCGTTATTACACAAATAATAACCATGAAATTCAGCAGACGGTGTTACCTGTAACATACCGACAAAATGTGCTAAACATCGCACATGAGTCACCGTTTGCTGGACATTTGGAGTATGATAAAAACGCGAGCCAGAATTTTGTCACACTTTTACTGGCCTAAATTCTGTTCTGACATAAAAATTTTCTGTCGGTCGTGTACTATTTGTCAACATCTTGTACGAAAGGGAAAGCATGTGACGGCTGAAGTTCAACGGTCATTATTAGCATCTAGACCATTTGAGTGTGTAGCGGTCGATATTGTTGGACCCCTAAATCAGGTGTCAAGCAAAGGAAACCGATTTATACTTACTCTCATGGATCTATGCACCAGGTGGATCGAAGCTATTCCACTGAAATACATCACCTCCAAAGATGTGGCAAATGTATTTTTGCACCTATTTTCTCGCTTTGGCTTCCCACGATCTATCTTATCAGATCGGGGAACGCAGTTTATTTCGGCTGCTACGCAAGCCTTAACAAAATTGTTAGGAGTAGAGCAGCATTTCTTTACCCCGTACCACCCAATGAGCAACGGGATCATATAAAAAATTAACGGGGATCTCAAACACATGCTGGCTAAAGTAACAGCGGAGAACCCATCTGATTGGGACACACTATTGCCAGCAGTGCTATTTGCCCATAGAGAAATTCCGCATTCGAGTACGGGTTTCTCACCTTTTGAGTTAGTTTATGGGGCGAACCCTCGAGGACCCCTAACCATTTACCATCAGCTAATTACTAGCTTACCAGACAATCCAACAGCAGTAACACCATATGAGATGGTACCGGAGACATGCGATAGAATAATGAAAGCGTGTGTAATAGCCAAGGCATCTTTGGAGAGGAAAGGACAGATGTACCGCGACTATGCAAATAAGGGTGCTAAAACGATACACCTTGAACCAAATCAGAAGGTTTTGCTTCTACTACCTGATAAACGTAATTTGTTACTAACATCGTGGCAAGGGCCATTCAACGTTGAACGTAAAATATCAGATGTGGATTATGAAATATGGATAACAGGAAAATTAAAGATATTTCATATCAACATGCTGAAACCATACTTCTCACGACAAGAACAACAGACAGACGAACAAAATGCACCAACACCAAGTGATCGGACGACAGACGTACACAACACAACTTCACTATGTAGGGCGACACACGACAGCGACACTTAGCCAGGTAACAGCACACGCAGCTAGTACCACAACAGTATTTAACGAGACAGACGAAGACGAAATGGAATTACCAGTCCCTACTGTAGACACGACTGCGGCCATTGACAGCATAAAGATAGAAACCAAACTTACAGACGATCAACGACGACAGATGATAGAGCTAGTGACAGAATACAGAGACATTTTCTCCGACATCCCAGGAAAGACAGACAGAATAGAACATTCGATTATTCTGACTGACAACACTCCAATAAAGTGTCGACCTTATTCTATCCCTTTAAACTATAGGTCGAATCTCGACAAAGAATTACTATCTCTCGAGTCGAGTGGAATTATTCAGAAATCTCAGTCAGAGTATTCTTTCCCTATCGTCCTTGTCGCCAAAAAGGACTCAACTATTCGACTCTGCGTCGATTATAGGCGTTTAAAAAAAATAACCAAAATTGATGCTGAACCAATCCCAGCATGCGAGGATTTGATCTTGGACATGTCTACATCTCGCATATTTAGCAAGCTTGACCTCACGAAAGGTTATTGGCAGGTCCCGATGCAAATAAATTCGATTCCCTTAACAGCTTTCTCCACTCCTTTAGGTCTATATGAGTGGCGCTTTCTTCCTTTTGGCCTTCGTAACGCTCCAGCAACTTTCGTCCGTCTAACTAGGGATCTTCTCCATGGGATGACCAATATTTCTACATATATAGACGACATATGTATTCATACGGAAGACTGGACGTCACACCTACTGAAACTACGACAAGTCTTCGACAGGTTGCGAGTATTCGGGCTTACAGTTAAGCCGACAAATGTAGAGTTGGGCATGGAACAAATTGACTTCCTAGGTCATACCATCTGCAGGGGCCAATTAAGAACAGATGACAGAATCGTCACCCAGATTCTGAATTTGACAATGCCAACGACCAAGAAACAGGTCCGAAGTTTACTGGGTCTGGTAAACTACTATAGTAAATTTATTCCAAATCTGGCGGAAATCACCAGTGTTTTTTCTAACATCTTAAAAGCTTCGGCTAAATTATCTGTACAAGATGCAGGATTAATTAGCGCGTTATCAAAACTGAAATACCTATTTAGCGTTCCACCTATCCTGCGTTTGCCTAATCCAAAACTTACCTATTTTTTACGTACAGATGCGAGTGCTATCTCCATATCTGGGATACTAGGACAGTTCTACGAAGGGAAGTTCCACCCAGTAATGTACGTAAGTCGGAAAATTTTCCCTGCTGAATCTAGATACTCAGCATCAGAATTGGAGGGCCTCAGCTTAATCTATTGTGTTAAGAAATTTCATAGATTTTTGGCAGGAGCACAGTTTATGATCGAAACCGACAATTCTCAGTTGTCTGTGATGCAGTCTGGCATTCCCCACAATAACAGAGTCTACAGGTGGGCTTTGATTCTGCAGAACTACACATTTACTATCCAACACTTAAAGGGAAGATTGAACACTTTGGCAGACGCTTTGAGTCGACCGTCAATCATTGAAATACCCGATTTGCAGGAAGAGATCGACCAGAGATCACCAGAAACAGTGACACTGTAAATGTTAAGTAAATCAGTGCCGTATGTGGTGATTAAGATACACTGTAAGTGCGTTATCATCGCCAAACATGTAAACTGTGTGAAAGTAACAGTGCCATGAAGAGTGTAACGAACAGACGCAGAAGTAACATGCGCTGACACACACATAAGCGATATTAACGGTGAAGTGTTAACTGTGAACCTACATAACTTAGTAGGGAACTATATTTATACACTATCCATGAAGGAGAGCATAAAAGGCTTTGGCGAAATGAACTATGTGATAAGAATAGTCTACAAAGAACATTGCTCCATCTTCACACCTGAAAGGAGGACTTCAGTTAGTGTAATTAGATATAGAAATGCAACTGTGATATATATATATTATTATTTTATTAACAGTACACATAACTACATTTTTCTATGAATAATTGAATTGCAAAATGTTCAAACGCATATATAACTTTATTTATGTCATGTGGTAGTTAGAAATCACCATCATTTATTTAATAACCCATTTAATATAACGCCAATGATAGAAATACAATTGTTAGATATTACATTAGTTTATCACCGCATAATCATAATCATTTATAAATTCAATTATCTAAAATATCATTTCTAAACTAACCCAACCATTTAGGAATTAACATCATTTCATTTACAAATAACACTTTAAGGTAGTTAACTCAATTCTCTTAAATGAAATTAATTAGTTAGATTATTTCCCTTAAGATAATTTAAAACAGCACACCAAATTATGTTAGTTAATATTACAGGATCGGTGACAAACCATCCTTACAACCGTGTATATTTTGTATAGACATGACACGTGCAAACAATCCGCACAGTCATTTGGCGTGAATACTGTTATAATTCAGCCAATCATTTATTGTAAATATGTAATGTTCATTTATGTGATGCTATGAACCATATTTTAATGACGAGTGAATGTTTTAGCAAAAGGAGAGTATGAAAGCGAGTGAAAGATGTATGAAAGAGGTATAAATGAGAGGAGAGAATGTGAGAATTAGTAAACAGGGAAAGAAAGAGAGAGAGAGAGAGAGAAAGGTAGCGGCAAATTTTTCACCGCTAAAACGTCTTATTCTGACTTGTCTGTGTAACCAATGTGTTGTCAAGTTATGTGTGTTACTGTCATACTTTGGTAGATTAGATAGGGAATATACTTTGAGCGTCTTAAAGCGGAGTTGTGGTCATAGATAAGAATAACAAACATTTGTAACGACAATAAACCGATTTACGGCGCTCGAAGGAATACACACATTTAATACACTAACGCATACACAGGTTAGCAAGTTAGGTACACTGTAGTTTATTAGAAAACACGCAAACAAACAGGAAAACAAACACATAAAAGTTGCACACACTATTTGTTTCAAAGAACAACAACTTAAATTCAGGGGACACAATAACTTCTTAAAAACCTTAATGTAACATTGAAAATAGCTTTTCACAAGCGGAAGCGAGAAGGTGAAAAGTAGAACTGTATGTATATGAGTTGGAGGGGATATTAATGGGAACATGAACATTTTATGCTCATGTGTTGCACTCATAACAGAGTCAACTTGTATTTGGGTTGTCATTTCGGGCAATATGAGGACAGGTCGAGACAGAAGTCAACGGGTGAAAGTCAAAAGACATAGGGTCAAACGACGGAAGCCAGGACATAAGTTATAACACAACGGATCCGGTTCAAAACAATTCCCAAAGATATCTAAAGAACCAACTATACTGATACAAGGGCTACTCAATTAGCCGAGTGAAAAGATAGAACAGTGTGAGTAAAGGAAGAAGAGAGTTGTTCTATCCCCAAACGAGAGATTTACAACTTATTGGATATCTGACAAAATTGGACATCCAATTTTTCTTTGTGACCATACGTGTTACAAACATGAGTTAAAGGGGTGTAACACTTCACAGAGAGGAGGGGAGCCTGTCAGAATCCCCAATAAGGGTTTAGAGAGTTAATAAGAGTTAAGACAAGTCTAGTAGGGAGACACCAGACAGGAGAGACACCAGCGCTATAAATAGCTTCACAAGGGGACACATTTGTGCCAACCAAGGGAGCAATAAAGACAGTTGAGCGAGGGCTTCCACAAGCCATTGGGAAGCTTGGCCTTACGAGTAACCGTGGAGTACCCGGTTACTCAAGTTCACGAGCCAGCGTGCTTGGGACTCCATGCACGCAAGACTCGCTAATGC
Organism: Cepaea hortensis; assembly: GCA_963921405.1. Classification (NCBI taxonomy): domain Eukaryota; kingdom Metazoa; phylum Mollusca; class Gastropoda; order Stylommatophora; family Helicidae; genus Cepaea; species Cepaea hortensis. The sequence continues at coordinate 138,827,950 of OY992879.1, read as the reverse complement.
ACGGAGAGTACAGCGGCCGTGCTTGACCACGCAATGTGTAGCGTGTGGACAGACCCGACTGGAGACGATTAGAGAGTAGACGTGTTCTTGACAAATGCTATAAGTTTCTAGGCAAAAGTTAAATATTAGGCTTTAGATTTAGATTGTGATTACTAGCATCATTTCTCACCACTTCATTACATTCATGTTGTTTAATGTCAATGAAGCATACCGCTCGCAGAGCTTGTAAATTGCCAGCTCTAAATAAATTGCATTCCTTTTGCAAATGACACGAGTTGTTATTTCGTGCGGTGCAAAAGTAGGGGAGTCCTAAAAGACCTGTCGCAAGCAAGTTGCTGACAGTGTGTAGGCACGCACACACATGTCTGCGCATGCATGTACAGACATACACATCTAGAGCGTTCTGATTCTTTCTCGGCGCCAGTGACTAGCCGCAGCCCCTTCTCCTGTTAAAACAGGTCCGCCACGAAAAGGCCAGGAGTTGGACTTTTGCTGCAGTGGTGATGAATGTACGAGCCATTGGGGTATTTATGCAAGGTTGGGCGCTCACCACAACTTCGACCCCGGCTACATAACAGCTAAATTTGGAACCCCGGGAAATACAGCAGCATCATGTGCGTGCCATTAAGCGTTGGCAGTCATGTTTCGCTATCTCACACGATCACCAGAGTCGCGGATAAGCTTTGTATTTTCGTCTTTATCATACCATATCGCCAAACTATCCAGATATTTACTTCTCAGCTATCCCTTTGACATTTCCCCCTCAATTTTGCCAGTTCTCACCAAGTTCTGAGTTTATTTCTTCGAATAATGTGACACCAAAACATGTTGACCATCTACGTTAGGGTTGCTAGACGTCCGGCAAAAAGAGGACATGTCCTCCTTTTTATTCTAATATTCTCCGTCCGGCAGGCAAAGCTAAAAACCTTTAAAATGTCCGGCTTTTCTTATGTTTACATTGTTAAAGACTCTTGCATGAACAGTGGAGTTTATTTTTCCAAAATTGCCCAAATGCATGTTGCTTTTACAGAGTTACTTAAAATTTGTGAAGTATTCTTTTGTATCCCTGGACACAATGGCAATGTGGAAAGAGTGTTCTCCTTGATTAATGCTCAATGGAAATAGGAAAGGAACAGACTCTAACTCGACTCTGTGAAGGGCATCATTCTCACAAAGTACAATTTGAAGAATATCACATGTAAACAGTTTTATGCATATGTGATTGCTAACGAGGATCGTCTACGAAAAGTTGGCTCCTGCAATAAATAAATATGTTGTGTAATTAATAAAGATTATAAGGTAATAACTGTACAATCTGCTGTTTAAATAATGTTTTTTTTTTTTTTTTTTTTTGTTTTTTTTTTAGCATTTTGAATAAGTCTCCATTGAATTTATCTCATCTCATTTCATCATGTTCCTCTTGTACCTTGCGGTGTCGAGGTGAAGTGTAAACTTCGTGAGAGTGCCCGGTTATGGGCTTCGTATATCGACATTCCCATGGATTCTGCTATTCCCTCCGTCCAACGTTTACGTGGTCGGCCTCTTCCTCTGTTTCCATCTGGTCTGTACATCATTGCTTGTTGTGGCATGCTGTTGACTGGTAACCTACTTGCATGGCCAAACCATTTGACTTGCTGCTTTCTAATAAAACCTAGTGCTGCTTTAACCCCCACTTTAGTTCTGATTTATTCATTTCTGATCTTATCTTCTTGATACATTTATACTTCTTAGTTTTTCTACGAGCAGTATGAAGATCCCCTGCCGGCTTGCTAGGCCAGTGGCAGGTTTAGGACACTAATCTGACCACAGGGAGTCCATCCCCTATGGCGAGCCATAGCCCCGTTAGCCCATGACCTCACGGTCATGGTTGCCCGGTCTACACCACGTGGAGGTGGGGGTTGACTTGTGTAGTCTGCGGGTCATCGGCAGGCTACTAATTTTCGCTCTTCACCCCTCCTGGGAGAGGCTAGCCGATCCTAACCCTGCTGGCTGCAGGGCCAGGCGCATTCCACACCTTACAGAATTGAATTTATATTTATTTTTTAATATGATTGTTTCTTGGTCGATTCACAAAGAGTAAGATATACTTATTGGCAGCTATTGTAATAAAATTGAACTGATTGTGGGTTTAATCTGGAACGATTCAAATGAAACATTCAATATGTCCTCCTTTGTCCTCTTTTTTTGTCTTATTATGTCTTCCTTTTGGTGCCAACGTTTCAGGCAACCCTAGTCTACGTCTAATTTCTCTAATCAAGTTTATGGTTTTCATTTGCTTCTTGTAGGACTTCCTCATTGTTTTTTTTTCTTTTTTCTGTCTTCCCATCGTATTCTTTGTAATTTCCCCAGAAACCACATTTCCACTGCTATTAGATGTTTTTCACACCAAGAGGTATTATATTCAGAATAGGACGAAATACGGAAATTTTACAGCTGTTTATAAGAAGTATTAGTTAGTTAGTTGGTTGGTCGGTTGGTTGGTTGGTTGGTTGGTTGGTTGGTTGGTTGGTTGGTTAATTAGTTAGTTAGTCGCGGTTCCAACTTCACGGCAACGGGTCGTCTCATTATGATCCGTTTCTGTGTCAGTGAATACCACACAAAATGCTCCTCACTGCCCATAGTGAACAATGGAATAGACAGGAGTCTCGGCAAGCCAACAGCCCGCACAGGTACACTGTGCATGATGCCGCAGCCAGAATGCAAAAAGTCCTCCACTAAAAACACAGTTCATCGTCGATGGAATCGGCAGTCACCAGAAAGACTTCATTGACCCGCGTTTTATTCCATATGGCTCGGTCTCTTTCCGCAGGGCGACCGGCCGAAAGCGCTGCACAAAACACGAACTCCATAGCTCCAGCTATGACTCTCAGGAGTCTCCTGAAAAATGCACTCGTGAACCGAAAAGGCAAACCTAACAATTCAACAAAAGCCGACCGCCATCGTTCCAAACATGCAGTTCACGCTACAAACAACCACGGACAAATGTAAAAGCATTCCACGTGAAATTCACAGCTCATAGTGTCGCGTCACGCACTCACTTAGTAGCAGGGCGACGGAACCATGCACTACGAGTCCAACATGAGGAGAATGCGAATGCAAACCGTAGCCATAAGCGTAAACACTCCAGAGGCCTTAACGGTTTAAATGCCTATACACCATGTTGGGGACCGGAAGTCAAATCAATCACCTTCATGGGACTTTTGGCATTCTAGCGGCGGCATTATGCACAGTGTACTTGGATTTTGCTGTCACAAAAAAATCGGTGCAATGGTTCGATAACTGGTGTACAGTTTTAAGTTTCCTTTCTTTGGTAGGGGGGGGGGGGGGGGTAGATGCCAAAAGTCCCATGAAGGTGATTGATTGAAAGTAAATTAGAAAACGAATTACATTAAGTACATGCAGGTTGCGGACAAGGCAGGGGAACCAGGAACAATATCTTCAACATGAGAACCATCTTTGAGAAATGCAGAGTACAATGTAGATATTCATACTTGTTCCATAGACTACAGCAGGGGTCACCAAACTACGGCCCGCGGGCCTGATCCGGCCCGCGACGTCATTTCATCCGGCCCGCCGATGGTACTCGAAATTGCTTGATATAACGTATGGAACCCGAGACGTTGTGATACAATTAAAATGTAAATATAATGTTTAGAATAATAGGAGATCTTCACACGTGCAGAGACCTCCTGGCTACTATGTGTCTTAAATTTACCATTTTCAATTATAAATTATTGTATCTAGATTTTCTTGTTTATTGTAATGTTTGTTTATTTCGCGCCATTCCAAGTCCTTCCCCGGCTCGTGGTAGCGCCGCCTACGCTCTGACGTTACCATGGTTTCCCTGGCAAAACACACACACACACACACACACACACACACACACACACACACACACACACGTAGGCGTTCATGGCTCTCCACAGATCTCGGTCTTTGGTGTTCTGGATCAACTCTGCTGATGATATTCCTCCATGCCACCGTCTCAACTCATCCAGCCTAAGTTCTCTTGGTCTGCCCCTGCCATTCTTCCCCTCGATCTTTCCAGTTGTCACGATGTTCTCCAATGTCTCTCTTCTCATCACATGGCCAAAGAAAGCTGTTTGTCTCTTTCTTATTGTTGTATATAGTGTACTAGTTTCATTATCCTCTTTCAGGCAATCGTTAGTTCCCCTGGCAGTCCAAGGAATTCGCGACATTCGTCTCAAATACCACATGTCTGTTGCTTCTAAGTTCTTCCTAATTTGTTCATTTACATTCCAAGATTTACTGCCATACAGCACGACTCGTTCTATATAGCATTTCAGCAATTTCTTTCTTACATTCATTGATAGTGACTTATTGCATAAGATACTCTTCACTTTCTGAAATGTGGCCTTTGCCTGCCCTATTCTGCTCTTAATCTCTGTTGTACATTTTCCCTCGTGTAATTACGAAAATATTATCCCCAGCTCAGAAGAATTTCCCGGTCAAGGTGTTTATCGAGCTGGTCTCTAGGCCAGTGTTTTTCAGCCTTTTTGCTAGAGCAGATCTTTAAGCAAATGTTTACTTTGCTCAAGGAACTCTGTGCGATTATCCAAGTGTCTGTCCTACTTTATGTAATAAACCAGATGGGCAGAAATGTTGCATTTAGGCGATTTCGCAGGTCTGTTTCAGTGGAACTCCTGGCTACCACTCGCGGAACCCCGGTTGAAAAACTCTGCTCTAGGCTGTTTAGTTAGGCCGGCCCTATTTATATATTTTGCAAATCTCACTATGAGGTATATTCTATTACCAAAGGTACCTATAGACTTTATATAAACTACATGTTCGGAACAATGGCTACCTACTGTTGCTGAATTGACTGATTTGCCTTTTCAGATCACGAGTGCATGTTTCAGGAGTCTCCTGGGAGTCGACGCTAGAGCTACGAACTTCGTGCTTTTTGCGGCGCTTTCGGCGGGTCGACCGGTGGAAGAGACCGAGCCATGTGAGAAAACCCGGGTCAAGGAAGTCTTTCTGGTGACTGCCGATTCCGTCGACGATGAGCTGTAATTTTCGTGGATGACTTTTGTGTTGGCATTCTGGCGGCGGCATTATGCACAGTGTACCTGTGCGGGCTGTTGGCTTGCCGATACTCCTGTCTGTTCTACTTTTCACATTGGACAGTGAGGAACATTTTGTGTGATATTCACTGGCACAGGAACGGAGCATAATGGGGACGACCCGTTGCGTGAAGTTGGAACCTCGACTAACTAATTAACTAACTTTGGTGAGCCGTAGCTTCACCAGTGACCCTTAGTCCACTGCTTTTCTCGTGTTTCAATAGGATTGTTATTATGTTTCTAATTCAATGTATTTTTCATTTTCAGATCCCGTGTACTTCACCCTTCATTGTGGCTACTAAGAAAAGAAAAGTGGACGCCGAGTGTTGCGTTTTCAATGAAGAATGGGGAGTAATGTACCTCTTTGTGGAAACAAAGGACCAGAAAACCAGTTGCGTAATATGCAGCGAAAGTCTTGCTATTTTGAAAGAGTACAATCTTCGGCGTCACTACGAAACATAACATCTATCAACATATCCAGAGTTTACTGGATAGCTACGCACTGAGAAATATGAGTCCACGAAACGTGGTTTAGAAACACACACACAAAATCTTCACGAGACAGTTTGCTGAAAATGAATCTGTCACTCGTACAAGTTACAAAATCTATATCTATAAAAGACGATGTATGTCTGTATGTATGTCCGTTCTTTATGCGTTCGCGAACGGTCCATCCGATTGAGATGAAATGTTCTACACGTCTTCTTCTCATTCCCGTGCAGCCAACTGTCATAGTTTGTTAGTGTACAATCAGCTATTTACTTACTAAAATTTAATATTTTAATATGTTATCATTTATATTTATAGCGAGGGGACTTAACTTAAGAAAAGTTATTTTAAGGGGCATAACTTTTAATAATATTGCTATATATTTTGTATATAGATTGTTGCATTGTTTTCAAAGATTTATAAACTCTTTGTCTACAGTTATTTACAGGCATATGAGTTATAATCAATCAATCAATCAATCAATCATGTGCCATGCCGGAAAGCGTGGGCGGTCATGATTCGTGTAATTATAATAAATAATTATATAATCTTTAAGGCATTTTCAAAGTTTTAATACAAATAAATGCATCTATTTAAATAGTGAAAAATCGTGTAATTATAATAAATAATGATATAATCTTTAAGGCATTATCAAAGTTTTAATACAAATAATGCATCTATTTAAATAGTGAAAATTTTCTAACTCATATTTTTATGTTTAAAGAAGTTATCTACAGTCATGTAGGTGATTAAAAACAGTTTTCATTAAAAATAATGGATGGTGTGTGGAAGGACATTCTTAAGTTAATTTTTTTTGTTATATGAATTTAATGAGACGCTCCCCGCCAGGAGCTGGGCGAAGCCGCGCTGGGTCAGATAGATAGACAGACAGACAGACAGACAGATAGTCGGGAACGGGAGCTTATATGACTACTTATATGAATTAAATGAGATGCTCCCCACCAGGAGCTGGGCGAAGCCGGACCGGGTCAGACAGACAGACAGACAGACAGACAAGCAGACAGACAGACAGGTAGATAGATAGATTCCCGCCAGGGCCTGGGCGAAGCCGGGCCGGGTCAGCTAGAAGTCTATAAGATGGCAGAACGAGGAAAACCGTTTACTTGTGGCAACGTCATCAAAGAGTGTATGCTGGAAGCAGCAAATGACTTGTATCCTGAGAAAGCTGATTTGTTCGGAACTATCAGCCTTTCGGCAAGTTCAGTTGTGCGAAGAACAGAAGAACTTGGAGAGAACATTGTGCTACAGATACGCGAGAAAACTAGGAACTTGTAGTGGTATTCTCTGGCGCTGGATGAGTCTATTGATCTCTTGAGTACGTCACAACATCTCGTGTTCATTTGTGGTGTCAGTTTGGAGTTTCAGATAACGGAAGAGTTGGCATCCGTTTGCAGCATGCACGGAACAACAACTGGAAAAGACATTTTCATGGAAGTGCAACAAGTTTTGCAAGACTATAACCTTTAGTGGAATCAGCTTCGGGGTGTTAAAGTTGATGGAGCAAAAACATGGCTGGGGTGAGGAAGGGTCTGATGGGGCAGATCAGGACTCAGTTGGAAGATTTGCAAATTCCGGGCGCTCTGTTCATACACTGCATCTTACATCAGCAAGCACTCAGCAATTCCAAACCAAACATTGATGATGTCTTGAAAACCAAATATCAGTTTCACAAATCTCACTAACATTTTTAGCTGCTTAGTTTGTGAGATTCGGATATGTGCACACTAGGTCTTATGTAACTATCTTTTTTGCTAACGTCGCCTTCTTTGATACATTTTTTTATTAAATAAATATGTTGGTTGTCTTTTTTTGTGTGTGCATTGCACGCCAGTCACCCATTATTAACTTAATTTTTCGGCTTTTTCCCCCCAGAGCTTTCGTTCTGGCTTGCAAGTGTTGGTAAAGTTAGTTGCAAACCCTTTACAGGACTTTTGCAGTCAACATATAGCATTTTTCTTGCTGTTGTTGATGTCTTGGCAAGTTTACGTTCAGTAATTTGCCATTGCTTTTTGAACGACCGGCACCCATACCGTAGCGTAAAACAACACATCGCGCGCAGCTGTGTTTCGAACGCGGGTATACGGAATTACAAAACGCGTCGGTAAGACCTTCGCCACGGAGACGGCGCAAGTATTGTACAGAATGAGTACCCGGCCCGCGCTCGTCATTTTGTCAGTTATCCGGCCCGCCGTGAAAAAAGTTTGGTGACCCCTGGACTACAGTAAGGCCTTCGACTGTGTTTAAGGCAAAAATTGTAGAACATCATAAGCGATGTGCGGTTTTCAGCACATCTAATCAACCTAATTCGGTAATTATACCATGATCAATTAGTAGATGTCAGAGTAGCCGGGAAACATCAAATTGATTTGAGGTGCAAATTTGCGTATTTTTCTTGACTGTGCAATGTTTGAAAGCCGGTCTCCCTGGCGAATGGTTTAAGGACGCTGTTCGTATTCCCGTATACCCACGTACGAATCACAGCTGCACGAGATTCGATGTCTTACGGAAAAGGTATGTGAGCCGGTCGTCCCCAACATAAGTCCCAAGGCCATTCATAAGTTGAGTTGTTAATTCACCCCGAAGAGACACAAGTCCTGAGCTTCACCAATTAGTAAAACATGCGCACAAGGATATATACAGTATGTATTACTCGAAACAATATGATACCACAATATCTAGTCTGAGAATTGAGGTGAAGGAAGTCAGGCAGCGTCGGCTGGCTGGAGGATAAACAACGCACGCATGTCGTGATTGTAACGGAATTTCAAAGTATGATGAGAAAGGTGAAGACAAGCATGCATTGGGGGAGCTGAGTCGTCTCGAGGTATGTTGTCCGCCTCGAGTGCTGGAGGTACCGAGTTCAAGCCCCGGTGAAGGCCGGGATTTTTTCACGTGGACTTCTAGTAACAAAATTTCCCCTGGTCTCTGGGTAGTGAGATCGGATGCTCGTGTGTATTGTTGCGCATGTAAACAGTCCCTTGGTGGTTGGAAATCGAAGAAGAGTAGACTAACGGCGCTGCCCGGGCAAAATTTCGAGTTAAAAATCTACCCAAAGTATTTAAGGATCCTAGCCGGTGCTACGGAGTTCGTGCACTGTGGTGAGTTTCTCCGGTCTCAGCTTGGCTTATGAGTAGAACGGAGCACTTATGGGTTACATACTTGTGCCGTGAAGTTGATCCGTCGACTAAACTAAACTATGCTTCGGACAGAGTGGCAGGTTTCAATTCAACAATAAGTAGGTCAGTATGGTCGAGGATAAGAACGCGTGTTCTTAAACACCCGGTGTGCTGATGCCAAGGTAACGGGTTCAACCCCTACACCGGTCAGATGGACTAAACTGTTGACTTCTCGTTCTTGACATTGGGACGTAAATTACAATTACCCCAGAAGTCGGAGTGGGTTCGCCTGATGGCGAGTGACTCTGGTAACTGGGAAAGCTAATCCACAGGCAAAAATCAGTCCAATGCACTAAAAGTAGTAACACATGTATGGACTACGCTTAAGTTCAAAACGATCAAACGCCAAAAACATAATAATAATAATTAATAATTTGTCCTAAAACAGTTTAGTCCCAAAGGTTTGTGATGTGAAGTCATTACCCTCTTTGGACAACAATAATCTTCAATTAATATCTTATATATGGCTGACTCGGTCACAAGACTATTATTATGAGCCAGGGATGGACCCTAATATAACTTCTCTTAGAGGTTGAACGGGGATAATGGTATAATGGAGGGGTGGGGTTTAGGGGTTATCACATGTTGCAGACCTAAACGCTAGGAAGAATAGGTGGCCAGTCTTGATCTCACTTGTTGTTTGTCCATCAAGAATGATGATGACCATTCATTTCATCCAGTGGGGTTGAAGGTATGGAGCCGTGGGTTCTAAGATGGCTGATAAGGCCTATTTTGGCTCGAAATGTTCTTTGACAATGTGGGCAAGGAATGCTTGACGTTTCTGGAGGAGGATTTCCTGCAGTGGTTTTTCTGTCCTGCCTTTTCTTCACAGCTCTTGCAGTCCTGGTTGCCTCACATATGACTGCACCTTTGCGTAATGATGCACGCCACGAATTTCGGTCTCTGGCTGCAGCCTCCCAGGTGTCATGATGAATTCCAAAAGCCTTCAGTGAAATTTTCAGTGTCTTTAAAGCGTTTCCTCTGGCCACCTTGGGAGCGTTTACCACAACGCAGTTCGCTGTTCGTTTAGGGAGCCTGTGATCTGGCATGCGAGTCAAGTGACCAGCCCAGCAAATCTGATTCTTCATCAGTAGAGTGTGGATACTGGGCATGGATGCTCTTTCTAGGACTTCAGTGTCTGGAATCTTGTCTTGCCATTTAATCTTCAGTAGCTTCCTTAGGTAGACTGTGTGGAAGTGGTTTAATTTCCTAGCGTGTCGCTGATAAACAGTCCAGGTTTCACAAGCATATAGCAGTGTGGATAATACAACTGCTTTGTAGACTTTTAGCTTTGTTTGCAGGCTTATTCCAGTTCTGTCCCATACATTCTTGTACAGTCTGCCAAAGACGCACTGGGCTTGGAGATTCTTGCATTCACTTCGTCATCAATTGTGGCAGCTTGTGACACAGTGCTGCCAAGATAGGTGAATTTGTCCACAACACTTAGTCTATGATCATTCACTTTGATATTCGGCACAGTGTGATTATTCCCTGGAGCTGGCTGGTACATAACTACAGTCTTCTCCAAGTTGATATTGAGCCCAAAGTTGGCACAGGCATGTGAGAAAGCTGAAACATTATGTTGCATGTCCGCCTCTGAGTTGGCGTATAGAGCGCAATCATCAGCAAACAGGAGCTCTCTGACGGTGTCGCTGTTAATTTTGGTTTTAGCTTTCAGCCTTCTGAGATTGAATAACTTTCCATCCATACGGTAGTTGATGTTTATTCCAATGTCGTCGTTCTCGAAGGCATTCGTCAATATAGCTGAAACCATGAGGCTGAACAGTGTTGATGCCAGGACACATCCTTGCTTCACTCCATTGGAGACAGGAAAGGGTTCAGACAGTTCGCCATTTTCCTGTACTCTTGCCTGCATGCCATCACTTAGTGAAGCGTCGAACCCTCGTCAGAACGCGCTCATGACATTGGCAGCTCTCTATCAACTACGCTAACGCGCCCACTTGAATGTATGTTTGTTATCTCGCACTTATCGAATGTACTCCTCTCCTTTCTACGGGAGACGAGAGAAGAGGTAGAGAGGTTTGCCTGTTCCCATGACCCCAAGAGCTACAGGCCAAGGGATAGGAACCAGATGAAAACTGGCACAAACCTGCTGCCTTGTAGGTGGACTGGCGACAATGAAAGGCTAGAGAAAGCAAACGCAAATTTGAAGTCCAACTGACTTTATAAAGAACTAACCCGCTACTCCGCCATCAGCGCACCGGAAGTTTAAGCACATGTGCATTTAACCCCGCGAATATGTAGAAATTTAAACACACACACACACACACACACCTCATCATCATCATCATCATCATCATCATCATCATCATCATCATTATCATCATCAGAATCAACATACCCCCTGCCATTTGGCGTACGTGATCATGTGTCGCCACAGATGTCAGTTATTGATGTTCTGGATCAACACTTGATATTTCTCCACACTACCGTTTCGGTCCATCCAGCATCATTTGTCTTGCTCTGCCTCTGCATCTTTTCCCATTGATCTTTCGAGCTGCCACGATGTTCTCCAGTGCCTCTCAACTAATCACATAACCGAGGAAATCTGTTTGTCTCTTTCTTATTGATGTTTATAATGTTCAGGCAATGGTTGTTTGTAAAGGTGTTTTAAAAAGTTTCCCCAAATCAGAGTAACACTCATACACAAAGACACACAAACACAAACACGCGCGCGCACACACGCACGCGCGCACACACACACATACACACACACGCACACGCACGCGCACGCGCGCGCACACACACACACACACACACACACACATACTCTAAAAATATAAACACAAGTAATCATAAATTAAAACTTGTATTTTTGAAACGAAATAAAACTTAAAATAAGACAGGAATGTTTATTTGTGCATACTTCCACTTTATATATGTTTGAGAAGCAATTATTGTGTCAGCCTCTTTTGAGAGACCTGGCTCAGCTAGACCATGTGCAGTTTGGTACCATCTCTCTCTGTCTGTTTCTCTCTCTCTCTCTCTCTCTCTCTCTCTCTCTCTCTCTCTCCCCCTCTCTCGCTCTCTCTCTCTCTCTCTCTCTCTCTCTCTCTCTTTCTCTCCCTCTCTCTTTTAGTGCCGTGTGGTGTTGCTGATCAAACCTGTCCACTGCCTTCCGCCTCTTGTCCTTCAATTTTCTCGGGGGTCGTCGCTGAAGCTAGGAATTCGTGTTTTAAGCGACGCTTTCAGCAGACCGCTCGGCGAAAAGAGGCCGGGTTTGGTGCAATGAAGTCGAACCCCTTGCATTTGTAACCCCTTTGTTTAATCTCGGACTAGGGTTACCAGCCATCCTCAGTTTCCCAGACATGTCCTCATTTTTACGCGCCATGGACTTTGCAGAGGGAATTATAAAATTTGGAAAAATAAAACATAAAAACTAAATGCAAATAAAGTACACTGAGAATAGTGAAAGTATTTTTGATATTTCTACAATAAGAAAATCTTTAATGTGTATAATTATTTTAAAAATGTATAAACAGGTTTAAGACACGTAAGAAATCAGACTGAAAACGATAAAAGTGAATAACGTTATTTTAAGAAATTTCAGATGTCCAAATTAAATATTTAGCAAGTTGTTAGTTTTCCAGAGACCGTATTATTATTAAGTAAGTTATCAAGTTAGTTGCATGTGCTTTTTTCAGAACGTCGCAATCAACCCCATCATTGGAGGGGGGGGGGGGTGTTTATGATTTACTATGCATTCTTTTACATATAGTAGTTTTCCGTTGCTATCTGAACGACCGACGCTCATACGATCGAAATCAACGCAATGTGGTCTGCTTCCTAATCTGCGGCAGATTTCAAACCCTCGGCGTTGTATATCGGGGGACTATGAAACGCAATCACTGTCCCTAAGCCACAGCAAATAACTCAGTAAATGATCATTTTATTCGTCTCATGTGCATTGGGTACATGGTGTTAAACCCACACTGGTATATACCAATCGACACTCATGGCTGATGCGGTCAATATCAACCCGACAGCATTTACTTCCAAAGACATTTCCCGGTACCAATGTTAGGTTGGGGGGGGGGGGGGGGGGGGGAGCTGTGCTATTATCATATCACAATTATCACGATAAACGGTTTCACACGAAAAAGGTCATTTCTAAAAGACCGTAGGATAGTGTAAAGATATATTTTGATATCATAAGACAAGTCCTCATATTTTCGACCCAAGTGTCCCCATTTTCCAGGTAACAGAGATGGCAGCCCTAACTCCGACCCTTGCCTGATGTGGACAGAAAATCCATCTAAGATATCAAAGAGACAATATGGGTCACCTTAAAGCCACATATATCAACCACTAGTGCCTACAGTTATCAAACGTTCTGTTATCTAGGATGTCTCGTGATAACTAGTGATAACTATCTCTTTGCCAGTATCTTCTATGAGTGTAAATCGATACTTACAAATATATTAAAAGCATTTTGCACCCAGTAGCTCGTCCGGGGGACAACCTGAGACTGCACTTGAATTCTCTGCCTTTGCCTACATCAAGTCCTTATGAGGACTGGACATGACCGGGACCAGCCCCGGTGAGGACAACACAAGAAACAACAGCACGTAGAAGTGCTAATAGAGACAGAAACCAACAAACGAAAGACTGCGGAACCTAATAGGCCCGCCCAAGGACCGGTCTTTATCAGGACCAGCATAAGATAGAAAGGAAACTACCAGGCAGCACAAAAATAACCTTATCCGACAAACAGAGCGGGCCCAATAAAACCAGTATGAATTAGGACTAACATCCATACAACCACGGATCTTAACAAGTTTATGCTGACACACCATCTATTTGCCCATGCAACAAATGTATCTACAGCTCTTTGTAGTAATCTGGTGGCCACTGATGCACGTTCATTTGTGCTCCATAGAACCAGGTCATCGGCATACATTGCGGCTTTAATTCCATGCGGTAGATTAGCAACGAGATCATTGATGAAGATTAGAAAGAGTGTCCCCTCTGCTGTGTGTCCACCGTGACGAGGTAGAGGGGCTTGAGCGTCCCAATGACCCCAAGAGCTATGCCGACGGTAGCACAGCTACTGGTAGGGCCACCCATGTCGGACAGGTCAAGGGAGAGGGACCAGACGAAGAGACACAAACCTGCTGCCTTGTAGGTAGACTGGGGACAGTCAAAGGCTAGGGAAAGCACCCCGAATACATGCTTGTCGAAATCGGATGTACTGAGCCACAGGCTTGACAAAGCAGTGCAACGTAAAACCTGCTGCCTTGTAGGTAGACTGGGGACAGTCAAAGGCTAGGGAAAGCATCCCAAATAAATGCTTGTCGAAATCGGATGTACTGAGCCACAGGCTTGACAAAGCAGTGCAACGTAACTTAATTCATGATGTCACAAATCAAAATTAATCGATATGGTGCTAATCCCGTGAAGTCCCATCAGGCGGCGATAGTGCTGGGCCCCCTGCCTCGAGGGGGTCCACCCATGACTACTGGTGGTCACCTTCCCCTGTGCTGTGGAGTCAAGGCACAGAGGAGTAGGTTAAGAGCTATTGACCAAATACCCCGGACACTCAACATACTACAGTGGAATGCCGAAGGAGTTTACAAGAAGAAAGACTCCCTAACACAGCGTCTTCATAAAGATAGAATAGATGTGGCATGCATTCAAGAGACACACCTCAACGCCAATAATAAATTCTCAGTCAGAGGATATCAGGCCACACGTTTCGACCGCGAAGGACACAAAGGAGGAGTTCTAATACTTACACGAAATACAATACCTTGCAGCAAAGTATCTGTGATCTCTGACAACCAAACGGAAATTATAGGTGTTGATATAATGATAAAGGACGTGAAAATAAGAATCTACAATCTGTATAGCCCAGCAGATAAGGACCTTACACTCTCAAACATGAAAATAACTGACACAAACTGCATTATTGTCGGAGACTTTAATAGCCGTTCAGAAAGATGGGGATACCCAGATACTGACAAAAGAGGAGATGAATTGGAGGACTGGGAAATAGACTCAAATCTCCATCTACTCAACAAAGCGGATGACACACCGAGCTTCTACTCCAGAAGATGGCTTACCACTTCTACTCCAGACTTAGCTTTCTGCACAGGAGACATCCTCCACAAAATCGATCGCCATGTGCTGGACCAATTAGCAGGTAGTGACCACAGACCAATCAAGCTTGTAGTGAATATGGAGTATGTTCCACAGGAGCAAAAGCCCTTGCCCCGCTGGAATTACAAACGAGCAGATTGGGACAGATTTGCCATACTAACAGACAAATATTGCGAAAACATAAATACACGATATGGCAACATAAAGCAAATGGTGGAAAGTCTAAACAGAGCGATAATACAGGCAGCCACTGAGTCCATTCCTAGAGGAGCGAGGAAAAATTACAAACCATACTGGACTGAAGAACTACAAAGTTTGGAGGACAAAGTTGAAGATGCCAGGAAGACAGCAGAGAGAGAACAAACAATTGAAGCGAATATCTCTCTCAAAGCCATCTCAGCAAAATATAAAAGAACAGTAAATCAAACAACAAGAGATTGTTGGAGGGAAAAAACAGAAAACCTGAATTTTGACAGGGATGGAAACAAACTATGGAAACTAGTGAAAGCCATGAACAATGAAGGACCTAGAAACAAACAAATAACAATTAAACAAGGAAATGCCTTGCTTACAGGAAAAAAGGCTGCAAATGCACTAATGGAACACTATGCAAATGCAAACCACATTGATATTACAACCGAACAGAAGAAAGCAATCAAAGACAAACAGATACATCATAGAAATACAGAGACAGCAGCAGAATATATGATGGCAAATCTAACAATGGAAGAAATGGAACAGGCAATGAATACCCTAAAAAAGAAGAAATCACCAGGAAAGGATGGAATCACAAATGAAATGCTAATAGGACTAGGCAACAAGGCAAAGAAGAAACTACTAGCAGTCCTAAATAACAGCTGGAAGAGAGGAATAGTCCCACAGGCATGGAAGGAAGCTATACTAATACCAGTCCCAAAGAAAGGAAAAGACCTGGAAGAACCAAATGGCTATCGACCTATCAGTCTACTTAGCTGTGTAGGAAAATTAATGGAACGCATTATCAATGGCAGGCTAACATGGCATCTGGAAGAAAACAAACTCTTAACACCACACCAAGCAGGATTCAGAAAGTACAGATCCACTGAAGATCAAATAACCTATATAGCTCAGGAAATAGAGGATGCCTTCCAAGAGAAAAAGCACACACTAGCAGTCTGGATAGATTTAGAAAAAGCATTTGATAAAGTATGGAAGGAAGGACTGAAAGTAAAACTGCAAAACATGCATGTTTGTGGAAAAATGTATAAATGGATCAGCCACTACCTTGAGAACAGAACTGCCAGGACAAAAGTACAAGGACAAACAAGCAAAATGATGCTGCTGGAGCAAGGTGTCCCCCAAGGAGGAGTTCTTTCACCAACATTATTCCTAGCATATATAAATGACATCACAGAAAATTTTCCAGCCAGAGTACACACATCCTCCTTTGCAGATGACCTAGCCATATGGACATCTGAAGAATATATTAGTACAGCTAACAGCAGAATACAGCAAGCCTTATTAGCGCTAGAGGACTGGTCAAAATCATGGCTAGTGAAGATAAGTGAGGAGAAAACAACATGCACAGTGTTCTCCCTCTCAAATAAAACTCAGCAACCTAAGCTGGTATTGAATGGAAAAATATTGCGCCATGAAGAAAATCCAAACTATCTAGGAGTCACCTTTGATCGTCGCCTGACATGGAAGACACAGGTTGAGAAAAATCGAACAAGAGCAAGGCAGAGAATGGCAATCATGAAAAAGCTTGCTGGTACAACGTGGGGAGCAGATGAGAAAGTTCTCAAGAAGTTATATACTGGACGGGTGAGGCCAGTACTGGAATATGGCATTGCAGCTTGGGCAACAGCAGCTAAGTCAAACTTTAACAAAATAAGTAGAGTCCAAAACCAAGGAATGCGAATCATAACTGGAAGCCTGAAGACAACGCCTATTAATGAACTAGAAAAGATCACTTGTTTACAACCAATGCAGGATAGAAGAGATAGCAGAGCCCAGCAACAAGCAGAAAAATTTAGAAGATTGACAGACCACCCTATGTACAACAGATTTAATGGTTTTGGAAAGGGAAGACTGAAGCGTAGCAACTTTGTAGAAACTGCAAAACGAAGGATTAGGGCAGATCCTATACTTAACATATCAACAGTCAAGCCCATACACAATGCACACAAGTTCCAAGCTTGGAGACAGCAGCAACTGCCTGAGATGATAGAAAACATTCCTGGTATTGAGAAAAAGAACACTCAGCATGAAACCGAAAGAAGAGAAATAACCCTAAACTACATAAAAGAACGTTACCCAAGCAGGAATTGGACCCATGCATATACAGATGGATCAGCCAAAAATTCAATAGAGAATGGAGGAGGAGGAATTCTCCTAAATTTAAAAAATGGAGTGAAAAAAACACATTCAATGGCAACTGGAAAATTTTCAAGTAACTTCAAAGCGGAGGTAGAGGCTTTGAAAACTGCAGCAGAAATGCTCCTGATGGAGGAAAATAAAGAGAAGCAAATAGCTATCTTCACAGATACAAAGTCAGCTGTCTCAATACTGAAGAGCAATAACAGCACAGAACTAACTGACCTAAGAGCAGCACTCCATGGTCTATGCCAGAAATCCAAAAAAGTTGTAATACAGTGGATCCCATCACATTGCAGTATACCTGGAAACGAAGAGGCTGACAGACTGGCAAAAGAGGGCGGACGACTACCACAGCCTGACATAGACATAACCTATAATGAGGCAAAGAGGTTGATAAAAAGCACTTATAGAACCAAATGGGAATCAGAGCATCCAGGCCATCAGAAGGATGATGCATATTACAAACTCGACCGAAGAGAACAAGTAGCAATCTTCAGACTCCGCACAGGACATAACAGGCTGAAATACCACTTGTTCAATAAACTAAAGATAGGAGATACCGATGAATGTAATTGTAGAACTGGAAAAATGACAGCAAAACATTTGCTGCAGGATTGCCCAACGTATGCAGAACAGAGAAAGATATTTTGGCCCACACCTGCTTCATTTGAGGACAAGCTCTATGGAGATATCAACAAGCTCAAGTTGACCGTAGCTTACTTTAACTACATACAGGTTGACATTTAAAGGTGTATGAAGAAGTATTCAGACTGCCACACTTCATACCACAGGTATGTCGGTTACAAAAGCCTCCCAGAGGCATGAAATGGAATATTGCTGGATAGGAGATCCATTACGTGGAAAGTCCGAACCAAAAGCTCACTGTGTGGGCTTTCAAAAAAGGTGGAAAAAGTGTCCTATTGGCACGAAATGGAATATTGCTTGGATAGCAAATCCATTATGTGGAAAGTCCGAATCAAAAGCTCACTGTGTGGGCTTTCAAAAAAGGTGGAAAAGTGTCCTAGTGGCACGAAATGGAATATTGCTCGGATAGCAAATCCATTGTGCGGAAAGTCCGAATCGAAAGCTCACTGTGTGGATGTCATCTGCACACTGCATTCTTCTGGTTTCCGGTAGAACAGCCTATGGTGAACGGAAGGCCCAATATACGGAAGTGAGGCTAAGCAGCCATGTGCAGGACGTGACGATTCCTTGGGTGAGCCCAGTACCAGAGCGCTGTGTGTTGGCTCTGCAAGTATGGAAGCCTCCTTGGATGGCGGGGAATGCCCATGGTCTGCCCCTGCCTTCCCTTGAGGGCTGACCAGGATCTCTTAGGCTGTTCTATATGGGCCAGCTAGGATGGGAGATAACACCACAACAGTGAGAGTCAAACGTCCTAAGAAACCCCCGGGAAGGTTAACCCGGTCAACAAATGCCCGCAGAAGTCGGATGTGTCGGCCTAACGGCGCAAGAACGCAGCTCTGCTGTAAACAGGCACAATGCAATCACATCCGAAGAAAAAAAAACTCCGGATGAACGAAGAAGAAGAAGATAACCAAAGCTGAGGAGGCAAGTTGAGCGAGACCGAATTTGGAATTTTGTTGTTGTTGTTGAAACATTGGAATTGGAATTGGAAGTAGCTCGTCATGTTTACTAATCTATTATTCTTACTTCTTAAGTTACAAAGATGTATTATGTTCACTCTTTACATTCGATTAGTTAGTTTAACTCCGGTTATCCCGTGGCTTTATTATTTTAGTTTCCTCAGACCTACCATCTATTGCCAGCGTCTGTGGCTTAGGTTAGTGTACGCAGTTCCACAATTCATCGTACCAGGTTCGAAATCATCCGTAGGTGAGTTTTAAAAAAGACCGCCTTGCGTTGTTTTTCATACTGATATTAGTGTGGGTCTTTTAGAAAACAATGGCAAGCTGTAATTAGTGTCATATCTTTTACAGGAGGAAAAAAAATTACAAACAGCTAATCCCAAGCATTTTCGATGTTTGAGATTTACTAGGCAAATATTACAATCAGTAGTTTTCCATTTCTATGTGAACAACCAACCCTCATTGAATAACAAGCTCATTCAATAAAATTCTCCTGTTCAACCCATTCTATCAGTGTAAGAATGTGAAATAAACTAGAAGAGCAGCTTAACAACGAAGATGAAATGACTGCACAGGACGCTTAACATAATAATATTATGCTTTCTGCATAATATTCCCTCATAATTATTAATATGGAATGACACCAGTAAGGCATAATGGTAGCAATAAGGACGCGGACTAACAAAGCACGACATTTGAAATTCATGAAAAAGACATCACCAGCATCAGGTGCGCTGCAAAGTGGCGTAGGCTTTCTTACCGCAGATATACGTCACTCGTTATTTTAATCAAACATGCTGATAATATTGCTTAATTGTATCGTTTTCAACTGTCAAGCATAATTTCTCTATGTCTCCTTTTGCCTTTTGTACCGCTGATCTTTCTACTTGTCTTGACGTTCTCCTATGCCCCTCTTCTCATTACATGACCAAAAAAAAAAAACGACTCTTTCTTATACTTGTCTATTCTGTTCGACAGTGAATAGTCTTTTTCAGGTAATCATTGTTAGTTACTCTGGCCGTCCGAGGTATTAGCAACATTGGCCTCTGAAACCAAATCTCCGTTTACTCCATGTTCTTTCTAATTTTTCGAAAAACAAAACAAAAACAAAACAAGCAAACAAACAAAAAAATTGCAGCCGGTGATATTGTTTAGTCACGAGACAAGATATCTCTGCTAGAGATACAGATACTGCACTGTCGAGGCAATGAATACCATTTTGTGTGAAGGTACAAGTACGTTCATTGCAGGGCGGTTTTAGTGGCATGATTATGAGAAACAAGAGAAAGAAGAAGAGGAAGAATATGAAGAAAGAAGAAGAAAAAGAAGAAGAGGTGTTAATGGTGGTCGCGGCGACGGAGAAGAAGAAGAGGAGGAATTGTTTTTGTGTTAACATTACTAAGACAACAGCAAACAAGAAGATGAGGAAGAGAAGGAAGTGAATAAGAAGGGAGAGAAGGTGTTGGTGATGGTGCGACGGTGAAGGAGAAGAAGAAAAAAAAAGGAAGGAGGAGGAAGGAATGGGGAGAAATGGGAGGTGTTGGTGATGGTGCTCTGGTGAAGGAGGAGAAAAAGAACAAGAAAAACAGGATGAGGGGAATGGTGAAAAGGAGGAGGACGTGTTGGTGGCGCTGGCAGACTTCTTGTGTAAACACAACTGAGACAACAGCAGCAAAGAAGAAGAGAAAGAAAGAGGAGCGGAAGAAAAGGCAGGGGGAGAGAATGTGTTGATTGTGGACAGCGTTGAGGGAGTCGGGGGGGGGGGGGGAGGAGTACGAGAAGCTGCAGCAGCAGAACAACACCAACAGCAACAATAATAACAACAGCAGCAACAACAACGACAACAACCACTTCAACATCAAGATAAGTCAGATGTAGGAGACGAGGTCTCACGTTCGTCATCGGAAAGCCTTTGCTAGGTCACACATTCCTGGTTGTTGAACTATTTTCCCTGACCGAATTCCTGATGAAATCGGTATTTTTCCTTTTCTGAAACAAATGTTATACTCTTGTTTTATTTTATTATGTGTATGATACAATGCTGATTCTTAGTTGTTTATTTTCTTAGCTAGACTATTCTACCACAGACCTCGATTTATTGCATTTCTGAAATTAAAAGATCGCAATCTTCTTACTAAATTATTACAAAAGTTCACTTTCATCTCTCTCTCTCTGTTTATATCTATTATTAATTTTATATACAATTGTATGTTTTATAATATTTACATTATTGTATTTTTAACATATGTGTAAAATAACAAACACGTCATCATTATTATTATAACGTTAACTGGACACAGTGACCAATTTCACCCACAATTCGCCCTTTAATCTAGGGTCAACTGTGCGCATTAAAGATAACACAGGCTTACATCGTAACTGAGAAGTCAACGAACTCTGAAATAGCGCAGTGAATATCATCATAATCGTAATAGTCCATGTCGTGCGATTCAGGCGAACATATTTCACCAGAAGCAGCTGTTCTATGTTCTTGATAAGTTTTTCACTACCAGTTTGTTAAGCTATCCAGCAGAGTTATATATCATCTTCACCACGGAGCAGGCAAATACAACTTCGATTAACCGTAACCGCCAGGCTGTGGCGGATAAGGGAATATACGGATAACAGAAATCACTTAATACATACGTACAGTAACGTGATTTCACTGCGGATTTGGGATGAAAATGAAAATAAAATCCTGTAAAAGTTAATAATACATACATATTGTATCTTATATTTAATTTTACAAAACGATCAATATAGACTTTAATATAAGAGTAGTAATGTACAGAAGCCGGTCTCTCTGGCCGAGGGGTTACACCACTTTCTCCGTAATCCCGTTTATCACGCAGTCTCGTAGCGGGCGAGAACTGGGAGCGGTTCGTTCCCCGATGGTGACTTGCGGGATAACTGAGCCGACCGCTCAGAAAGCAATGGCAAACTACTGAGCGTAATCTTGCCATGAAATCAACAGACAGCTGAAAGATGCTGCTGTTGACAGCGATGTCTTGTAAAAGGATATGCGATTTTTTTTTTAAATGTACAGAAATGTATTGTAATACTATAAATCTACGTTACTTAAAAAGCATCTGCTATCTCCTTCTGTGTCTTTGAGGCTCGGGTTTTCTACGCTGCGATGTCCGTATCTTACACAGAAGTAAGTAGGATCTGTGTTGCATTTTCCTCCTCTTACATTTCAAACCAATCGATGTACTTTGATAACATTGTTTCTGCTTCAGAGTAGCTAGTTGTAGGTTCTTGGTTAAGAACTGATCCTTCATCGGCATCAAATTCTTCTTCTTCAGTGGTAGTCACACTAGAAACAATTTCATCATTGTTCAAAATTTAAAATCCTCCATCCATGTTGTCATATTCCAACCAATCTGTTATTTCTTCTGGCGTAATATTTTCACTGTTTAGTCCTACATTGCTGCACAGTTGCACAATTTCGTCAACACTAACAGTCTCAGATCCTTCAGTTTCGTCAACAGGTTCAGGCAAGAGTTTATTCCACCCACTTTTTAAGTTAGATACTGTAAGGTCAGCCCAGGCAATGGCGACATTGAAAATAGCGTCCTTTTTGTGATACTCACGCAGTGTTTTTTTCCTTCTTCTTTTTTCTTTTCCGATGACGGATAACCGAAACTGACGGTTAAACGAGTGACGGTTAATCAAAGTTCTTCTGTACTACAAAGTCGCGTCACACGTTGCTGTCACTATTGTCCGTTTATTATCAGCATTTTTGCATTCGCTCGCGTTAAACTCCACCATAGCCCATACAAGTGTTACTATTTCTATTACACTGGACTGATTTTTGCATGTGGATTAGTTTTCCGCGTTGCCAGTGTCCCTAGCTATCAGGCGAACCACTCCGACTTCAGAAGTACTTGTAATTTACGTTGCCAGTTCAAGGACAAGTCAACATGTTAGTTCAACTGATCAAGGTAGGGGTTAATAATATGCCCAGGAGCTACTGAACAACCAACTACACACTCAATAATGCCTCAGTGCACGGAAAGTGGCCCCATTGTGTTGGCACGAAAACGAATTACACACTAAGTTACCCGAACTCAGATTCAGCCAAAAGTTGGTTGTGAGTTCTTTTAAAGAACGTTGTAATCTACTCCAGTATTTTTCACTCTTTGTGATTTACTCGACAATGTTTAAGTTCAGAAGTTTGCCTTGTTTTCTGAACGACCGAATCTCATGCTGTCGAAATCCCATTTTATATGTCCCCGCCTTGTTGAGATAGAGGTGCTTGAGTGTTCTTCTTCTTCTTCTTCTTTCGTTCGCTTGAAATATGTCTATATCTGCAATGTCGTCTCTTGCATGAATTGAACTGTTTTTTTCAGTTCACACAGTGGTCCATAGAGTTTATCTTCCACTGTCGTCTCTCTAGGCCAGAAGGTTTGCCTAGATATGTTATATTTTGGGCAGTCTTGGAGTATGTGCTCTGCTGTCTGCGACGCCAATCCACATGTGCACATGGCTGTTTCACCAATCTTGAATTTTGTATACATGTGGTTGCGTAATCTATTGTGTCCTGTTCTGAGGCGCAGAATAATGACTTATTCTGGTCTGTCCATAATGTGGTAGTCATCTTGAGCAGGTTTTGGTGGCTTTCTGACTGATTTGATCATTCTTTTCTTTTGGTGGTATGTAACGGGCACATCAGGCTGTTCCTCTTTGGCTCCTTCCTTAGCCAATTGATCAGCTCTGTCGTTTCCAGGTACTCCACAGTGGGATGGTATCCACTGTATGGTGACTTTATGCTGACTGCTAAGTTCAGAAAGTAGTGTCCTTAGTACTGGCAATTTCCCAGAGAGGAGCGCCTCGAGTACTGATTTTGCATCTGTTAGTAGCACCACAGGTTGTGTACCATTGCTGTTATTTAGTAATTTCTCTGTTGCTATCTTGATTGCCTCAATTTCGGCATCATAGTTATGGCAGTACTTTCCTGTCGGTACTCTGGCTGTGTCCCTAGTATTATTTGGGTATTCTATGTACACTCCCGCTCCTCCATTTCGAACAGCATTTTGTGCTGACCCATCTGTGTAGACTCGGATCCAGAGGTCCTGTGGGTATTCTTCATCAAGGAAGCTGAGAGTGGCCGTTCTGCGCTGCACACTGTTCTGTTCTTCCTTGTCAAATATTCCTCTCACTTTTGTCTGGATTTGTAACTATAGTCTATGCTCATCTTTCCATGGAGTTCGCTCTGGAATAGTTGTTAGGGGGATACCAACTGTGGGCAGATCAGTGGTTTCTCTGCAGAGTCGTTTGGCCTGGTGGATAAAACTACTTCTTTTCAACCGCCCCATAGCTAGGTTTTCAAATCTGTTCTTCATAGGGTGGCCTGGCAAGCTGAGGAACTTTTCTGCTTGTATTAGCGTTTTCGTATCTCTGCGCTCACTCAGTGCCTGTGTCCTCCCCATCTTCTCCATTTCCACTATAGGGGTTGATCTCATCCCTCCTGTGGTGACTCTAAGTGCTTGATTTTGCACCTTGTCCAGCTCTTGTAGTGTGGTATTTGATGCTGAACACCACGCAGTTGACCCATATTCCAGGTGTGGTCGTATGCTCTGTTGGTAAACTTTGCTAAGTATTTTCGTACTGGCTCCCCATGTGGTTCCACTTAGCTTTCTCAGGATGGCTATTTTCCTTCTGGCTTTTGCTACTGCTTTGTTGATGTGCTTTCTCCATGTCAGCTTGCAATCAAATGTTACTCCAAGGTATGTTGGTTCTTTATCTTCTCTTAGGGGTGTTCCATTTATCTGGATGATCCCTGCCTTTTGTTTTGGAGAGAGGGTAAATAGGGTGGTGCTGCACTTGTCAGTGTTTATGCTGACACACCATCTATTTGCCCATGCAGCAAATGTATCTACAGCTCTTTGTAGCAATCTGGTGGCCACTGATGCATATTCATTTGTGCTCCATAGAACCAGGTCATCGGCGTACATTGCCGCTTTAATTCCATGCGGTAGGTGAGCAACAAGATCATTGATGAAGATTAGAAAAAGTGTGGGGGACAAGACTCCGCCCTGGGGGACACCGTGACGCAGTAGTACTTTCTTGCTCTTGAGTCCGTCTATCTGTACTCGGGCTCTTCTGTTGTGCAAGTATGCTTTCACCCCTTTGTACATTCTTCCATTGACTTTGCAGTTTCTCAGTTTCTTCATCAGACCTTCTTTCCAGACTTTGTCAAAGGCTTTCTTCAGATCTATCCATGCCGCAAGCACCAGCTTCTTCTCTTGGAATGCATCCTCAATTTCTTGAGAGAGGTAGGTTGTCTGATCTTCCGTAGAGTAGCACTGCCTAAAGCCAGCCTGCTGTGGCACAAGGATGTTTTTACTTTCAATGTACCACTGTAGTCTGTGATTGATGATGCGCTCCAGTGTTTTGCAGAGACAGCTGGTGAGGCTAATTGGTCTGTAGCTAGAGGCAATGGAACCATCTTTCCCTGATTTTAGGAGGGGTATCATGATTGCTTCTCTCCAGGCTTGTGGAACACTGCCTAAGGTCCAGCTGTTATTGAAGATCTGCAACAGCTTTGTTTTGGCCTCTGTTCCTAGGTTCCTGATCATTTCATTGGAGATACCATCAGCTCCTGGTGACTTTCTCATTTTCAGTTTTGATATGGCTAGCTCCAGTT
The DNA here is from genome assembly GCA_963921405.1 of Cepaea hortensis. Classification (NCBI taxonomy): domain Eukaryota; kingdom Metazoa; phylum Mollusca; class Gastropoda; order Stylommatophora; family Helicidae; genus Cepaea; species Cepaea hortensis. The sequence goes on along the minus strand of OY992879.1, from coordinate 138,802,446 downwards.
CGCTGATTGTGATGGGTGCCTCCAGAACCTCATGTACTATTTCCTTCTGTTCTGTATGTTGTCGTTTCTCTCGAATCTCTTGTTGTTTCTCTGGACTAATTTTGATATTGCTATCTTGTGCGAACGAGTCCGCAAAATGGTCAGCTGCTTGCTTTCTTGTTAAGATTTTTCCATCTTTATGTAGTGCAATTTTTGAGTTTCTCCCTGTGCCCTCGTCATTAAGCTGTTTTATTAGCTTCCACAATTTCCTTGTGTCTCTTTCAAAGTTCAGAGACTCCGTTTTCTCCTGCCAGCTTTTCCGTCTAGCCTGCAGCTTGGCTCTTTGAAATTTGGCTTTTGCATGCTGGAATTTATTGTGGTGCTCTTGGCTGGGTGTGGCCTCTGCTTGCTTTCTACACACTTCAACATCATTATGCAACTGTTCCAGTTCACTACTCCAGTAGGGTTTATATTGTTTACGGGCTCCTCTTGGTACTGTTTCTCGCGCTGCCTGTAGTATGCATTTCCCAAACTCTTCAACTGCTTTATTTATGTCTTTCTCAGTGTTCAGGTTTCTAACCAGTATGCTGGTGCGATGCTTGTACATTGCCCAGTCTGCTTTCTTGTAGTTCCACCTCGAGAGGGTGCTGCTTTCACTTACAAGCTCATTTTCTACGGTTAGAAAGACTGGCCGATGGTCACTGCCACCAAGTTGTTTCCCAACAGTTCGTGTAATGTTCCACTCCAGGTCTGGTGAATGAAAAGCCAGGTCAGGTGTAGTTGTAGAGTGCCATGATCTCGAGTAGAAAGTATGTGGGTCGGACGGCTTGTTAATCAACATGAATCTATTCTCATCCTGCCAGTCTTCCAGTCTCTCTCCTCTCTGGTCCATGTGATCATAGCCCCAGCTCTGCGAGTGGCTGTTGAAATCGCCACACACAATCATTTTTTCTTTTAGTGGTAGAGTGTCCAGTGCCTGTGGGCGGTCACTTGGACAGTAGTAATTGATCAGATGTAGATCTGTATTACCTGTCTTAAGTTTAAGTGTCTGATACTCAGCCCCTTCCATGTAGACTTTGATTTGGGAAGCCATGATGTTATTTCTTACAAGGGTCAGTATCCCACCTTTTCGCCTGTTCTTTCGGTCAGATCGGTAACACTGGTAGCCTCTGATTTTGAAGGCTATATTTTCATTGAGGTGAGTTTCTTGCAAGCAACATATGCTTACTTTTTCTTGGTCCAAGATTTTTTCTAATTCTATTTTTTTGTTGCTGACTCCCTCCGCATTCCAGTGCATTATTTTAAGTCTTCGTTTAGTATGGCCAGTCATCCTATTCTCATGTCCCCTGGCTCCACAGGACATCTGAGAAGGACCTCCAGTAGTTGGGGTTGGACCCTTTCGAGACATAGGGCCCGGCACTGCACCTGCCTGGGGGTCCAAAGCAGGGCGAGCACCATAACGATTAGCAGTAGTCGACATATTCCATTTTGCGTGATTGCGTGGCATCCTGATTTCTGTGGTGCGCCTCTTGGCTGGTTGCCTCCGTCTTCAGCACCTTTCTTTGCTAGAGCAGACTGTGGTCTCACTCGAGTGTAGATGTGTACGCGCGCACACGCCTGTCTGCGCATGCATGTACGTGCATACACATCTAGAGCATACTGGTTATTTTCCGGCGCCAGAGACTCGCCGTCGCCCCTTCTCCTGTTAGTTTAAACAGGCCCGCCACGTGAAGGCCAGGAGTTGGACTTTTGCTGCAGAGGTTATGTATTCACGAGCCATTGGGGTATTTAAGCAATGTTGGGCGCTCACCCCAACATCGCGCCTCGGCTACATACAGCAACATTTGGAACCCCTTGAGTGTTCCATTAACCACAAGAGCTAAGCCGCCGGCAGCGCAGCTACTGGTAGGGTCTACTATGTCGGACAGGTCAAGGTATAGAAATAGGCGAAGAGATATTCAAATCGGCTGCCTTGTTGCTAGACTGGGAACAGGCAAGGGGTAAAGGAATCAAACCCGAACAAATGCGCGTCGAAATCTGGTGTACTGAGCCATAGAGCAACGCAATTCATCAAAATGATGATGATGCCATCGAAATCAAACAACAGCGATCTGCTCCCAAATTATTTGCAGCTGATTTTGAACCATCGACCCGGTACGTCGGGGAGCTATAAATCTGAGTTCATTAACTCTAAGCCACAGACACCGGCCAGATTCAATTAATTAAGTGTTCGGTGTAAAATTGTAGCCACTGCGTCATGGCTGCCGTGACAACACTATTTACTTACTGCGGGCTGCGGGTTGTATTAGTGTCAGTTATGACAAGCTAATAAGTGCAAACAGGTAACGAACACCTAAACCACATAAATGTGAACAACTAACAGAATCAATGGGGACATAAATAAATCAATTATTGTGCATTTGCGATACATACACGCCTTACTGTCATCCTAGTTCCCCTAAATAAAATTTTTAAAAATAATGCAGCGGGAACAGATGATACTATGTTAACAACATATCATTACAATACAACAATGTACATGTATTGTAAAAACCTCGCAAAACGGCATTCTTATTGTTAGTGTTGTTGTTGTTGTTGTTGTTGTTGTTGTTGTTGATGATGATGATGATGATGATGATGATGATGATGATGATGATGATGATGATGATGATGATGATGATGATGATCAGTAACGGACTTGGTATACAAATGTTGGTCGCAAAGACTAGAAGGCCATTAACACTTTTAAAATCGGGCATGCTGACATCCTGACCAGTCCGCCACAGATGACGATGATGATGATGATGATGATGATGATGATGATGATGATGATGATGATGATGATGTTGATGATGATGAAGATGATGATGATGATGATGATGATGATGATGATGATGATGATGATGATGATGATGATGATGATGATGATGATGATGATGATGATGATGATGATGACCACAGTCAAAATTATTACAGTCAGTTCTACTGACTGTGTGTAAAGATATATTATGTGACAAACTTGAGTGGCGGGCGAAGCAAAATAATTTGTTTGCGCCCTCTTCAATCTTTTGAAACCGCGATGGTATGGTGACTAGCATATATGTTTTTCATGAATGAATCAACAAAAATCGAGAAGTAGATGGTAAGCTTTACTAGAATATGATCATAAATTGGACGTTGCGTCCAAAGCCTTCATCAGCACAGAAATAATAAACAAACACCGGTACATCTACATGAACAAGTTTAATGAAAATATAAATATAAATTAAAAGTGATATGTTTCCTTGTTGTGGACTGGGTATATGTTTCATGAAATCCGCGTGTGTAAATCCAACAAAGCGAATGAACCAGAAATGTATTTATCAACACGTAGATGTGGGTTTTATCTGTAATAGTGACAGGAATCTTTCTTCAGAACCAGGGCGGTTCGGGGATCGACCCATCCTCGTAAAATGGATGCTGGGTAATTTTCAGATTTTTCTTAGAAGGAAAGGGGGCGAGGATACAGAGGAACTGGTCACCCTACCTGATTATATTTTGGCCCAGTGGATGTATATTTCTAAAACGTCACACGTCTACGACAGTATCTGACGTGGAATTACTGTACTTGTAAAAAATGTTAACAATGTAACCCTTTAAATACGTGACGTGTATTGGGGATATGATGCTATCCTCGTATTTGCATAGACCAGTTGGCACTCGATATGTGATGTAATTAGTATCGGCCGCCTTGACCTCAAAAGCATTTTCCGGTACCTATGTTTGACCGGGTAGATTTTGGAGCCAGGTCAATTTAGAAACAATTATCCCCACCTCAGTGGGGATTCGAACACATGTACACCAGGCCGGTAGGCGTGCTAGCTGCTGCAGTATTTCGGCTCCGATAAACGTATATATTTCAGTGCATCTCGTCAGGTACATACATACTGCCGGAAATCACACAACATAAACTAAAGTAATTAGATACATCTTTCAAGCTAAAATACTTTAGTTTCTGCAGTATGTACCTGGCGAGATACAGCGAAATATACCAGGCAATAAATCAGGCAATCTATTATTTGTGTCTTCGTTGTTCACATTTTTTTTAAATGCTGCATATCCCTTGCAGGACGTTGCAGTCAACATCAGCATTTTTCAGCTGCTGTTGATGTACTAGGCAAATTGTACGTTCAGTAGTTTGCCATTGCTTTCTGAACAACCGTCTCCCATACCAACACGTTACAACACAACGCGACAAGGTCTGCTACACAAATCGGTCGCGGCTGCGTTTCGAACGCCTGGTAAGCGGCTCACGAATCGCGTTCGCAATGCTTTGGCTACGGAGACAGGTTCAAATTTACTACAGGTAATCATTGTTTTGAATACGTATCTATGTTTGTGTGTGTGTTCTTTTATGTTACCACACGTGTAACATATTTAACTTGACGATTGTTGCAAAAAAGTACTCTCACGGTTCGACGATTTCTATTTAGACGGCCGTGTCAGGATATGCAGAACCCACAAACCCAGGGAAGGCAATCTGCCTATTTGAGGAGGAATACAGGAAAGAAACTTCAACTATCGACATTGGGAGATGTCTCAAGTGGCACGGGACTAGAAAGCGAACATCTACGCACTACAATGGATGCTATGCAACACAAAAAATAGCAAACGTTGATCGAAGAAGAAGAAGAAGAAGAAGAAGAAGAAGAAGAAGAAGAAGAAGAAGAAGAAGAAGAAGAAGAAGAAGAAGAGGAAGAAGAAGAAGAAGAAGAAGAAGAAGAAGAAGAAGAAGAAGAAGAAGAAGAAGAAGAAGAAGAAGAAGAAGAAGAAGAAGAAGAAGAAGAAGAAGAAAGGGCAGCAATGGAACATGCTCTGGGGCACCTATCCCTCTCTGCCCTCTCCCGCCTCCTTGCTACTTATTTTAAATTAATTTTTAATTTGACAAACGACTTTTAAAATGTATATAAACATCATTTTAAAAAAAGGAGATCAGCATGGCCGAATGGATAAGAGTGTTTGCGTCCGCCCTCCACATTAGCCATACCCGCAAGCTTGTCAGCTCATTTCCTTTTACTTCCGCATGCCCTGGCACGAAGATGAAACTAATCTTTGCCAGCCGAGACCGCTCCAGAGACAGTAACCACTCTCTTCGGATCCACCCCGTCTCTATCCTCTTGCGCATGCTCATTGAGTCGCTAAGGACACATGCCCTAGTGAATGTCTGTGTCTCGAGCCATGTTATTGCTTTACTTACTGCCATGACTTCCATAGTCAGGCTACTTGTGGTCTCAACTAAAGCACCAGAGTCCTCCTTCACTGTTCTCCCTCCGGCCCGAGCTGTAAAGGCCCATGAGCTTCTCACATGTCAGACGACCGACCCATATGTGTAAATGACAGCATCACCGTCTAACGAATTCTCGAAAATCAACGCTTGTACCTCTGCCTCGACAGCAGCCGGATTTTCTTGTCTGCATTTTCTATCTAGTTAGATGCAAACTGAAAAGGATGTACAGAAATCTGTTGGCACTTGTACCTACTCCTCGCCAGGTTCTAAGTCATCCAGTGAACACACCTGTTGAAGAATGTCTTCCGCTTGACCTATCCATGACCTACCTCTTTTTAACCTGCTGCCCTCCAACTTCCTAATTTTACTATGCACTGGATGTTGCGTGTTTGCGTTGACTCTGAGGTAGGCACGTGTTCTGCAAATTTGTAGTCTGTTTTCAATGGTTGGAAAATCAAGAAGGTAGCGCATCGCCCTGCATGCTGTATCTCTTGTACACCCAAGAATCATGCACATAGCTTCGTTTTGTATCCTTTCCATACTTTTCTATCTGCTTACGGCTGAGAGTCAGGATCGCCATTGCATACTCAAAAACAGACATCCACCAGACTCCACCCCTTTTTACACACACACATACACACCCACACCACCCCCCCCCCCCACACACACACACATCCCTCTTTTGTTGGCTCTGAAATATCAGTGTTTGAAAGGGCAACAATTCAGGCGGGCCCAATTTTTATTTACCTGCCATCCACAGAACTGTGTGACTTACTTATTGACTCATCCTCGTAACTTTTTCTACCCAACTATGCACCGCTTTACGGGAAATCGCTAGGGGCTAAGTCCACTGAAAACCCACCTTGGCGGGAGACATTTCGCGAATGAAGCCAAGGTTGAATGTGAAGTGAAAACGTGGTTTAGAATACAGAGCACGCAGTTCTACGCAGCCGGTTTGGGAGAACTAATAAAACTATGGGATAAGTGCATCAATGTTGGTGGAAATTATGTTGAGAAATAAAGGGACAATGTGTGTATAAAAATAAACTGGTCTCAAGTTGTTATCATATTTAGTTATTTTTCTACAGCCATTTGTGACTTACTAATTAACTTACCCTCGTAGTAGCATATGTATGGACAACTCTAGAGTTCAAAGCGAGCGAGCGAAAAAAAAAAATAAAAACAATTCTCCGCCATATCCAATCGAGTTGAGGACTAGAGGGTTCGAAATCAGTAGCGGACGGTGTGGAAACAGGCTGCTTTGCGTTGATTTCGATGGTATGAGGCGCGGCTTGTTAAGAAAGCAATCGCAAACTGCTGAACGTAAAAATTGCATTGTAAATCATAAATAACAAACGGGACGCAGAGGTGTTTCCAAGGCACCAGCGCCAGGTTCTATACTGGCCAAGACCTACTAACACGTCCTAGTCGTGCGTCCTGGGCAACAGGTCCCTTCGGGGTCCTGACTAACTTAGTAGGATCGCTGATTCTTCCTAAGTCGGAGAGTAGGCCCTATCTGCCTGCGCGGCGAAGAACCACCAGTCTGTACACCAATAAGACAGACTGGGACAATGGATACTCACGCAAACCTCAGTCCTGTATGACATCACACTGATGTTGGACAACAGGATGTCTTCATCCGACATATACAGGACTTCGCGCTGGAGTTCACAGCCAGCGAACGCAATCAAGCAAGCATAAATAACAAACAAGAATAAAATTGTTGGGATCGATTGCTACGTTGTATAAAGAACTTCAACATAACAGCTTCTACTCACAAATACCTAAAATGATTGCTCCCGGGGTTGAAGGTCAACGCTCACAAGTAAAGAGTAGTCACCTGACCAACAAGCAGACGTAACCTTACGTAGCCAGAAGCGAGGAGTGGGGAGTGTGTCCTTGCTCTACTCTACTAGAATATATTTCTGGTAGCATTGTTTTCGTTAACGATATTACATTGTAATGCACGGGCACAGAAAACACTAGCAGTGTAATGTGAGGATGTAGAAGTAGATGCTGTGTTGAAATAATAAGAATGTAATGTATGTATCGAGCTCCCACAATGTCCCAGCACGGTGAGTGTTCTGTCAGCTGTTGTTGTAGGCTGTATTGAAGTGTATTGTATAGAAACGTACGGTCGAGTGAAGCTAGACAATGCGTTAATAGTTAACCCTGTCAATGTCCTTGGGTCAAATGGAATGTCTCGTGAGTTCGAGTCACATGATGCCGTCATTATATCGGTCTGGGTATGTCTAGATTGAACGTTTTTATCGCTAGTTTGAACACATGTGCTTGCAACGACTGACCCAGTGAAAGTAAGGAAAGAAAAGACTTAGTTAGGACTTGGTAATGGTATTGATTGGTAATTTAAGAATATAATACAATTTCTTAATATAACTCGCATAATCATATATGCATGAGACCAGGTGTTGCTTGGGTAATGTTCTTCTATGTAGTTTATTGTTGTTTTTCTTCTTTCTAATACATTCTATTCTGAGTGTTCTTTTTCTCAATATCAGTCGGTGAGAATCAGCAGTGGTTCGAATCGCATCGGTAACTTACGGGGTATGTGAGACGGCTGCTCAGAAAGCAATGGCAAACTACTGAGCGTAATCTTGCCAAGAAATCAACATACAGCTGGAAGATGCTGGTGTTGACAGCAATGTCCTGTTAAGGATACGCAAAAAAAAAAAAAAAAAAATCCCATCTAATATCTTTTCTCTCTACGGTCTTCAATTTTGTTTTCCATTAATCCTGCTAGTTTTCTTATTTTCCAGTTTTTTTTTTTTCTTTTAGTGAATACATAATAAATAATATATACACAAGACAATACCATTTTGAAATTGTATGTTTTCATCATCACTATACAACTGCATTCTATAGACAATACACAGGTGTTTCTGAGGTCAGTTTTCTGTTTAAAAGTGTGACCATCATCATAAATTTTTAAATAAATGTGTGAAGGCCATATGTTGATAACAATATTCTATCTGCCCTCATTTTCACATGACTGTTTGACCAGCCTGTGACCCTTGGCAGTGAGATACATTAGTAACCACACAGAAATTAGTTCTCGGTTAAGAGCATTTTAAATCAATTTATATTGATCTGATATATATCTAGGTTAGCTTCCTTTGGGGGAATCATTAACCTGTCATGGATACTTGAAACTGACCGAAAAATTATATAATACCAACATATTTATGCATATTAATGAATATGGCCATACACAGTAATATTTTGAAATTTCCTTCATATTTACTAATAAATAATTACTTTTATATTCTAGCAATTATAAATTTGATGCACATCTTTATGTACCTAAACAGTATATGATACATAGAAAATACTTTGTGTCATAAAATGAAATAATAAAATGTGCCACTTGGGTAAATATGTAGATAATGACAAAAGTGTTTCTGTGTCAAGTGTTCACACGTCTGGGAAATATTTGTTGTTTTAAAGCTTTTCATGTAAACATTTCTGTATCTGTAAATTCTCTTTGTGCTTTTTGTCATGTGACCCCTATAGACTGATGGAGTGACTCATGTGACTGATAAAATGTTGCAGCTTTAGATATTGTTGGCCAGAATGTACGGGCATGAGTTGGTCTTGTTTTCAAAGGGGGAAAAAGTTATTAGATTACAACTATACAATGGTTGTCATTTAAGTATCTTGTATATGTTAAAGGTATATACTCATTTTGTACAACCTAAAGGTACACACTTAAGGGATTGTTCAAGTGAAGTGTGCACATTTCAGCAATTGTGTTCAAATAAAGGGTGCACATTTATTAAGCAAATTTGTTGGTGTATATTTAAGCATTTTTATTAAAGTTGAGAGTGCACATTTAAGCATGTTTTTCAATTTTAGGGTCTTGTTTAAGAATTTTGTTCATTTTAAGGGTGCACATTTATGCACTTTGTTCAAGTTGAGTATGCACATTTAAGGATTTTATTCAAGTAAAGGGTGCACATTTATATATTTTATTCAAGTCAAGGGTGCATATTTATGCATTTTGTTAATTTGAGGGTGCTCATTTAAGCATTTTGTTCAATTTAAGGGTTTACATTTAAGTATTGTATTCAAGTTGAGGGTGCACATTGAAGCATTTTAGCTGTTAGCGTCATGCAGCTGCAGAGTCACAGTAGTTAGGGTATTTGCCTCCCAAGACAGTAGTCTGGGCTCAGTCTCCAGCAGAGCAGGATGATTGTTGTCACCAGCCAATAGTTTGGAGCCTACCCAGCCTCATAGACATGGTACCAAACAATTTTCACTATTTTCTGGGAACTGACTAAGAAGGAAAGGTGATAAGGAAGGAAATAGCCACCTCACCTTGTATGTCATGGCTGCCCAGAATATGTGAATGCCTTTTACTCATGAGGCAGTGTCAATCTCAGAACTGTGCTGGTTCGAGTCAAGAATCCTATCAGTTCTAGGGATTGAACCCAAACCACTGTCTTAATAAGCAAGTGATGTAACATAAGCACCCTCAAACTGAGGGCCCAGTATTTAAATAAATCTGACACTGTCCAACTTTGCATATTCATGAGCTTATCTTAAGCAAATGTTTTTAACTGAATTCTAAGCATACCTGAGCCAAGGTCAATTGGTGTGATAATTGATTGTATCCTGGGTCAAGGATAGATGGGAAAGTTGGTCAGTATGAGGTGATTAAGATGTCCTCATACTTCTTATCTCTAAAGAGCTGACCTTGTAAATGTGAAAGGCTAGGCACTTAAGTGAACTAGATTTTATCATCCATGGGTATAAATATCCTGGTGAGCAGTAGTTAGTGTGAGAACTTTGTGACAGCCAGTAGTTGCATTTACCTTGGGACAAGAGAACAGTTATTAAACAGAATTTCATCGTTGAGAAATCATATTTATAAAATTGTAAAGAATTTGACATTCTACTAACAGAGGTATTCTAAATGTTTTTGTTGTATATTTTATAGCTGTTTAAAATTAAAACACCTTACCGCAGCAGTGATTATGGTTTCTGAAGAAAATACTCAGAATGCAGTGAACTGTATTGGAGAACAAAAAACGGTACAGCCCTCTGAGAAGCAGATGGCAACTGCAAGTTAAGGAAATTAGAAGTAGATGGTTCAGATTGTTAGTGATCTTTTGTAATCTTAGTGACCAGGATCAAACTTGATAGGAAAAAAGATGAAGGGAAAACAGAGAAATCTGAATGATATGACCAAGTGGCATAGTAAAGAAAGAGTATGGACCTGATCCAAGGCTGAGATTGTATCAGATGGCAAATCAAGATCTCACTTATTTAACAGCGTTTCAAATGATTATGAAAATTATTTAATTGATTTTTAAAACAAATGTTTATCTTTTTATATACTAAAGAAGCAATTTTCCAATATGTTTTTGCTTTTGTGATTTTGTGGACTTTTATTTTATATGAGTTAAAAACTGTTTACCATCATGACATAATTTGCTGTATGCAGCACGGATAAATGATACTTACAGTTATTTAAATATGTAAATAGCATATGTTAATGTTATTTTTTTGGCTTTGATGAATTAGGAATATTTCTTAATTCTGAAGATATGTGAGAGTTTTGTTGTTTGGTGCAGGGTTTATTTTTCTCAAGTTTGCATCAACTATTACAGAATGAGAGTTAGCTAGTAAGTTTTTCTGACAAAACTAGATTTTATGCACAAGTATGAAGAGGATTGCCTATGCTTTCCATAAAGGAAGCACAGAATATTAACATATCATGCATGTCATAAAAGGTTACTAAGGAGGGTTGGACTGGCTACCTCATTGTGAAGAAAACTTAGCTCAAAATCCAAACAGGCAGAGAAAAGTAGAGACAGTAATGAGTAATATGGAGAGGACATGGACACAGTTGCATGGGTTAGCTAAAGATAGGATGGCGTAGTGAGTTGGTTGAAGGACTATTCCCCCCAATGGGGGAATATGGGTGAAAGAAGGATGAATAAAATAAGGAATGAAATGATCTTTCATCTATGTTTGCTGAGTATAGTGTAAAATATAGTCGCATACTTGTTATTTAAACTTAATTGTGTAGATCTTATTGATATGTCTAACTTATTGTTGAATACAACATCATGTAATTTACTTTTAGTTGTAATGTTTGCAATGCATTATTTTCAATGTAAAACAATGTAATATATTTCTTTATTTCAGCATAATAAGCAACATACTCAAAAGTATCTGGTAACAGCATCAGCATAAGTTAAAAGCATATTTGGCTACATATCGTGACAATACAAAGAACAGTCATGGCCTCTGCTGATCTCGTGGGCATCTTCAGTAATGGTAACACAACAGTACCATCCGTACTCAACACAACTTCATTTGCCAACACAACACTTACTCCAGAGCCTGGCAAACAATTTCCAGAATATGTTGGCTATATATCAGCTCTGGTGGCAATAGTCATGTACGGCAGCAACTTTGTCCCAATTAAGAAGTTTTATTCTGGGGATGGTGAGTATTTTATTTCAAATGTTATTCCTTTAGGAGTTAGAGTAATGTTGTAGTTAATGTAGTCACTGTAGCATCGTCTCCGTTTTTATAATGTTGTTGTGTTTTATTTGTTTGCTGATGAAGGCAACTAATGGAAACAAGAAGACAGAACAAAAATAATCCTGCCAAATATGAAGAAATTCACAGAAAAGTGAGAACCTTATGTAAGGAGGCAAAAGAAACATGGCTTGAGGAAAATTGCAGAGAAATTGAAAAACAACACAACAGTAACAATGCGAAACTAATGCACAAAAGAATTCAGGAGCTTACTAATCAAAGAACACGTACATCAGCAGGCTGCCTAAAGACAAAAGATGGAAGAGTCATAATAGAAAAAGATCAGATATTACATGAATGGTCAGATTACGTGAAAAACCTGTATGACGATAACAGAGACGAACAGTATGATGTTCAAAATAATAATGAAGGACCAGCAATTTTGAAGATGGAGGTTCAGAATGCTCTTAACCATATGAAATCTGGCAAGACCCCCGGTTCAGACAGCGTCACAACAGAAATGATTAATGCTTTAGAAGAATATGGAATAGATCAAGTTACCAGTCTGCTTAATACAATATATGATACTGGAAATATACCTCAGGAGTTATGTAATTCTGTATTTATTGCAATCCCAAAGAAATCAGGAGCCTTGGAATGTGATCAACATCGAACAATTAGTATAATGAGTCACATCACGAAGATTTTGCTAAGAATTATCATGCAAAGAGTTAGGAAGAAAATACAACCTGAAATAGGAGAAGAACAATGTGGGTTTGTGGAAGGCAAGGGTACAGTAAATGCTGTGTATATACTGAGAAACATAATCGAACGTTCTATAGAAGTAAACAAAGATCTACACCTTTGCTTTATTGACTACACAAAGGCTTTTGATAAAGTGAGACATGTCAACATGATAAGGATGCTTGAAGATCTACAAATTGATGGAAAAGATCTTAGACTTGTAAAAAACATATATTGGAAACAACAAGCTGCCATAAGAGTTGATAATGAAGTAAGCCAATATCAGCCTATTAAAAGGGGTGTGAGACAGGGATGTGTAATGTCTCCAGATCTGTTTTCCCTGTACAGTGAAAGTATTTTCAGAAATATTGAAGATATGGAAGGAATCAACATTGGGGGACGATGCATCAATAACATTAGATATGCAGATGATACAGTCTTGATTGCAGACAATGAACAGGACCTGCAAAATTTAGTAGATGCGATTGTTACACACAGTGAACAACTAGGGTTAGAATTAAATTGTAAAAAGACACAGATTATGGTCGTCACTAGGAAGGACGAAATACCACAATGTAATATACAAGTAAATGGGAATATTCTTCAACAAGTGAGCAGGTACAATTATCTCGGAACAGTAATAACATCTGATGGGAGATGCCTTGAAGAGATTAGAACAAGAATCGCCATGACAAAAGTAGCCTTTAGCAAGATGAAAAACATATTGACCAATAAAAAGATGTCAATTGAAACGAGAAAAAGAGTGTTGAGATGCTACATTGAACCTGTACTTTTGTATGGATGTGAAGCGTGGACAATGAGCAGTCAGGCTGAAAAACATCTGATGTCTGTGGAGATGTGGTTTCTGAGGAAAATGCAAAGAATACCATGGACAGCCAGAAAGACCAATGAACAAGTCCTTCAAGAAACAAATGAAGATCGTAAATTGATTAGAGAAATTAGACGTAGACAGTCAAAATTTTTTGGGCATGTTATGAGAAGAAATGGATTGGAGAATTTGGTGACAACTGGTAAGATCGAGGGGAACAGACCAAGGGGAAGACCTAGAAGCAAGTACCTGAATGGCTTGGCCTTGTGGCATGGTCGAGACAGAAACACGGAGCTGATCCACGACTCTGGTGATCGAGTGAGATGGCAGAACATGACCGCCCACGCTTACCGGCATGGCACATGATGGATGGATGGATGAAGGCTAGTTGCTGCAACATCCTATGTTTTCCGTAATTGTGTTCTGTAAAGTTGCATTACTTCATGTTATTTTATATTGTAGTAGTTAGTGCACATGATCTGTCAGCCTGGTTGTCCAGAGTTGTAGATCAAGGGTATGACTTTAAAAAAAACATTTTTGATGTGAGCTCCTTGGTTCTAAAATAACCTGATCTCCCTTGATGAAACTTCACATCAAGAGGTGGAATCATACGGCTGTTCAGGTAGCAGTGTAGAAAAAGATTGGGGAACAGATAGAGATATTAAAATAAGAATATGATCAGCATTGCCAGTAGTGGGTTGTGCTCAATCTTCAAACCTCAAATCCTGAAACAACCAAATAAATCAAAATAAGAATAAATAAAGGCAAAAAGAGCCCTAGCACTAGGAAGTCTGAAGAGATTAAACCTAGCACCCGACTTAGAACTGTTAACTATATTTGAATAACGAAGACACAAACCATATATAGTTAACTATATATTAAATCAATACTGCTGTATGGATCAACACTATAAACAGCCAAAACAATTACTAATAAACTACAAACATTCATTAATTGAATCCTGCACAGAACAAGACTACAATGGTCTGACAGAATCACTGATGCAGAGCTTAGGGAGATCACTGAACAGATTCCGGTGAATCAAGAGGTGGGGGGCTGGATAGGATACACACTGGAAGAAACCTAACAGTAGTTTAATTAGAAAGTTATTTTTCTGGAACTCCCAGGGCAAATGAAATAGAGGGAGAACTAAAAACACAGAAAAAGAGAATTAGAAATAGATGAATAATATTGGGAGGACATGGAGGGAGTTGCAGGAGATGGCGAAAGATAGAATGGCTTTGTGCAAGCTGGAAATAGGGGACACAGAACAGATAAATCAAGACTAAAGTGGGGGTTAAAGCAGCACTAGATTTTATTAGAAAGCAGCAAATCAAATGGTTTGGCCATGCAAGTAGGTTACCAGTCAACAGCATGCCACAACAAGCAATGATGTACAGACCAGATGGAAACAGAGGAAGAGGCCGACCACGTAAACGTTGGACGGAGGGAATAGCAGAATCCATGGGAATGTCGATATTTGAAGCCCATAATCGGGCACTCTCACGAAGTTCATACTTCACCTAAACACCGCAAGGTACAAGAGAAACACGATGAGATGAGATAACAGATAAAAAAAGATGTGACTCTGAAGTTGATTTAGACAAATAAAACTGGTACTAGAGAAGTTGAGACAGTGACCATATTCTTAATTAGCTATGACAGAGTCCACTTAGTTAATGTACATAAAGAAAAGGGAATGAAATGGCATACGTACTGCTAAAATAAATGACAGTAGAAAAAAAGTGTAGGCCAAGATTCCTTAAGGATCATAACAGTATTATGATGACCATTCTGTATCACAAAAATGATCCTATTTTGAACAATGACTACAACCAAGCACTGTTAATAGTAATTTTATTTATTCATTCTGTGTTTAAATTCATCAAGGGAATACATTGTTTTAAATTATCACTTCCTTATTTACTCATTATTTCACTGGGTTTAATAATGAGTGTTATACTAGTCAAGACAGGAAATATAATCAACTCTTCATGGGAACAGTGAGCAGAAATACTTCAGGTTTACTATGCTTTTGAGAAGTGATTATGTATGGAAATATCCAATATGCAGTGACTTCACTTGACATAACTGGTGAAAACTGTTGAAATTATTTTGGTTACATCGGGAGTAACTGGTTAGTGTAGTCACCAGTAGAGAAAGGTAAGTTAAGAAATACTGTAATTATATGAAACCCAAACTGATAAAATCCCTGAAATCATTCAACCAAATATATTTCCAGGTATGTTCTTCCAGTGGGTATTATGCTGTGGAATCTTCATGGTCGGGATACTGATACAAATCATTCAGCAATCAACATTCTATCCTTTGGTGATGGTTGGTGGCATGGTCTGGACAACAGGTACTTTGATATAAGGTTTTATGTTTTTAAATATAACAGATGTACACTGAGCGAAAGCTATGGCAAACTACTGAGCGTAATCTTGCCAAGAAATCAATAATCAGCTGAAAGATGCTGATGTTGACAGCAATGTCCTGTAAAGGATATGCAAACAAAAAAAAACACTGTGAACATTGCAGTCTTTACAGGATCATTATCATCATGTACTTTGCAGAACGTATCTTTCATCACCACCAACCAGCAATATTCTTGATCCTTTGCCAGTTACCCTGCCATATACATGTCCATGGCCAAGGTATCTTCAGTGTCCTGTGTCCATCTTCACACTGTTAAATCTCTGCCTTGTCTTCCAGGAATCTTACCTTCCATCACTGTTCTTGTCAAACTACTGTGACGTTTAATTTGGCCAAAGTATTTTAATTTTCGAGATATGATTCTGTTTATGAGTCAGTTCTCTTCAATGTTCAAATCTTATAGAATATTTGTATTTCCCTTCTTCTTGGTCCAGGGATTTCTAAGAATTTTTCTATAACATTTAAGTTCAAAAGCCCAGATGCTCTTCTTTAGTGACTACAAGATGTCCTTGACTGATATCCGTTTGTTGCCACTGGAAAGATGCATGTTCTCAAGAGTGTTACTTCAAGTGCTGGTGTTGTGACATAGGCTGTTCATACTGTTTCAACACAGCATTGCTATGGCCAGTCTGTGTACTTCTGTTGAAGTCAGAACACAGCATTTAATTCTTAGTAATCTTCTGTCAGAGGTCAAGTAAGAACTTTAAGAAACTTAGCATGTTCACTGCAAGATGAATGTCTGGGCCAGGAGCCTTTGTCATACCTAAAAAAAACGTCCCAGACTACACAACTAGAGATTTTTAAAACTTGTATATAAAAACATTTGTTTTAACAGTTACAATATATTGCCTGTTAATTATTGTAAATATAGTTTATTATTGAGTGTCTGTTACTGATGAGTGTGTGTTACTAATGAGTGTGTTACTGATGAGTGTGTCTTACTGATGAATATGTAGATTACTGTAACTACGCAATGCATTTATTTGTAAAAAAAACTATCCTGCAGGAAATTTGTGTGTCGTTCCCATCATCAAAACCATTGGAATTGGCCTGGGTATGAGCACCTGGAGCACTTTTGGCCTGATCATGGGATGGGCTGCAGGAAGGTAGGCATCAGTCGCTTCACACTAATTATCCTAGTCAGTTCTCACTCTCTGGGCACTGGGTTGGAGTCTGTTGACAATGAAGTACCTCCATGGAGAAAACACTACCAGACTTGCACACTCTACTGGTATGTGGGCTTGGAGAGGGGGAGGAGAGCTAGCAACATTGTCCCCATGGAGGTGGTACTTATGTATTGACTCAGGAGAAAAGTCTTTACTCCAGCCTCACTTTGATATTCTTGTTTGTTTTACCTTTATCCCCCCAAAGGGTCATAGGAACTCAATTAACTCACCCCAAGCTTCTCTTCCCCCCCACCCTCCCACCCAATCCCCCATCTGTAGCTATCCCACGCAGCTCTGTCCGTGTCTTCCCCATATTGCTCACTTTAGTCTTCCTCTATTTCTTTTGCGTGTGGGTTCCAGTCTAAGGCCTTTCCATGGGCCAATTATGGAGATTTCCCTAGGTGACAGGAAGACGATCTGTGATCTGGATTCCTTGCACCTTTCTCCATCGTGCCATGTCTCTTCTACAAGAGTCTCCTTTCCTCTTAGTTGGCTTGGTTATTCTGTTATTGGGCTTGTTCATGATTGGTTGGATTTTGTTGCTAAAGTTTTTCTACGGAATGGGGAAGCAAGCCCCATGCCCAACCCTCCTTTATCACCTCCTGTGACCTGTATGGTAATTTACAGTGAGATACAATTATTTGCTTCCCATAATGGTCCTGGTTACACACGGGCAGTCGCCTCTTACGACATGCATGTAGGTTGTGGCATTACAATTATTTACTTTCCCGTAGGGTCCCGGTAACACACGTGGGACTCTAAGTTTATTACCTTTTTAGAGTTCAATGAACCTGAACTCTACTAGACTTAATTTAAAAAACTCTTCCAGAGAATTTACCAACCAATACTAGAATCAGTAGCATCATGAAAAACAAATATAACAAGCGCAGCGTTCTGTTTACCGAACAGTTATGTGTAGCTTGTTCTTCTTTATGGAGGCCAGTGCTTAATAATGAAATGATGGGAAGACTGGAGGTAATGGAAACACACTTGACAATATAAAAGGACAAGCTGGTGGTGCATTGAAAAACATTTGTTCTTTAATCGAGGCATTGTTGACATTTGAAGGTGGCAGGTTTGATCCTGGTGAGGCCATGCCATAGCTTTTAGTGTTTATATTGTCTAGCATGTCCTCAGATCTGTGCTTATTTCCTCTAGTTCTGTGAGTGCTAATCATTAACCTGTAAATTTATGTCTCATAGTGTTTAACTGATGAAGTACCATGGGATGATATGTCATCTTATTTGAACTTCCCGTAATTGCCATGGGTTTATAAATAAAACTATAGTTAAAATATCACTACAGTAGTTTTCCCATTATAACCCTTTTTAATTTGATATAATACATGATGTCTGCAAACATATAAACAGCTTTTAAGTGATAATTGTGGCACATCCCTACTTCTCATTTTCCACCATCCATTTACCTACTTTTTATTTGGCACTGAATATGTTAATGTACACAGTGTCACAACACACTGGTTCCAAGTTTGGTCCTTGATATAGCAATGTTGCATTTGTTAAACCCCTCTGAGGATGACAGTATCATGTGCTGTCTTTCCCAGGTCATACATAGATCTAACATCCCAGATGCCAGTTCTGGAGTTTTTCCAACATGAAAGGAAGTAAATCTGTGATCCAGATTCCTTGCAGCTTTCTTCATCTTTCATCATACATCTTCTAGAAAGGCCTTCATTTATCATTGTTGCCCTAGTTATTCTTGTTTCCCCTTTTTCCTTAAGACTTGTTTGTGGTTGATTGGATTTTGCAGCTAAAGGTTTCGATGGGATGCAATAGCCTGCCCCAATACCAACCCTCCTTAGTCACCTCTTATGACCTGTATGATAGGTTCTGTGCTTCCCTTAAGGGCACCAGAAACACCTGGGTGCAATATTTGCTAGTCCCCAGTGCCAGGTGGGTTACAATGTTGTTATTATAATACTGACCTTCATACCCATAATGTGCCATTCAGGTACCAAAATATAAGGAGCTAACATTATATCCCCAATGTACTTTAATGGCATGTGCATATGCTTACCTAAATTTACCTTGTTATCAGATTTGGCTTCTTTGGAACAACACCAGACATAATAACCAACTCGGGCATGAACTATGCGGGTGTAGCTCTGGCATTTGGAAGCATTCTGCTGTATTTGATGGTCAAGAATGAAGTCAGTAATGTGACCCCAAACATGGAGATTACCGTCACTGCTGGGGAAACTGACCCTCTTTTACCTGCCGTAAGTAGTTGAATTTGGCCATGTTTTATTTTGTAAACTGTTTTTCGGTAAGTTTTTAAAATAATTTATTTCCTGGAAGAATGCTGAAAATTCCTTCGACGGACAGAATTAGTGTAATTGATTTGAAAGATACTACAACACAGACAACTTACCAGAAACCATTAGAAAGAGGTAGTCATCATTGTCGGCCACATTATGAGAATAAAGAAAGGAGATTATATTCTTACTGGATAGATTTATGGACAGAGAGAGGAAAAGCAGTGAGACAAAATTCTTGACAGTCTTTTTTTTTTGTCATGGCACGGAAAGCTATCAGCGCACAAATTGATACGAATTGTTAACAATAAGATGTGGAGAAATTTGATTGCTCAAGCCGCTCAGCACAGCACTTGATGATGATGATTACACTATCCAGTTTTATATTGCACTCTTCTATTTTCTGTCATTCTTCTTCCGCCCCTTTGCTTCTTATTCTACTCCATCCTGTAACTTCATCTGTGGATCATCAGGATGCCCTGGTGGATGCGTTTGTAGTGGTTTTCCCCTGCTTCTTATCTTGAGGAATAAGTGCACGAAATGCAATTCTGCAGTCAGTATTATCCCATAATTTCTGCTGTCTGCCTCTTCACCACAAGCTGACAACTGTGCATTAGAGAATAAGTGAGCAAAGGCACAACCTTCCTCTTGAAGTTGATGTCTTAGGTTTGGTTCACTTGCACTAACTGTGACCAGTTAAAGAGGCATTCGCTACACAAAGAGTTATGTCATGATGTCAAGATAGCCATACAAAATAGAGCATCAGGCAGGGTTGCATTCTTTCACCAGATATCTCTACTTCTACAGTGAGGGTTATAAATAAAATCTGTGTCATGCTTATACAGGATGTTTGTAAAGTCTCACTACACTTTCTATGTAGAACAGCTGTTTGTTGGAGAGTATGTTTTCCTTCTTGCAAAAGGAAAACATACTCTCCAACAAACAGCTGTTCTACATACAAAGTGTTGTGAGACTTTACAAACACCCTGTGCAATAGTGCTTATTGCAAAAAATGAAAATGAATTGAAAGGATTGATAGACATCTCAATCACTGAAAGTAAAAAGAAAGGACCATTCGAAAGAGGTAGTCATCATTGTTGGCCACATTATGAGAATAAAGAAAGGAGATTATATTCTTACTGGATAGATTTATGGACAGAGAGAGGAAAAGCAGTGAGACAAAATTCTTGACAGTCTTTTTTTTGTCATGGCACGGAAAGCTATCGGCGCACAAACAACAACATCAAACAAAAATAAAAGTTATGGTCATGACCAATAGAAAATATAAGCTGGAGAATACAGTGGCCGCAAATGGGATAATGCTGAAACAAGTCAAAATATTCAATAGTTTAGGGTCAGTGATAACAATATATGGAAATGGTAACACAGAAATAAAATGCAGAATGATCTCAACAAAGGCAGTATTCATTCATATGAGCATTTTGTGTAACTTATCCCTGTCCATGAAAGTGAGAAAACAAGTTCAGGATATTTTATGCTGCCCATACTACTGTTTGTCTATGAATCATGGACACAGAATGGCAAGAGGAGAAAGAAATGGCACAGATATTGACCCCAACACTCAAGTGCTGATTGGTTTATCAAAATATGAGGCTAGTACCATATACCAAGCATGCCTGAAGGTGTGTGAAAGGATCCTTTACTTTGTACTTCACTATCTCATGAACATGTTCAGGCTTTGACTTCAGCCATTCTAATTCTTGACCTTATTATTTTTCAAATATGTTTTCATGCGTTTTCACCTTGTTAGTTAGTTGCATATCCTTTACAGTCAACCCCAGCAATTTTTTTTTTTTTGGGGGGGGGGGGGGGGGGGGGGTGGCTGGCTGGCTGTTTGTGATTTCTTGGCAAGTTTATGTTCAGTAGTTTGCCATTGCTTTCTGAATGGCCGGCACTCATACCATATTTTGGTAAAGCCATGGTGGTCTGCTTCCAAATCATGCGCAGTTGTGTTTCGAACGTGGTATGCGGGATTATGAGCTGCAGCCGTAACCCCTTCACCACAGACCCAGCTAGAAGGTAGAAATGTAAGATTCTATCCTTAAATTCTTTATTGAAAATATTACGTGTATGATTATCAGACTGAAATCCACTGATCTAGTGCCAAAGTGGTGATTGTTGTATCTTTACATTTCCTACAGGGACCAACTTCAGTCAATGGATATTGTAATGGAAGCCATCATCATTCTTCTGATATTGAAAGACCGGCTATTTCTAATGGACACTCAGTGAGTAATAGGTCAAAAGTAGAAAACCCTATTTACATGCCTTCAGGTATGTTGGGGGTTTGGTGCTACACCCACATTTGTATAGACTAGTCAGCCCTCAAGAGATGATGCAGTTAATGTCAGTGAGTATCGCACACCAAAAATGCCTAAACATATTTCTTACACTAGCCCCCTGAACTAGATGGGTTTAACAACACAGGTGGTTTCTCTGCTTAGCAATGTGACCTTTGAGCAATTTTTAATGAGTAAACTACATAGAGGCTTCGACGCCTAAGCTCGTCAACTGCAAAGTGAGGTAAAGACTAACCACTTATTTCTCCTTGCTCTCAGGCCTACAAAATTTGATGGTGCTATCACATGACAGATCCGTGGCAGCAAACTGCTTCAGGATAAAAGAAGACAAGAAAGCCACTTACATGGTGTATTTTTAATGATCGCAATGTTTGAAAATATTGCCGTTCCAAGTGTTGTATGTACCTATTATGTTGCGTGAACTCCACAGTAGGTCAATACAAAACTTGGAATGGTAATATTTTCAAAAACTGCAGTCATTAAAAATACATCCTATAGAAGTATGCTATATAAAAATCACAAGTAGAATATGACAGTGCATCATCTTTTGCTTCAGTCCTCTTTTGAGGGAAGTTCACTGCACCTAGTTATGCATCTCAAAAGTAGTCTGTCTGACTTTGGCATGCATGTGTGTAAGGTTTTACTTCTACACACAAGGTTTAGTTTAGTCGACGGATCAACATCACGGCACACAAGTCTTAACTCAAGCATGAGTCTGGAGAATGTCAGCTCAGTGCACAAACTCTGTAGCACCGGCGAGGATCCTGAAATACTTTGGGTAGATTTTTAACTAAAAATTGTGCCCGGGCAGCGCCATTAGGCTACTCTTTTTCCAACTGCCAAGAGATTTTTTACGTGCACAACAATACACACGGGTGTCCGATCTCACTACCTAGATACCAGGGGAAATTTTGTTACTGGAAGTCCACCTGAAAAAATTCCGGCCCTCACCGGGGCTTGAACCCAGGACCTTCGGCACTCAAGGCAGACACCATAACTCAAGACCACTCAGCTCCCCCAAGGTATGTCTACCTATGGGTAGGTTGTCTGTCCCAACAGTTTTGCCTTACGGCTTACTCTTTGTGATTTCCAACTGCCATGGGATTTTTAACATGTATAGATGGCGCAAGGTACGTCTTGTTTTTTTTTGGTACTTATTTGAGGAGGATAGGTGTCAGATCTCGCTACCCAAGAGATCATGGGTGATGTGTGCTATCATTAGATACCAATGTCCCCTGAGATCGAACTCAGTGCTTTCTGAGCTTAAGGCAGACACCATAACTTTTCAACCATGGCTCCCCATTTAAATGTATCACAGCCACTTGTAGGATAAGAAGAATTTAAGTATGAAATAACATGTAATTGGGGATTGTACATAACTTTTGTTGTCTTATGAAAGATCTGTAGAGTATCTTATGGTAATTTGTACTTCTGTAAAAACACACATACACACACTTGAAAGGTATGGTCATGTGTTAAGATATGCTGTGAGGTCCACACTGTATTTACCGGAACATTCCCAATAACAACACAATTTAATCAAAATTGTGTGTCTGGTAGAGAATATATACAATTTACAGGAAAAACTCTGGCAGTCCCATTTGCAACAGTCGTCTCAGAAACACATCTCTTGGCTATTAGACAGCAGAACAGGTCCGATATGAAACTTTCTGACATTCAGTGAAAGTGACTTCTTGCATAAGACACTTTTCATCTTTTTAAATTCAACTTTTCTTTGGTCTAATCTATTCTTAATCTCTGTCATGTATTTTCCATCTGATGTTATGATTTACCCAAAGTATTCAATGTTATATGACTTGGTTAAACATGTTTCTTTTTATTCTAATATATTTTGGTGCTGTCTTTTTTTTAATTAATATATAACCACTGTTTCTGTTTTCTAGATATTCAGAGAAAAGTCCTTTTTTTGCATTCTGTTACTTCAGTGTCTTAACAGTTATTGCAGATCTTTTGCATTTTCAGTTATCAGTATTATGTCATCTGCATACCTCGTGCTTGTATTCCTTGTCTATCTTTAATCGCTCTCTTTATTATTTCACTACAAAGAGGGAAGAGATCTGGTCACAAAACACATGCCTTATATCTTAAATGTTTTAATTTATTTTATTGTGATTTCATTTATAATATAAAAATAACATGGCTATATCTGTTGTTTCTTTGACAGAATTCATCTTATTCAAAATCAGTTAGCGAGCTCCCTCCTACTGCTGATGACCGTATGTTCATCGAGGATCTCTCACCCATTAGGAAGAAAATCATGTAAGAGAGATTCTGTAGTTATATTCTCGCTATAATTTGAGTTTATGGTGACACAATGCAGTGCTTCTGCACTTGATGTATCTAAGTATCTTAACTGTAGACTATGTTAAGTGTTTTACAATTGAAACTAGTGAAGAGTATTTTATTGTAAAGTGAATGATATGTTAACAATGTTTCACATTTTATACTAGCGAGGGGTATTTTATTGTAAAGTGATTGATATAGATATGTTTTTAAAATTTTTTTTAGTAAAGTACCAAGCTATTAAAGACCACTGTCGCAAAGGTAACCTTTTGCAAGATGGAAAACATATACTCACTAATTAAAAGCTGTTGCTTGAGAAAAAATTTTGAAATGCTATATAGAACCCATAGCTGATATGTGCTTGTGAAACAAGGACAATAAGCAGACAAGCTGGTAGTGGAAATATGGTTTCTGAGGAAAAGGCAAAGAATACCATGGATGAACAGAAAATTGATTGAGAAAATCCTACAAGAAACACATGAAAACTAAGTCGATCAGAGAAATTAGGCGCAGACAGTTATGATTTTTTGTACACACTATGAGGAGAAATAAACATGAAAACTTAGTGACAGCTGGAAAACTTGATGGAAAAGAGCAATGGAAAGGCAAAGAGATAAATACATGGATGGCTTGGTCTCATGGCATAATTGGAACAAGAACACAAACCTGTTCTAAGATTCTGGTGATTGCTTGAGATGGTGAACCTTTACCGCCCATACTTATCAGCATGACATGTCATCATCATGATGGCCAAACTATTCTTTAAAATGCTTTGGCAGAGAATAGCTATAAGTTGGTGAGAGTTCATATTATTATTGATATTAAGGCATACATTACAGCTGATGATAATGTATTGCTACATTTATCATTGAAAGATAACATTGTTGCATCTGTAATATTTAACAATTTCTTGCAGTGGAACAGTCTTGTCCGTTCTATCAGGAATCATGTACGGTTTACAGTTCACACCATGCGTATACGTTCAAGACAACTACCCACATGCCAGCAAAAATGGTGAGTTTTCTTTGGATGTTTGTTGTATTAAACAAAGATTGCCAGTCTTTCTCCTCATCTCTTGATTCACTGGAATCTGCCTAGTTTGCTCCACATTAGTGATTCTGTCCTGCCTTTTTCTTCTATTCTGTGCCTGTTTTATTAAAAGAAAAGTAACGCTGCAACAGGATATAACAATAGGCAATACAATCAGTTAGGTATGTGTAGCTCCTGCGAAAAAGTGACAGATACTAAATACGGACATGTACATACATTACAACAGAGTCCACAGTGGTGAACATGCTGGTGCATGTTTCAGATGCATGTAGTACTGATTTAACCATAGGGTTAAATATGTTTATTATCTAAGTGTGGTACTAGCTTTAATTTCTGTTGGCTTCCACAAATTTCCTAGTGTTATGAAAACTCCTCTTGCCTTCTGCATTATTTTAACATCATTATCTGTTCCTGCATCTTTGTCTACATTGCCACCGGGTGTATTTAGTTTCAGTTAGTAAAGTCAAGTCAAGGACCATCTTTCATACATTAAGGTGTATTGGACATGCAGTGCTAGACACATTTTTTTATAAACTCATTGGCACTTGGTGATTTATTAGGCCATTTTTACTTCCCAAGAAATTTCCCGGTACCCATTTTAGACTGGGGGATGCAGGCAAGCATCTGATTTAGTTATACTTAATCATATATTTTTTTAATGCTTAAATAATTCAATCATGTATGATGTTATTGTATACAAGTAGTTAGTATTTGTGTTCTGTGAGATGCAGCCAGTTAATGTTTTACCTCAGAATCAAACTAATTTGTTTTATATTAATTTTCATGTGCTCTTTCAGGCTTGGACTACGTGTTTGCTCAGTTCTGTGGCATCTATGCAGCCAGTTGTATCTACTTCTTTATTTACTGTGCTCTGAAGAAAAACAAACCAAAGGTAAACCATCCCAGTTGTTTGTTTATTTAAATGGCATTGTTATTAAATGATGTATTTGTATTTGAAAATAATGTCTAAAGTTGTAAAGCTACATTTACAGAACTAATTTAAAATGTGATTACCTTTTCATGATGAAATGTAGCGATCATATTTTTAAATGTATCTGACAGTTATATCTCTCTGTGATTATGGAGTGTGTAGACAATGAAATAAAAGACGCAGGTGATGGATAGAACACACACTCAGAAAACCTAAAGATAGCATAATAGTCATTCCCTGGCCTGAAACTTACAGCCAGAATGAGAGCTTAAACCACACGGAGAAGACAATTAGAGATGAACTATATGGGAAGGACATGGAGGGAGCTGCTGGAGATATAAAAAAATAGGATGGCATGGCGTGAGCTTGTGGATCTTTGCACGGCGGGGGATAAATGTAGAAAGGAGACGAAGACAATTAAATACTTAACACCTATGGAGGAAATATTAGCAACCTGGGTCTAATCTCAGCCACTCTCTGTATGTGCTGAATATTGACCTGGTTACAATCTCATATGTTAGTTAATTAGTTAACAGGTCATCCTCATTGCACCTTGAACCATTCAATCCATAAGTGCTTGGATCCCTTCCTCAGTACATCCTGCAGCGTGTTGTGGCTCACAACACCAGTTCTGTGTTGGTTTATTAATCTTCTGTCTATTAATCCTCATATGCCCCGCCTTAGATGTGAGGTTCCAGTCTCGCACATCCCACAGGTTTTGCAGCTTGGAGAGGGAAAGGAGAGCTCTGCAACACACTCTGGGTAGAAATAATACTATGGTATCTGATTGGGAGAACAAGTCTCTACACCTGCTCCAACCTGATAGATGCAGACCCTTATCTGGACTGATGACCCTAATGTCAGTGCATTGTCTTCAGAGTTAAAACATAGTCTCCAGAGGTTTCACAAACAACCCATTAGCCATCTGGCAGTTACCGGAGAACATCATTTTCTGCTTCAATTTTTTGTTTGTGCTCGCTTGCTTTGAACTCAAGCGTAGTCTACTTCTAGTAGTGCTGGACTGAATATTGTGTGAGGATTAGCTTTCCCTGTTAGCAGTGTCCCTCACCGTCAGGCGAACTCACTCTGACTTCAGAGGTACTTGTAATGTACGTCCCCAAGCCAAGGACGATAGATCAACATTTTAGTACAATTGTCTGTTGTAGGGGTTGAACTCCTTACCTCGGCATCAGCACACCGGATGTTTAACAACACGCATTCTTATCCATTTGGCCATGCTGACCTATCTTCAGTTATATTACTTATATTTCTTTAACACCACCTTCTTCCATCTTTCACAATTTATCTCTCACTCATTTTCTTTGTATATAATAATTTGAATTTATTTCTTTCCCTATAGATATACCCACAGACAATCTTGCCCGGGATCATATCTGGCATCATGTGGGCCATTGCCACAACCTGTTGGTTTATTGCTAATGCTGAATTATCTGAAGCTGTCTCATATCCAATCATCTCAACGGCACCCTCAGCGATTGCCAGTTTATTCTGGGGTGTCGTCATCTTCCACGAAATCAAGGTAAAATTTTTGCTTATGTCAATTTATAGATAGTTTACTGCTTACTGGCACATTGCCGTCTTGACAAACAATAATTTGTTACATTGTGCTTCAAGAAAAGGCATAACAACTACAACCCATGGTCAGGACCACGAATGGAGTTAAGCCTCTCCTTGGCACAAAGCCTGGGCTGAATTGTAGAGACCATGCGATATTGTTACCTATAAATTATAGTAATGCATAGTTACCCGGGAATATGTGGCAGTGCAGTAGCTAGCATACAGCCTGCTGGCTCAGTGGTCATGCATTCAAATCTCAGTCAAGGTAGATTTTAAAAAAAATATTAACCTGGATTTCCACGTTGATGCAGACTATGATACAGTGGTTCTCAACCTTTTTTTGGCCCATGCACCCCTTCACCATATGTTTAGAATGTCATTCTCTCCCCCCCCCCCCCCCCTTCATATTTCCTCCCTGTAAATCCCCCCCCCCCCCCTACACAGTATATGTAAAAATGGAAGCTAAATTTAATAACACATACTAGAATAAGTCTAGACGTCTACATAAATTGTGATTTGCAGGTCTGCTTACATTATAAAATGAATTTCGGAAGAGTGAGAAGTACATAACTGTAAAGTATGGAGGGAAAAACAATATCAAGTAATTGGTTCTTGTATTAACGCGATCTTGAAATAATCAAATAATCTTAATTCCCCACCGGGAAACACTAAAATTCGGGAAGAGAGGGGGGTGATTCCCACCGGTTGAGAACCACTGCTATAATAGGTACCAGGAAATGTCTAGGCAAGTGAAGCGGTCAGCATGATATTGGCTATATCACCGTATTAGATTAGGTTAGCACCATATATGTCTCAAGGCATGTAACGTGGTCCTTTACTTTATTTTAAACTATCTGTGATTTAACTCTAAATTATTGCCTAAAAGAATGCTTGCTCATTATAACGTAAATTTTGACTTTGCATTTTTAACAACAAAACGTTACCAGTAAATAATTACATAATGTTGTTATTGTGGTTACTTTTTATTGCCTATGCATCCTAACTCTAAATTAGTACCAATACATTATAATTATAATTCAGGAGAATTTAAGATATTGAAATTCTATGATAATTTTCAAGCTGCGTTATTAAATTCCTAAAATAAAACATGAATATGTGGGGCTGGTCTGGTTCGCTAGATCAGTTCCGCGTCTAGCGTTCGTTGTCTCGGATGGCTGTGTGAGGTGCACCAAAATGGGATCTTCCCAGCCAACGTGAGTTAGCGAGGCAGGCGTTTCAAGAATGTAACCGCATCGTGCAGCCAGGGTCGTGGTTTGAGCGGGCAAAAGAGCAAAATTTGTACGACCGTTCGACAAAGTCTCGATAAGCGCCCACTCTCTCTCGATGAGTAGTGGGCCTGCAGTCAGTAAGCTGGTATAGCTTTTTTTTCGGTTAGTCCTGCCGGCGTAGCTTGAAAGCTCGTCGGTAGGCGTCCAGTGGTTTTGCATGTATCACCTTGTACCGGGAGGGCGCGCTTTAGCGATGCTACTCTTGGCTTGCGTGTGCGTGAATAGTCCGTCTGTCCGATAGATATCTGGTTGATCCTGCCAGTAGTCATATGCTTGTCTACTGAGCAAGCTACATGCTCAGGTCTGATACATGTACGAAGGCTCCCAGCTGGGGGATACGAGAGTTTCCCGGATGAAGGGGCCTGGCCGTTTCCCGTTCACTGCTGCACGAAGGTAAGGTGCTGAGCCGGCAGCACATGTAGCCTACCTCGTGAGCGAGTACAAAAAAGTCAGAAAAGTGCCCCAGTCGAAGGGTTACGGAAACTGTCTGTATCTAACTCATAGAGAGTGTAGACAAAAGTGGAATAATGTCTCATCAACGCAAGATGGAACGCACGGCGAGCGAACCTATTGCGTGGTCTGAAGTCACAAGCAAAAGCTTACCGAGTGGATGTCACTCGCAGTCTGACCGCTCCTGGTGTGTGATTGAGCGATCAGTGGCAAGTGGGATGCCCAACACATGGAAGTGAGGAACTAAAGCAGCCATGAGCAGGACGTGGAAACTCCTTGGGTGAGCCCAGTCTCAGAGCAATATGTGCCGGCTCTGCAATTATGGAAGCCTCCTTGGATAGCGAGATAATGCCCATGGTCTGCCCCTGCCTTCCCTTGAGGGCAGACCACGATATCGTTGATCGTTCTATCTTGACCAGCTGAGATGTGGGTGACATTACAACAGTCTAACGTGTCTCGAAACCAGAGGAAGGCTAACCTCACTAAAAAATGCCCGCCGGAAGTCGGAAGTGTCGGCCTACGGGTGGCAAACTAAAAATTGACACTACGCAATTACGTCCGAGTGAAATGTCTCGCCCGATAGTCTCTCGTGCTAGGAACAGCTCTGACTACCTAGTTTCCGAATGCCGCTCTTGTTCGGAACAGCTCTGACTAGGTAGTTTTCCGAATGTCCGCCGTGCCTGGAACAGCTCTGATGGGTACAGGGACAAGCACATGTCCGAAAACTCGCTTAGTGGAAACCAACCGCAGAGCTGACTGGTTTGTGCAGGAACGGCCCAGGGCGAGCGAAATGCCCAATATATTGAAGTGAGGAATCAAAACAGCCATGAGCAGGACGTGACGATTCCCTCGGTAAACCCAGCACCAGAGCGTTATGTGCCGGCTCTGCAATTATGGAAGCCACCCAGGATGGCGGAAAATGCTATGGACTGTCCCTGCCTTCACTTGAGGGATGACCGTGTAGTCTTCGACTGTTCCAACTAGACCAGCTGAGATGTGGACGGTACCACAAAAGTGAGAGTCTCCCAGGATTGCTAACCTGGTCAAAAATGCACGCTAAAAGTCGGATGTGTTGGCCTGAGGGTTTCGACCCGAGGGTGCCTAACCAGACACACCGCAATCACATCTGAAAAAATCACTCCGGATGAACGCAAAGAAGAAGAAACATGAATATATGTCTATAAATGTATAATACATAACTACAATGTAACATGGCAGTGAGTTTTTCTGACGGCAGTGAGGATAATTTGCATTATTCAATGGCTGTTTGTGTATCAAACAAGCATTGTCATTAGTTATACAGTATCTTTACTCTTCTGCCATAGAGTGTTGAGGTACTTTAGCCTTCTTTAAAATGTGTACATAATTACATACACGGGGCAAGAATAGCATAATGGTTAGTGCACTTTCTTACTGAGATAGTGGTCCCCGTTCAATTTAATGCACTGGAATGATTCTGTTTCCCCCAACCACTAAACATCTGGGGTCAACCCATCATAATAAAATAGGTACTAGGTAATTTTCAGAACTTTGAAAGGAAAGGCCGAGTAAGGGAACTGGTTGCCTCACCTCCTAAAAAAAGTCGCTTAAAAGTCAACAGGTTTTTATCCCATATAGAAGGATGATAACGACATGGACAGATACATAGTGTAATAAAGATATCTTGAAGTTAACTAACAAAAAGAACTGGTTACTCTTATCAGTTCACATTCGTTGGGCACTTCATGAGAAGGGGCAAGAAAGTATGTTATGACAACAGGAAATATGGAGGTAAAGAAATAAAGGGGGAGACACAAAGTGAAAATGCTAGACAGCCTGATATCATGGCCTGGAGGAACATCTGTATCAGAAATAACTGGCAGTACATGAAACAGAAGGCTGTGGGCAGACAATATGACCAGTGTGCCACACAGCATGGGCTGTAAGAAGATTGGTAGTACATGAGACTAATATGATGATTAACGCTATACAGCATAGACTATAAAAAATGTACAGGTTGAAAAGAAAACATATTCCTCTTAATAACTATACAATCATAGGTTCTAACTGGCATTAATTATCACAAAGAAAATTTAATTTAAAATACTGTCAAAATGGAAAAAAAAAAGAAGCAGATATTTTTAACTCGGTGACAGATTGTTATAAAATGTCCAGGTGTTAATTGAAAGTTGATTTAATAATTACATTTGACTTTATCTTGCAGGGTCGGAGGAACATTTTGGTTCTTCTCCTGGCATTCTGTGTGATGTCCGCTGGTGCAGTCTTGGCCGGGCTTTCAAAATAAATCACAAATCATGTCGACTTTTGACAAGGAATGGCATTATTTAATTTTAGGCATTGGTTGTTTGTAAATACTGAACTCACGTTGAAGAGTTTAGCCTGACTAAAAATCTCAGTTCCTTTGTTATATTATGTTGGCAACACTGGAATATTGACAGATGTAAATAGCTTTCATTGTTTGTATATGTGTGTGTGGTGGTCAATTTAAAACATATTAGGGGATTCATGAAGAGGAAAGTTATCCTTGGAAAATATATTCCTTTGTAACAAAAGAGGGTACCCGCACTTTGTAATGCTGGAAAGAGGCATTTATTTCTGCTGGGAGGATGGTTTCTTCGCACTATGGGAAAATGTTGTGTACCACTGAAGAAATATAATTGATGTTGGGAATTGGTAGAGAAAAGCATGACTTCACACTGTCAAATTTTTTGTACAATTTTTGTGATGATTCCTTTGCAGTGAATTCTCATTTTACATTACTGATTCAATCCAAGAGCAACAATGCATTTAGGGGTGGAACTTCTGCCTTCATCAAAAAAAAATTGATCCCATGCATAGAGAAACTCTACACCAGCATGACTTAGCTTTTCACTGAGTGCAAATTAATACCTTTAATATATTAATTTTATAAATGTGATTACCTCTGGGGTTGTCTGGTTATGCACCTCTCTAGCTTACTTGTCAGTATGTCTCAACTCAGATATGCAGTTATATAAAGTTTACTCTAGGCAGATTCTATCCAAAGAGTCAAGGCTCTCTCTACCCCTGGGTAGGTTTTTTTAAAGCCAGCAATTTTGCTAAGGCATTGGCCTTACATCCTGTGCTTTGCAAATTCTGACTGATGGGGATTTGTTGTGTGCACAACTTGTACACAGGACATGCTGTTTACTGGCCTTATCTGAGGAGGCTGAGTAACTTATCTCACTACTTATGAGATCAGGGAGACTTGTGATATCATTAGAAGCCAATGGTTCTTGAAAAACTTCCCAACTCTATGCTGGGAATCAAACCCGGTAACATCTAAACCAGAGGCAAACAGTGTAACTTCCCAGCCATGTCTCATATTGATGTATGCTTTAAAACAAACAGTGCAATGATGTGTGTTAGTTTCATTTTTAAATTTTTTAGCATGTCTCATATATATATTTGCATTGGCCAGTAAATAAAAACTGTGTATATATCTGTATATAATCTCAGGTATTTACATTTAGCAAATGTATCTTTCATTTATTTCTGCTGAATATAAGAATAGATAAACTTCACATGAATTGCCTTGGGTGTGGCTCGACCACACTCAGGTTGGCTAGCCTGTAAATATGTTTGCATATGTGTCTACTTATGTCTATGGCCGTGAATTGTAAGGTCTCAACCTCATGTATAGTAATACCCTGTTTGTAAAACCTTGACCTAGCAATTTTATTTACTGTAAGAGTGTCAAGTAAACATATCTTTTTGATACCTGTTTTTAGTATGTAAATGTATGTGTCAATACATATATAATTTGCATTCCACATAAGTGATGTTTAGTTCATGATTTAATATACTGAGTTTTCATGTTTAAAAATAAATACATTTTGTAACATACACAATTTATCTTTATCATGTTCATTGTATTAGTAATGTCCACTTGAGATCAGATTCTTTGAATGACTTCTTTTGTTGCCCCTTCTCTGTTATTGGAACATAGGCCCTCAACTACCCAGTCCAAGCTGTGCTATCTCCTGCAGTTCTCCCCGATGTCGTCCACATATTCATCTGTCTCTTCTCTGTGGTTTTAAGTCTCCTGTATTTCATGTCCTAATGTG
Organism: Cepaea hortensis; assembly: GCA_963921405.1. NCBI lineage: Eukaryota > Metazoa > Mollusca > Gastropoda > Stylommatophora > Helicidae > Cepaea > Cepaea hortensis. Next base: position 138,769,233 of record OY992879.1, on the reverse strand, counting down.
TGTTCCAGAAGGATTGTCTAGCTATACTGTTACAATTTTTCATGCGTCCACTCTAGTGCTGGCATCTTTTCCTCACCAATAGATTTGAAGAACAGATCTTCCCTTGGGCATGTTTCTTTAGTGACTCAATGAGTATGCTCAGGAAGATGGAGATGGGGTGGCTCCGAAGACAGTAGTTGTTGTCTCTTAAGCAGTCACAGCTGGCAAAGATTAGTTTCATTTTCGTGCCAGAGCTTGTGGGTGTGCAAGGAAATGAGCAGGCGGACAGGCTTGCAGGTAAGGCTACTGTGGAGGGTGGATGAGCCATGGACCAGGCTGATATACTGAATGCTCTGCGAGTACGTGTATTGCAAGACTGTATCTACAACCATGGTCAGATTGTGAGATCAGCAAGTTTAAAGAGGTATGGCCAAACAAGAACACTACGCAGGAAGCCAAAGAAGATTAATAAACCAACACAGAACTAGTATCTGAGCCGTTACACGCTGCAGGATTTGCTGAAAAGGGGATCTGAGCACTTATGGACTGAATGGTTTGATGTGCAATGAGGATGATCTGTCGACTAACTAGATTTGAGGAAATATGTTTTGTTCTTTTCTTAAGCTTCTCATTTGTGATTTTATCATATAATTTTATTCTTTGAATGTATGTTGCTGTAAATGAGAGCTCATTGAGACTCCTAAAGTTTTGTGCGTCTTAGTAGGCAGATATTGAGTCGACGAGTTGATGAAGCATGTGACAGTCTTTATGGACATGTTCAGCTGTTTGATCTGCCTGATCACATGCACACAGGCGTGAAGGCACCAATCTTAGCCTATGTGATTGTTCACTCATCAAAGTTCTGTTCTCATACAGGATCACGTTTTGTTTGATCAAGGTGGTGATATTCTGTCTGTTGGGTGGTCTTTCTAACAGCTTTGACAGGGACAAACTTCAGAAAATAACAAGCTACAACTGCATTGTTTAAATGAAAATTGTGTGCAATAAATCCCTGTCATTAGAGATTCATTCATTCATTCAGTAGCGTGTCCTGTGCAGAACCTCTCTCCCATAACAACCATCCGGAAAACTAGGTCATAAGCAATATGTCCTGCATCTGATACACTTATCTGGAGATCATCTGCCACATCCTGTACCCATCTTCTCTTTGGCCTTTCTCTTCCCCAGTATATACCCCTCCATTATTGTTCTCTCCAACCTCTCACTGGAGGTTAGAAAAAGAATTCTTGCATGTTACATAGAGCCAATTCTAACATAGACTATGAATCCTGGACAGTTAGTAAACAAGCAAATAAAAGTCCATTAAGGCCTCAAATATAAGGTTTTACAGAAGAATGCTTAAAATTCCACGGACAGCCACAATGAGTAATCTAAATGCTATAAAAAGAGGATAAGAGACAAAGGCAGCAGAAAGAAGCAGGCATAATTTTGTTCGCCACATTATAAGAATAGAAAAATTCAAACATGTGACAGCTGGAAATATTTGTAGAAAGATATAGAGAAAGACGGCAAGAGAAGATTCTTGACAGCCTTGTATCATGACATGGAAGAGTGTCAGTACACAAACTGATACATCAGTTGTCAGTTATCAGTTGGGGTATCGTCATTGCACTCCGGACAGGTCCATAGGTGCTTAGATCCTCCCCCCAGCATATGCATCAGCGCTCGGCGGTTAATAGTGCCAGTTCTGTGTTGGTTGATGTTGGTTGGTCATTTTCAACTGATACATGCTGTTGGTGATCCAAGGTGTGGAGAAGCATGATCACCCATGCCAGTTAGCAAAGCACTTGATGATGATGGGTCTTCTTTCATAGAAGATGATTAGTTCTTTTTGGTTCCACATTGCTTCCTCTTGAGACTACATATCTGCTCTTTCATTTCCTTGCATGATACAAACCTTTAAATGTTAAAATTCTCAGAAGGTACGTTAATACTGAATCAAAATGTGTAGGTGTGCAGAAGATAGTCTGCCGGCCATAACACATCTGTAATGGTAAAATGTTTTTTTTTTAATTTTTATTTTAACAGTTTGCATTTTTTATATGCTGATATTAAAATTGCTAAACTACTCTGGAATGAATGGCACCTTGCCGTCTTGACAGACAATAGTTTGTAAAATGGAGTCATACCTCTCCATAATACAAAGCCTGGGCTTAATTTAGATACAATGTGTTGCCCATGCAGCATGATCCCTCTCTTGGCCTATCTAGCTTACTCCAGAGGAAAGGTAACACTAATACATCTGGAACAAGACAAATTGCAGAAGCTGTCGGATCAGCAAAGCAAAACTCTGTCCGCCTGTCAGAGCTTCCATCCTAGACCAGTTGCTGACCAAGGCTTAGGGCCTGGTCTGCCCTGCCATGACATTTAGTCTTTAGGTTGCATTTCCTCGCACCAGGGTAAGGCTTGTGCCCTCCTAATTGCACTCCTCCGCCCGAAGCCGTTGGCACAATGTGGGCTGTCGGGTTTGGTGATCGTCGCCCAACATTTGGCACTAACAGAAAGCAGGTAATACTGTCCACTGTCATACGGTAGCTCAGTCATATCCGACTAAGACCTGACTATGTTAATGGAATACTCAGCAATAAAATGTAAATGTGCAATAGATTTTTGCCCTTGTTTTACAGGGGCCTCTAAAGGGTTATGAATGCAATTCACAATTCCGCACACTGCATTCAAAACATAGCTGCGGGCGATTTGGGAGCAGACCGCTTTACTCTGGTTTTCATACAATGATATGAGTTCCGATCGTTCAGAAAGTAATAGCAAACTGCTGAACATAAACTTGCCAAGAAATCACAAACAGCCAAAATATGCTGGGGTTGACTGTGACATCCTGTAAAGGATATGCAGCTGAGTCGGGCATTATTGATTATTGGTACATTTTCCAAGCATTTAAATGTATACTGTTTATGTTGTTGTTGTTGTCGTCTAAGATTAGCTTCATAAGCGATATATGAATGAAATAATGTATGAGAGCAGAGTGATAAGAAGCGCAGAATGTCAGACGAGCCTGCGTGCCCAATTCTTAACCCTTTGAAAATAAACTTTATTTGTTCGTTGCTGAAATAGGAGTCGCGGTAGCGTAGCGGCCAGATGCTCGTCTGCAGACAAGGTGATCATGGATTCAATCTGCATCATAGCAGGTTTGAAATTGTTTCATTGAACTGGGCTCCCCAATCTGCACCATAGCAGGTTTGAAATTGTTTCATTGAACTGGGCTCCCCAATCTGCACCATAGCAGGTTTGAAATTGTTTCATTGAACTGGGCTCCCCAATCTGCACCATAGCAGGTTAGAAATTGTTTCATTGAACTGGGCTCCCCAATCTGCACCATAGCAGGTTAGAAATTGTTTCATTGAACTGGGCTCCCCAATCTGCACCATAGCAGGTTTGAAATTGTTTCATTGACCTGGGGCTCCTCAGTTGACCCAGCATAGAACAGGTACCAGAAGATGTCTTGGGAGATAAAGGTGGCTGATGTGATACTGACCACATCACACACTGAGTGTTGATTGCTTTATAAGAATATGGGTCTGGCACCATTGCAGCTTAAGGTTGTAAGAGGGTCTTTTACTTACCATACCTTTGCTGAAGGTGCGTGGTTGTTATTTTAATATAATCTCTGGTAAATACACAACTAACTATTGTTTTGCCAAAATAGGCTGGTATAGAAACTATAATCTGTTACCTGTCAAGTCTTGTAAAATGACTAGTTATTTTGTGCAAATTTTATGTTTAACTTATGCTCCATAGGGTCGTCTTGTATTTTTTTCAGTGTTTTGTGTGGTGTCGTTTTTAAATTGCAATTCTTTAAATTTTTACTTTTGAAATCCACATTTGAATATTTTGTATTCTAAGATACCTATTGCCATTTAAAAGTTGTATTGCTGTGACAAGAATGTAATTACATTGTAGACATAATCTTGATATTACAAATACTGGTATGCAGTGGCATAGTGGTTAGACACTCACCTGCCGCCCTGTATGCCTGGGTTTGAATCTGCATCGAAGCAATTTTTAAGACCTGAGTAACAGCAACATAGATAGTTGAGATGGGTTGACCCAGCCTACAATGGACACCAGGAGAGTCTTGGGAAGTACAGGCGTGAGACTGACCACATCACCCAGTGAGTACCTACTGGTCTATACAAATATAGGTCTGGCACCGTAGGGCTTGTGACAGGGTCATTTACTGGCTTCTACTTTAATTACTGCAGCTTCACAATCTTCCGAGCAACTCTATGCAACCAATGCCAAACCTAGGAAATGACAGAACAAGAGAAAAGACAAATCACAACAACAGAAATGAGATTCCTGAGAAGAATACTCTCCATATAAAGAAGAGAGAAAATCAGAAATGAAGAAATCAGGACTAAATTTGGGGTTATAGCTGCAATAAATTTTATTAGAAGGCAGCAAGTCAGATGGTTTGGTCATGTAACTAGGTTACAAACTAATAGTATACCACAACAAGTTATGATGTACAGACCAAAAGGAAGCAGAAGAAGAGGCCGACCACGTAAAAGATGGACAGAGGGAATAGAAGAGTCATGGGAATCTTGATACATGAAGCCCATAAACGGAGACTCTCCCACTGTTTATACTTCACCTCAGCACCACAAGGTACAAGAGGAACAAGAAGAGATCTTCTTCTTCTTTGCGATCATCCGGAGTGTTTTTTCAGATGTGATTGCGGTGTGTCTGTTATGCACCCTTGGGCCGAAACCCGTAGGCCAACACAACCGGCTTCAGCGTCCTTTTTTTACCAGGAAGCATTCCTGGGAGACTCTCACTGTTTGCGGTACCGTCCACAACCCAGCTGGCCAAGGTGGAACGGTCGAAGATAACGGTCGTCCCTCAAAGGAAGGCAGGGACAGTCCATGGCATTTTCCGCCATCCAGGGTGGCTTCCATAATTGCAGGGCCAGCACACAGCGCCCTGGTACTGGGCTCACCGAGGGAATCGTCACGTTCTGCTCATGGCTGCTTTAATTCCTCACTTCAATATATTGGGCATTTCGTTCACCCCGGGTCGTTCCCACACAGACCAGACTGGTCTGTAGTCAATATCCACTCAGCGAGTTTTTCGGACGTGTGCTTGTCGTTGTGTCCGTCAGAGCTGTTCCAGACACGTCGGACATTTGAAAACTACCTAGTCAGAGCTGTTCCGAACAAGAGCGGCATTCGGAAACTAGGTAGCTGTTCCTAGCACGAGGGAAGACTAGTTAGAGCTTTTCCGGTCACGAAAGACATTTCACTCTGACGTAATTGTGTAGTGCCATTTTTATTTTGCCGCCCGTAGGCTGGCACTTCCGGCTTCAGCGGGCATTTTTGAAGAGGTTAGCCTTCCTCGGGTTTCGAGACTCTTATTTTGACTTCCACACAGCAAGCTTTTGCTTTGGGCTGCCACGTAATGGATTCGCAAGACAATATTCCACCTTTGACTACACTCACTCCACGAGTACGGTTACAGACTATCTACGGAACGTGCGACCGAGGTGTTTTTCCACCTTTTGTACTCGCTCACGAGGTAGGCTACATGTGCTGCCGGCTCAGCACCTTACCTCCATGCGTCTGTGGGCGAGTAACGGTCAGGCCCTCTCATCCGGGGATCCCTCATATCCCCCAGCTAAGAGCCTTTGAACGAGTAACTGCGCCAAGCATGTAGCGTGCTCAGCACCTCACCTCAATTTTAATGTAGGTTTGTGTCGGCCAGGCTCACACTTCCGAGGGTTTATGGCTTAGAGACGTTCAGCCATACACCTCAGCTGGGAGCCTTACAGGTTATGTCCGAACTGAGATTATTGGCATCGTTTGCCTGATTTAGACTGCTATCCTCAGTCTACCTGCAGAGCAGCAGGTTGTGTCTCTCTTAGTCTGGTCCCTATCCCAAGAGCTGTCCAATATATAGTTAATATCCATCGGAATAGCGCTTGGGGTCAGAGGGACACTCAAGCTCCCCCACCACGTCAAGGTGGAGACACATCGGGGGAGGAAAAAGAAGAGATGAGATTAGCTTTCATGGGCAGGCTACTGCTAAAACTGTAACATCTATTTCAATACAAGTCTTTCTGGCAGTTGTTTGCTCAACAGGGCCTGACATGTTTCATTAATGCTTGTTTAAATGACTATTTATTTATGCTTCTTTAGATGACTATTTCAAGTATTTTGTGGATGTTTTTGGTAATGTTTTCTTTGTGAAATGACACATTATCTTTTTATGAATTATTAATTAAATAATTTGAAAGTGTAGTTTTTGAATTCCTTTCCTTACTTGAATATGTGTGCCGTCTGTATTTGTTAAACGGTCACAGGAGCACAAAGAAAAGTAACAAGACAGTTACAGAAGTCTATACTACACCAACAACAGCAGGAGAAAAGGATGACATTCTGGAACTGTACAGCAGTCTACAAGAGATATTAGAAAAGGTTCCCAAAAAACAAACAAACAAAGAGACACTATTAATCATGGGGGATTTCAATATGAAAGCCCATTTGGTATAGGAGATTGGAAACTGAAATACTTGGACCATATTAAACGTCAGTGTTGTGGAAAGAATAGCGATAGAAGGCATGGTTTCTGGGGGAACAAAGGCAGGGGTCAGCCCGCACAACAATGGATACAGGACATTACAGACACCTTGGGCATGAGGGTACACGAGATGGAATAAATGGCCAGAGATCAAGAGATTTTATGGCATGCAATGATGACAGCGATGTTTGTAAAGACACGCTACATTATAATGTCACAACAGCTCTTGTGCTTTTAGATTGAATGCATATTTCAGTAGTTACCAAACTATCTTCTGTGGAATGCACTGTATAAGAGACAATTTGATTGTATCACACCAGATTGATAAGAAGAATACATATATTACATAATAAGAATTGATAAGAAGAATGGTTGGTACTTCAATTTTAATTCACCGCAAACAAAGAAGAATCCCTTCGAGCCTCATTTGCATCGGTCTGGCAATCATTTTCCGGTTTAGTGTTCGGTGGACTGCTAGACCGATCGATGGATGTTTTTTTAGTTTTGGGCCCATAGGGCCCTCACTGTCATCGACAGTGAGGGCCCTACGGGCCCAAAAACTTAAAAACATCCATCGATCGGTCTAGCAGTCCACCGAACGCTAAACCGGAAAATGATTGCCAGACCGATGCAAATGAGGCTCGAAGGGATTCTTCTTTGTTGCGGTGAATTAAAATTGAAGTACCGAATGGTTTTCTGTGAGTGTCTGCCGACATCTTGATTAAATCTCATGCTTACAATGGATACCACATCACTTTTAGGTGTCGTCAAATACCCATAAAGATTGCAACACCACAATACTGTTTATGCACAAAAATAGTTAATTAGTTCGTTAGTTGACAGATCATCCTCATGGCACATGAAACCATTAAGTCCATAAAAATAAATTGTATATGTCTTAAATACATAATTGAGTTCATTCTATAATAAAATAGCCTAATTCTAAACTGTGCATGGTTTTCCACATTTGGTTACATTAAGGCCTGTGTGTAACCTGAGGGCCCTGGTGTTTATATTTTTTTCCACATTAACTAGTGAGGAATTGACTTTAACTCTGAAGGGAAAGGTCAGACGAACACATAATCAGACTGCTACTGGTACCATTAGAATTGGGACTCTTCGCTGGTTGTTGCAGATGAAGACAGAACATGTATAGGAATGTCTTGAGTGCTGCGATTCAGTTTTTGACTCAACTCATGACTGAATTCAACAATCAGTACCAAGAATTGTTAAATTTATTCTCTCGTTTAAAAAAAAAATTAACATTCTTTGCATAGGGTGTATTTTTAATGAATGGATTATGAAAATATTGCTGCTCCAAATTGTGTATTCACCCTTTGTGGAGTTCATGCAACATAAAAGGTAAATACAAATCTTGGAATGGCAATATTTTCAAAAACCCCAGTCATTAAAAATACACCCTGTAGTTTTATTAATGGTGAACATTTAATATAGCTGTTATATTCTCCCACCTTTTGTTACTAATTTATTCAACAGATAAATTTCTCAGACACTTCTTTTCTTTTGCCTTTTATCCCTCATTGGAGTATAGGCCCTCAATCGACTGACTATTGGCTATCCCATGCAGCGCTGTCCATGTCCTCTCCATATTATTAATCTTTAATTCTCTGCTCCATGTTTTCAGGTCTTCCTCTATTTAATTTGCCCTGTGGATTTCAGGCAAACACCTTTCTAGTTATACCATTTTCAGGTTTTCTCAATGTATGTTCTACTCCCTGGGGTAGGAGCCTGTCCTACTACTAGGCGCGCCCACCAAGTGGAGGAAAGTGGAGTGACCTCTAGATATTTCATCTAGGGGTCAGCTGTGAATATGTTGAATAAGCAGCTGTGGACCAACACAAGCGGTGGTCACTGATGGGAGGCGAGTTAATTGTTGGGGCAGCTATTTCTATCAAGTACCTCAAAACTCTATGGAGTGGCCATCGGCGGGTAAAAGCCACCATATATAACCTCTCCTCTCTGCTGCCTTGCAGGGTCTGTCTCTGTAGACAAAGGCTAGTAGTCTAGTCAACCAGTGGAAGACTAGGGGAAACCACCACTATATTTTCCCCAAGATAATCATGCTTTGAAAGAGGCTGATCGCCCATGCCAGCCGGCAAGGCACTGGATGATGATGTCCTATCCAGCGCCAGCATATTTTCTTCACCTCTCGATTCACTGGTGTTCAGTTCTCTCCGTGTGCTCCACATTGGTGATTCAGTCATACCATTTTATCCCTTTTTTGCGCAGGCACCCTCAGACATTCACCACAGAAGGGAAAGACTGGCTGGCTGCCTATTGCTCCGTACACCCAGGCCTATAAAACGTGATGGCCGTAACGTAACACTTCACATATTCACATTAGGCTCCTGCTTGTTTTTTTTTAATGTTGCATATCCCTTACAGGACGTTGCAGTCAACACCAGCATTTTTCAGCTGCTGTTGATGTACTAGGCAAGATTACGCCCAGTAGTTTGCCACTGCTTTCTGAGCGACCAGCTCACATACCCTGTAAGTTACCAACGTGTCGAGAACCGCTACCGATTCTCGCGCAGGTTACGTTACTCACGAGAATATACGAATATTACGGATAAAGACGTTAACGCCTAGGCCAGGGAGACAGGCTCCTGCTACGGAACTTTAAAATAAAAATCATTACATTTTTATTGGCGCTTGGTTGCTTTGACCTCAAACGTAGTCCTTACACATTACTTTTTTTTTAGAACTGCTGGACTTAATTTTGCATGTGGATTAGCTTTCCCTATTAACGGTGTCCCTCGCCATCAGGCGAACCCACTCTGATTTCAGAGGTACTTGTAGTTTACGTCTCCAAGTCAAGGATGAGAGGTCACCATTTTATTCCAACTGTACAGTGTAGGGGTTGAACCCGTTAACTCGGCATCAGCACACCGGATGTTTAAGAACACACGTTCTTATCCATTCGACCATGCTGACCTCCGCAATCAATCAATGAATGTTTGTAGTTTGTTAGCAATCACTTTAGTCGTTCATTTGCTCCAGCACTACCAACCATTAAACAGGTATCTCAACAATTTCTTTATTCTCATATGATGCACATAAGCCAAACAATCATGACAAAGTCAATCACATTGCACAAACATGCAAACTATGAGCAAACAACTAGCAATGAAACATCACTTGTACAAGACAGACAATCATAACTATAAAACAAACTCTACCAATTCATACATGTAGCCAATAATATACACCCTTGAGGTAATTTAACTCTTCCTTTCCCAGGCAGGTATTTTCAATCATAACACACTGAATCAAAAGAGTTAAAATAATAACTGTCTGAGACTGAAGGAGTAATAGAAATTGTTAACAGTTGAGACAGTATCAACAGGTTAGTCTAAAGACGGTTGTAGAAGTGGCCTGATCATGTCACTCCACCATCCACTATTGTCAGCAGTTTTCTTCAGCTTAATGTAAGTCTATACTCTATTGTCAGTATATACAACTGATGGTTGTATTCAAGAACATACCATTGATTGTTTTATTCATTAAGATACAAATAATGGTTTTGTTCAAGAAGATAGAAATTATGGTTTTATGCAAGAATATACAATTGATGGCTTTATTCATGAAAATACAAATGATGGTTTTATACAAGATACAAATGTTGGCTTTATTCAAGAAGATACAAATGATGGTTTTATTAAAAAAGATACCACTTATGGTTTTATTCATGAAGCTACAAATGATGGTTTTATTCAAGAAGGTACCACTGATGGTTTTATTCAAGAAGGTACCACTGATGGTTTTAGTCAAGAAGGTACTACTGATGGTTTTATTCAAGAAGATATCTCTGATGGCTTTATTCAAGAAGATACCACTGACGGTTTTATTAACCCTTTACAAGGCAGAACGTCCATTTCCGTCCAATGCCTTTAACGAGCAAATCGGCCGATTGCGTCCGATACTATTATGCATTGTAAAAACGCGATCTCTCAGCTTTCCGATACTTCCGACGGCTACTTTCGCTTTCGCCGATAGCTTGACAACGTGGCCGCCATTTGTAAAGCGACTACTATGAATTTGAACAGACTTTTACAGACTTTTTTTTATAGTTTTCGGGGTTTTTACGCTGTTTTTCAAAACAGATTTCGGCGATTCTTCAAGTGATAGCCGAGATTTCGCTCTGTTCAATTTAAGTGACATTAAAGGGCATGAAGTTGACTATTAATCGGGGCTAGATATCAGTGCAAAGCATTACTTTGCATTAGCAGTCTGAGTCGGACTTTAAAGAAAGTGATTATGATTCTGAAAATCTGTTTGTAAATTGCCGTATAGGTGACGGAAAATCACAAACAACATGCCGTATTTCGTAAATATTTGTGTTCATATATGGATTACCGACAACAATCACGTGAGTAACATATTCTGCATGCTTTTCCCTTCATTGTGTTGTTTATTTAACTAAAATCGGTTGACTAACACCTTATTTGTGATGTTTTTACTAACGCGACCCGAAATTTTAGCGAACCTGAAAAAATCTTGCCCGTTCAGGGCTAAAATACGGACAAGCGTCTGCCCTGTAAAGGGCTAAAGAAGATACAATTGATGGTTTTATTCAAGAAGATACCACTGATGGTTTTATTAAAGAAGATACAATTGATGGGTTTATTCAAGAAGATACAAATGATGGTTTTATTCAAGATGATACCATTGATGGTTTTATTCAAGAAGATACAAATGGAGATACAAATGATGGTTTTATTCAAGAAGATACAGTTGCTGGCAATGGAAATGTGGTTTCTGAGACAATTGCAAAAAATATCATCTATGGACAGAAAAACAAATGAGGCAGTCTTTCAAGAAACAGATGAAAATTGTAAACTGATGATATAAATTAAACGCTGACAGTCAAGATTTTTTACCACATTATGAGGAGAAATAATCTAGAAAACAATGACAACTAGCAAATTTAGTGGGAAAAGAACAAGTAGAAGACCGAAAGATAAACACCTGGATGGCTTGACACAATTACATAATGGGGATAACAACACAGACCTAATTCAAGACTGGTGATCGTGTAAACCATTATCACTCATATTTATTAGCATGGCACATGATGATGATATAGGTAATTTCAAACCAGGCACACATTTCTGGTAAATTAGGGGCACGATATGGGTTAACTTCAAACAGTACATTTTATGATCAGTGTTTAAGAACATGTGAGTCCACACACAAACACACACCTATTTCAACATGGATACAGTATCTTTGTATACAAAACGTTAGCTTGGCAGTTGTGGTCCTCCACCATGGTAGTTTCCTGTCATTGAGGCTCCACTGAAATCCATCCCTGGGTTCTTATAGAAAGAAAAGGGGTATATTGAAAGCACATGGTTTATTCTTTCAGATACACTAAGAAAGCAGACATGAACACCTAGCATAATTTACACACAGAAGCCACAAACAATATGTTGCATGGTTTATTGCCTGGCATATTTCGCTGCATTTCGTAAGGTGCATACTGCAGGGTTATATATCATATGAAGTTACTAAATGAATAATACTCTAGTTGAAACAATTAAAACACAGTATATAGTCACAGGTATTGTTCGTACGTGGAGCATCTATTATCCCCACAGTAATTTCAAATTTAACAGGAACTTGTTCTGTTTGCATAAAAGTGGCTGGAAGCACCTAATTGCTAAAATCTCACTATCTAACAGTGACTTTGTTCCAAGTCCCCTTGGTTGCTAGCTTTTGGATATAATTGAAATTTGATAAAATGTCTTTCATTTTCTTTTTGTAGTCAGACTTGTCCATAACCACTGCACCACTCTACTTGTCTGGTTTTTGTGTTACCAGTTGTTCATTGGCTTGTAGCGATTTCAGAGCAGTCATGTGCCCTTTGCTTAACGGACATTTCTGTTTGGCTGGTGTTTTGCGATATCGATGTTCTTTATCTTCCAATGTAAATAAACAAGGAGCAGCTGCAGCGGACGTGTAATTAGTGTGCTTACTTATGAAAACAATGGTCTGGGTTCAATCACTAGCATTGGCAGGATTCTTTTTTCTGATGGCTCTAGTGTGGATCCAGCCTCCCAAAAATCGGGTACAGGATGATTTTCAGAATGTCATGAGAACTGTCAGTGAAGAAAAGGTGGTGAGGCGGGGAACTAGCCATCCTTCCTCATTATACTGGGGCCTAGAATATGTGAAGGCCTAACACTTGACACCTCAACGGCAGCATCTCCTCTGAGATAACCTTTACCTTTGCTTTCAATCAATCAATCTTTGCTTTAGTCATGTTAAAAACATAACTGCTTTCCATCTTCTTCTTCTTCAGCGTTCCGTTCTCCTTCTTTAGCGTTCCGAGCCATTGAGGTTCTTTGCTGCAGATACAATTCGTCTACATTCGTCTCTCTGGTTGACCTCCTCTTGCCAGTCGTTGATTCCAAGTGTTTGTAGGTCTGTATATATATTATCTCTCCATCGTCTTCTTGGTCTACCTCGGGATTTTCCATCTTCTTACTAAAGATTTATTACAGATTGGAGATGAGAAATTAAGCACAGGACTAACTCTTTACATGTGGTATATAGAAATAAATCAGTGGTAGGAGAGGCAGAGAGAGAGAAATGATGCTTGATGGTCAAAGACGATGGCATGTAGGGATGTCATTAATGGAACTGATCCAGAACACCAAAGACCATGATCTGTGGAGAGACATGAACGCCTACACTGCTGTGGATGACGCATGATGATGATGATGATATAGAAACCGGAGTAATATAGTATAGATAAAATGACAAAGATGCCCTAAACAAAGATTGAAAATAGATTTACTGAAATAGAAGTTTGACAAATAACATATTTTAACTACATCAAATCTTGATGTCCTATTGAAAATAAAATCGGAAGAGAAAGACACTGCTTTAAATGAGAAGCTAACATCAAGAGATGAATTGGAAAGAAGATCTTAGACTATATCATTATAGCGAGTGACAGAAATGATGGAGATCCACGCCAGCTGACTGACCCTTGATCTGGATATGGCAACTGATGTGATTTGATATGGAAAGGCTAGAGGTGAGAGGATCAACTTCATTGCACCAGGTTTATCCCATAGTTCTGTCTCTGTTGAGAGCACTACATAAGGCACAAGCTCTGTAGCTCCAGAAATGACCCCTAGGGATCTCTGGTAAAAATTGTGCTCACAGTTCAAATTATGCAGTCTAAAATTGAACCCGCAACCTTCAGGGCGTAAGGCAGAAAGCTTGGCCACTTTGCCTCGGAGACCCACACTGATCTATAAATAAAGAGATATAAAACGATTGAACTACATCAAACATGAAACTCAAATTACCTCTAGCTGAAAGCGCTGAAGAGTTAACTTCTTCTGCATTTCATCAAAGGTATAAGGGTCTGCTTGATACTTCCCCTGCAGCAGGGATGGCCAGCAGTGGGCGGCTGTATTGTGGGCTTTACTGAGGCAGATCCTGATCATGCATTTATCTTCTGCAATAGAAACACAATACAGGGCATTTCAGAAAAGTAAATGAGTCTTTTAGATGTATATAACTTGGATTCTTCTTCGTATGGTCCATGCTGTGTTATGTTGGTGATCATGTCTGTCCACAGCCTTCTGTCTCATGTGCTGCCAATAATTCCTGATACTGATGTTCCTCCATGGCACGATGTCAGACTGTTCAGTATCTTCTTTCTTGGTATCTTACTGTTTTTTCTCCCTTCCAACTTTCCTGTTGTAACGACATACTGCAGCTTTACCCTTCTCATGACATGCCCAAAGAAAGTTGACTGTCTTTTTTTTAATGCAAGTAACCAGTTCTCTTTGTCAGTTAACTTCTTTCAAGATATCTTTGTTTCTCTTTCTATCTGTCCTCAGTGTTATCATCATTGTTATATAAAACCACATCTCCACAGCTTTTACACAATTTCTAATTTATCTGTTAATTGCCTATGATTTGCTTCTGTACATCAGGATTTTATATATAGCTTTATATAACTTATATTATAATAACTTGGGTTATTTAACACTCAAAAACAAAATATTACAACATAAATACAATGCATGGCATTTCAAAAGATAATATGAGTCTTTTACATGCTAGTGAACATATGAGTTTACACCAACTGAAAGTAAAACTGTCTGTGACTAAATTCTTACATTTAAAGCCTTCAATGTGTGCCTCATGTGTTACATGGCCCACATCTAAACAACTTAGATATTCCCTTACTCAATCTATTGCCTCGATATTCTAAGTTAATTCCATGTGTTAAATAGCCCTAGAAGAGAACAACCTTTCATAAATTAAGTAACTGTCAAAGCAAAGAATAGCCGAAGCAAAGGGAGCAATTCACACAATGAAGAATATTATCTGCAATTTATTTTTGTCAATCAAAGTGAATAAAAGAGTTCTTAAGAGCTATATTGAGCCAATCCTGATGTACAGAAGTGAATCATGGATAATTAGCAGTCAAGTGCGGGGCTATGTAGAAGCTGTGGAGATGTGGTTTTAAAGAAGAATGATGAGAAATGGCATATGAATAACCAAGAAATGGTTTTAAGATGTGAGTGACATACCTAATGTCCATAGTGCTTCGTCAGCATGCACTGGTTCAAACAAATCACCCTGGGGGATAATAAAATTGATTTAAATCATAAATTTGTAGGTTCCTACATAAAGTATTCCTTCAATAATAGATTACCAAAAATAAAAACAACAAAGATGATTTAACACTCAGACAAATGATATAGATATTTGGCATCTCTGTGGCGAGGTGGTCTCACCACATACCTAGCCCTCTGAAGGTCATTTCTTTTTCGGACTCTGTCATTTGATACATGAGTGCAATTTTTTCAGAGGCTTCATGGAATCATCAGTGAAACTGCAGAGTTTGTACTCTGTGCAACACTTTCGGCAGGCCATGCTGCAGAAAAAGACCAAGCCATATGGGATAAACCAGTGCAACTAAGTCAATCCTCTTGTTTTTAAACCCTCAAATGCAGGTCAGCATGGCTGAATGGGTAAGGACACGTGTTCTTAAACATCCGGTGTGCTGATGCTGAGGTTAGGGGTTCAACCCCTACACTGGACAGCTGGACTAAAATGTTGACCTGTCGTACTTGACTTGAGGACGTAAATTACAAGTGCCTCTGAAGTTGGAGTGGGTTCGCCTGATGGCAAGGGACACTGTTAATAGGGAAAGCTGATCCACATGCAAAATTCAGTCCATCACTACTATAAACAGTGTGTATGGACTACGCTTGAGGTCAAAGCAAGCGAGCACCAAAAAAAACAACCTCAAACATAGAAGAACAGTTTCCCAGGAACTGTAATGAAGGAAACATTCTGCAGATGACTAGCTACATGATGATGTGATACTTGATGTGCATAAAACATATGGACAGCGAAAATAAACAATATAAATATGTATATTGCTCATATGATCCACAACGCTGGTGATCGAGTGAAATGGTGAGTCATGACCGCCCACGCTTTCCGGCATGGCACATGATTGATTGATATTGCTCATATGATCCACAACGCTGGTGATCGAGTGAAATGGCGAGTCATGACCGCCCACGCTTTCCGGCATGGCACATGATTGATTGATATTGCTCATATGATCCACAACGCTGGTGATCGAGTGAAATGGCGAGTCATGACCGCCCACGCTTTCCGGCATGGCACATGATTGATTGATATTGCTCATATGATCCACAACGCTGGTGATCGAGTGAAATGGCGAGTCATGACCGCCCACGCTTTCCGGCATGGCACATGATTGATTGATATTGCTCATATGATCCACAACGCTGGTGATCGAGTGAAATGGCGAGTCATGACCGCCCACGCTTTCCGGCATGGCACATGATTGATTGATATTGCTCATATAGACAGGCTCTTTCACGTAGAGTAACAAGCAAGTCAAGGATCCTATCCCGACCTTCGACATACTGGGTATGTGGTGCTAACCCTATATTTGTATACACTAATTAAAAATTGCGAATGGGTTACGGACGCAGTTCGTAATCCCGTATACCCGCGTTCAAAACACTGCGCGCAGTTTGACAGCAAACCGCGTTGCGTTGGTTTTGCATTGGTATCGGTGCCGGTCGTTCAGAAAGGAATGTGAAACTACTGAACGTAAACTTGCCAAGAGATCACAGCGGCAGAAATACTGGTGCTCACTGCAATGTCCTGTACAAATCGATATACACAACAAAAAATTCAAAATTGTGTGTATGTGTGTATAGGGGGAGGGTGATGGTGTTGAATTGTTGATGTGGAATTGTTGATGTGGAAGTGCTGATGTGGAATTGTTGATGTGGAAGTGTTGATGTTGATGCCGCAATTGATGATGTAGTCAATATCACTAGTAGCGTGTTTCTTCCGCTATCGTAAGCATACTTTAACCGGAAACAATTTTCCGCGCTTGCGCAGAAGGGTTTCGTCGTGTCGACACATCATTGACTATTAACATACTCTTTGTATATCTCATTGGATATATTTAAATAACTCGTGACAATAACGAATTACCATCTCCGCTTCCGGAAAAATGGCCATTCTATCATTCTGCAAATAGCCAGCGTTTGAGATCAACTGTGTCATTGACATAACTTTGATATTTGCCAAAGTGTAAGTAATTTTATTTTTTAAAGCTGTATTTGTAAATCTTTGGATAATTTGAGATAGATTTTCGAATTCTGCATCCAATTGTACATAAAGTTTGAGATTTTCATCGTCAATCGTCATCCATTTGTGGTTGAAAAAAATTGTTTCCGAGGAGATGTTATTTCACCTTTTATGGAAACCCAAGATGGCGGCACCAAGCGTATCGATCAGAGTCTAGCGTGCAACTTACGTGAGCTTATTAATTGCACTGAAAACATGCAATTTGAACTACTAAAGTTAAAGAGAATAGAATTTTAGAGATTATTAATTATTTATCTGTAAACTTTTACTCTTTTTTATCATGTAACATGGCAAAACATTAATTTTGAAGTCATGTTGTTCATGTGTTCTTATTGTCTCCCCTTTTTTTTTTTGTGCGTTCAATCTCGTATGGGCGAGTACTCTTTACATTACAATATTTATTTATATATTGTTAAATTACTGTAATGGAGAAAATTCTGTTACATGAATATTTTTTTAATCTGCATCCATTTTTTCTTGTATTTTTTTTTTCTCGTTTAATCAGGCAAGGATGAATAGTCTGCCTGCCTGACTGTCTGTTTGGCTGTCTGCCTGTCTGTTTGGCTTTCTGTATGTCTGTCTGGCTGCCTGTCTGTTTGTCTGCCTGTCTGGCTTTCTGTATGTCTGTCTGGCTGCCTGTCTGTTTGGCTGCCTGTCTGTTTGGCTGTCTGTCTGCCCCTCTGTCTGTTTGGCTGTCTGTCTGTCTGTTTGGCTACCTGGCTGTCTGCCTGCCTGTCTGTTTGGCTGTCTGTCTGTTTGGCTTTCTGTATGTCTGTTTGGCTGTCTGTTTGTTTGGCTGTCTGTCTGCCCCTCTGTCTGTTTGGCTGTCTGTCTGTCTGGCTGCCTCTCTGTTTGGCTGCCTGGCTGTCTGCCTGCCTGTCTGTCTGCCCCTCTGTCTGTTTGGCTGTCTGTCTGTTTGGCTGCCTCTCTGTTTGGCTGCCTCTATGTTTGGCTGCCTTTCTGTCTGGCTGTCTGCCTGCCTGACTGTTTGGCTGTCTGTCTGTTTGGCTGTCTGTCTGTTTGGCTGTCTGTCTGCCCCTCTGTCTATTTCATTCTTCAGAGATGTAAATTACTAATGTACTACTTATTTATGTTAATATACAGCATTTTATTATGGGAGAGTTTATTCGCAACCAAGTTGCAAATAAACAAAGTCTCTATTCGCAACCCAAGAGTAGATAGAAACAAGCTGTGGTAAATCCTTAACCAATATGGAGTGAGTACACATCTAACAAACCTATGTAGAAGCTTATACAATTAAGCAGCCATGTGTGGGGAATGCCCAAGTCTGCCCCTGCCTGAAGTCCGAATGGGTTAATCTGATGGTGAGGGACCATGGTAATAGTAATAGGAAAAATAATCCATATCAGTCCAGTGCACTCTCCAGTAGTGGCAGCATATTATATAAATAAATTTTGCTGGCGGGGAATCGAACCACGGTAAACACGGTTACAAGCAGAGATACTCACCGCAATGCAACTGGGACCACGATGAAATCTTAACACAAATGTATCATATAGTCAAACACATGTCCCGATGACATCACTTATGTCACATGACTAGCCTTTGGTTGCGAGTCAAGACTTCGTTTATTCGCAACTTGGTTGCGAATAGACACTTCGTGTTGTTATTGTTTTTTTTTTTTCTTTTCAGGTTTTGGTCATAACAATGTCTTAGAACTGATTGCAAATGATGATAATCATAGCTATCTTGCTGATACTATCTGATGCGATCATTAACAAACAAATGTGTGTTAATTTATGTATTTAACTAGCAAGTTAGAAATAATAATGTATCAAATTGTTCAATTATGCAGCAGTTGCTAACTTATGCTTATATTTCAGGAATTTCATTTTGCTGAATAGAGCTGGCACAAAAGAGTACACAGTACACAGTGACTACAAGAGATGCGGGAAGAAACGGTGAGTACAACTGTGGTCGATCATGCTGTCTTTCTGTATTTCTTTCTGCAAATCTTTTTCATATCGTGGCCAATCTTCTTCTTCTCTTCTTCTTCTTCAGCGTTCCGAGCCATTTAGGTTCTTTGCTGCAGATACAATCCGTCTCCATTCGTCTCTCTGGTTGACTTCCTCTTGCCAGTCGTTGATTCCAAGTGCTTGTAGGTCTGTATATATATTATCTCTCCACCGCCTTCTTGGTCTACCTAGGGGTCTATGGCCAATTTGCAAAAAAAAATTTTTATTTGTTAAAAATCTAATAGTGATAGCACAAACCATCAGATTTTAAATTTGAGTGTTTACTAATGGGACCACCACCAAAAGATAGGCCTTGTGAAACCGAATCTAATGATACCAAGATGATGCATGTATGTCAATTAGAAGCGAAGATATGCAACTTTGAGTGTCGTGATCGTAAACACAGAAATTAATTAATATAATAGCTAATGGTGGCCATTTTTATATGCTAATTAGATAACGTTGCACACTATCTAAACAGGATGTAACCCATTGTGTGCGTAGCACAATTCCGCAGAATACAAGATACAACGTGCCAGGGTTTAAATCTAATATAAAGAATGCTCGTGGTAATTAATTAATATAACTACTAATTAGCGGCCATTTTTATATGCTAATTAGGTAACATTGCATACTATCTAAACAGGATACAACACATATCGTGTGTTGCACAATTCCGCAGAATACAAGATACAACGTGCCAGGGTTTAAAGCTAATATAAAGAATGCTCGTGGTAATTAATTAATATACCTACTAAGTAGCGGCCATTTTTATATGCTAATTAGATAACGTTGCATCATATGTAAAAATAGATGACATGAGCAGTTAGGCTTGGCTACACCGATCGCAATGATGTATGGTTGCTAGGATGTTCGTGTATGGTTGCTAGGATGTTCGTGTATGGTTGCTAGGGTGTTTGTGTATGGTTGCTAGGATGTTCGTGTATGGTTGCTAGGGTGTTCGTTTAAAAATATACAAGCTACACTAGTAAGAACATACATTTTGATAACTTCTGCTGTGACCTTGGTTCGGACACGAAAAAAAGATGCCCGGAGGAGATCTTTTGTGTCAATTTCTGCGTTAATGACCATGACACTCAAAGTTGCATATCTTCGCTTCTAATTGACATACATGCATCATCTTGGTACCATTAGATTCGGTTTCTCAAGGCCTATCTTTTGGTTGTGTCCCATTAGAAAATACTCAAATTTAAAAATCTGATGGTTCATGCTATGACACTAGGCAGCCTGCACTTTCCAGAATACTTTCTGGTACCGATTTTTAGCCGGGTGGACTTGGCAGCCCGGGTAATTCTTTTTAATCCCCGTTTCAATTAGGATTGCAGATTTCATACTTTAAAAACAATTTACAAAAGATATTGTAGTTGTAGTGCCCATCACCATATTAATTTAGCGTGAACCGTTTACTGTAAACAGACTTCTACCGGAAACCATTTTTTCCGCGCTTGCGCAGAAGGGTTTCGCCGTGTCAACGAGTCATTGTCGATTATAGGTGGTTCTGGTGTTTCTGATTGGATACCTTCAAATAACGCATAACAACCACGGGCGCCATCTTGGCTTCATGACCAAAGGTCAGTCTGCCATTTTGAAATCGCAGAGTGTGGGTAAGTTTCCCTTCAGTCTTTGAAAAATTGAATTTCTTGTGATATAAGTTAGTAATTGTCTATTTTAAGCTTGATTCATTAATAGTTTAATGTTTTTATATAGATTTTCGGATTCTGCATGCAATTTTACATATATTTGGTTAGTTTCATCGCTCAAAACGCTTAC
Organism: Cepaea hortensis; assembly: GCA_963921405.1. Taxonomy (NCBI): domain Eukaryota; kingdom Metazoa; phylum Mollusca; class Gastropoda; order Stylommatophora; family Helicidae; genus Cepaea; species Cepaea hortensis. The sequence continues at coordinate 138,748,234 of OY992879.1, read as the reverse complement.
AAGGTGGTTCAAAACATTGTTTTTTGCCAACAGGTTTTTGCCATTGAAAATCAATGGGCTGAATGGCGGCACTGCTGCACGCATATCTATCGGTTATTTTAAGCTTGATGTATTAATAGTCTAATGTTTTCATATGGATTTTCGGATTCTGCATGCAATTTTACATTTATTTGGTAAGTTTCATCGCTCAAGATGCTTACGAAGTGGTTCAAAACATTGTTTTTTTGCCAACAGGTTTTTGCCATTGAAAATCAATGGGCTGAATGGCGGCACTGCTGCACGCATATCTATCGGTTATTTTAAGCTTGATGTATTAATAGTCTAATGTTTTCATATGGATTTTCGGATTCTGCATGCAATTTTACATTTATTTGGTAAGTTTCATCGCTCAAGATGCTTACGAAGTGGTTCAAAACATTGTTTTTTTGCCAACAGGTTTTTGCCATTGAAAATCAATGGGCTGAATGGCGGCACTGCTTCCCCCTAAGGTTTTTGTCTAGTTGATATTTAAAAATATGTATACCATTTCCCTAATTTCTTTTTATTCACCTTATGATTTCTTGTCTGTAAAGGTAACAGAGGTGCTGTGATGGCTGAAGTGCCCTTGCCTGTCGAGACAGTGGTCTGGCCCCGTCTGCTTCCATCGGCAGCATAGGTAGTATTTATCAAATTGACACCTTTCTGCGGTGAGTTGAGTTTATATATGTTTATAGTTTTAAGATCTATTGATGATACTGTTTTAATCATATACGTTAACTTACATTTCTATTTCATTCTTCAGAGATGTAAATTACTAATGTACTACTTATTCATGTTAATATACAGCATTTTATTATGGGAGAGTTTATTCGCAACCAAGTTGCAAATAAACAAAGTCTCTATTCGCAACCAAGAGTAGATACAAACAAGCTGTGGTAAATCCTCAACCAATATGGAGTGAGTACACATCTAACAAACCAATGTAGCAGCTTATACAATTAAGCAGCCATGTGTGGGAAATGCCCAAGTCTGCCCCTGCCTGAAGTCTGAGTGGGTTTACCTGATGGTGAGGGACAATGGTAATAGGAAAAATAATCCACATGCAAATATCAGTCCAGTGCACTCTCCAGTAGTGGCAGCATATTATATAAATCTTATATATAAATTAGGATCTCCGTCTGTCTGTCTGTCTGTCTGTCTGTATGTATGTCTGTATGTCCGTCTGTCCTTTATGCGCTCGCGAACGGCCCATCCGATTGAGATGAAATTTTCTACACGCCTTCCTTTCATTCCAGTGCAGCCCACTGTCATAGTTTTTTTTTCTTCTTCCTCCTCCTCCCTCCTCCCCCTCCCAAAATACGTATGTCCAGGAAATGGTCTTCTACATAGACACTTCTCTCTGAGGTCCGCGATAACATATTAACCTGGTGGGATGGCAATCAATCATCCTACTACCTCCTCCCTCCTCCTCCTCCTCCTCTCCCCTCCTCCTCCTACCCTCTTCCTCTTCCCCTCCTCCCTCTCCCTCCTCTTCCTCCTCCATCCTCCTCCTCCCTCTTCCTCCTCCTCCTCCCTCTTCCTCCTCACTCCTCCTCCTCTCTTCTTCCTCCTCCCTCTACCTCTTCCCTCCTCCTCCTTCTTCCTTCTCCTCCCTCCTCCTCCCTTTTCCTCCTTCCTCATCCTCCCTCTGCCTCCTCCTTCTCCTCCTCCCTCCTTCTCCATTCTTCTCCTCCTTCTCCCTCCACCTCCTCCTACCCTCTTCCTCCTCCTGCCTCCTCATCCCTCCTCCTCCTCCTACCTCCTCCCTCTTACTTCTCCATCCTACTACCTCCTCCCTCCTCCTCCCTTCTCCTCTCCCCTCCTCCTCCTACCCTCTTCCTCCTCCCTCCTCCTCCTCATCCTCCCTCCTCCTCCCTCTACCTCCTCCCTCCTCCTCCCTTTTCCTCCCTCCTCATCCTCCCTCTACCGCCTCCCTCCTCCTCCCTCCACATCCCTACTCCTCCTCTCCCCTCCTCCTCCTCTCCCCTCCTCCTCCTCCTACCCTCTTCCTCTTCCCCTCCCCCTCCTCCCTCTACCTCCTCCTTCTTCCATCCTCCTCCTCCCTTTTCCTCCTCCTCCCTCTTCCTCTTCCTCCCTCTTCCTCCTCCTCCTCCCTTCTCCTCCTCCCCTCCCTCCTCCCCCTTATCCCTCCTCCTCCCTCCTGCTTCTTCCTCCCTCCTCCTCCCCCTCCTCCTTCCTCTCCTCCTCATCCCTCCTCCTCCTCCCTCCTCCTCCCTTCACATTCCTCCTCCTCCCTCATCCTCCTCCCTCCTCCTCCTCTCTCCTCCTCCTCCCTTCACATTCCTCCTCCTCCCTCTTACTCCTCCCTCTTCCTCCCTCTTCCTTCTCCCTCCGCCTCCTCCCTCCTCCCACTCTCTCCTCCTCTCTTTCCCTCCTCCTCCCTCTCCTCCTCCTCCCTCCTCCTCCTGCGTTCACCTCCTCCCTCCTTTTCCCTCTTCCTCCTCCCTCCTCCTCCTCCCTCTTCCTGCTCCCTCCGCCTCCTCCCTCCTCCTCCCTCTCCTCCTCCTCCCTCCTCCTCCTGCGTTCTCCTCCTCCCTCCTTCTCCCTCCTCCTCCCCCTCCTCCTCCACCCTACTCCTCCCTCCTCTTCCTAATTCCTCCTCCTCCCTCCTATTCCTCCCTATTCCTCCTGTCTCCTGTCTCCTCCTCCCTCCTCTTCCCTCCTCCACCTCCCTCTTCCTCCTCCCTCCTCCATTTACCCAAGACAGACAGACAGACAGATAGTCGGGAACGGGATCTTATATGACTACTTATATGATTTAAATGAGATGCTCTCCACCATGGGCTGGGCCGGGTCAGACAGACAGACAGACAGATAGATAGACAGACAGACAGACAGACAGTCGGGAACGGGAACTTATATGACTACTTATATGAATTAAATGAGATGCTCCCCATCAGGGTCTGGGCGAAGCCGGGCCGGGTCAGACAGACAGACAGACAGATAGACAGACAGACAGATAGATTGTCGGTAACGGGAACGAGAACTTATATGACTACTTATATGAATTAAATGAGATGCTCCCCACAAGGGTCTGGGCGAAGCCGGGCCGGGTCAGCTAGTATTATATAAAACAAAAGATAGGCCTTGAGAAACCGAATCTAATGGTACCAGGATGATGCATGTATGTCAATTAGAAGCGAAGATATGCAACTTTGAGTGTCGTGATTGTAAACACATAAATTAATTAATATAACTAATTGGCGGCCATTTATGCTAATTAGATAATGTTGCATCCTATCTAAACAGGAATTAACCCATTATGTGCGTAGCATCATTCCGCATAATACAATATATTACGTGCCAGGGTTTAAACATAATATAAAGAATGCACTTGGTAATTAATTAATATAATAACTAATTGGCGGCCATTTTTATATGCTAATTAGATAATGTTGCATCCTATCTAAACAGGAATTAACCCATTATGTGCGTAGCATCATTCCGCATAATACAATATATTACGTGCCAGGGTTTAAACATAATATAAAGAATGCACTTGGTAATTAATTAATATAATAACTAATTGGCGGCCATTTTTATATGCTAATAGATAATGTTGCATCCTATCTAAACAGGAATTAACCCATTATGTGCGTAGCATCATTCCACATAATACAATATATTACGTGCCAGGGTTTAAACATAATATAAAGAATGCACTTGGTAATTAATTAATAACTAATTGGCGGCCATTTTTATATGCTAATTAGATAATGTTGCATCCTATCTAAACAGGAATTAACCCATTATGTGCGTAGCATCATTCCGCATAATACAATATATTACGTGAAAGGGTTTAAACATAATATTAAGAATGCAGTTGGTAATTAATTAATATAATAACTAATTGGCGGCCATTTTTATATGCTAATTAGATAATGTTACATCATATGTAAAAATAGATGACATGAGCGGTTAGGCTTCGCTACACCGATCGCAATGATGTATGGTTGCTAGGATGTTCGTGTATGGTTGCTAGGATGTTCGTTTAAAAATAAACAAACTACTCTAGTTTTGATAACTTCTGCTATGACCTTGGTTCGGACACGAAAAAAAGATGTGCAGAAGAGATCTTTTGTGTCAATTTCTGCGTTAATGATCTCGACACTCAAAGTTGCATATCTTCGCTTCTAATTGACATACATGCATCATCTTGGTACCATTAGATTCGGTATCTCAAGGCCTATCTTTTGGTGGTGGTCCCATGAGAAAATACTCAAATTTAAAAATCTGATGGTTCATGCTAATATTATATTCCATAACAATGATTAATTTAATATTATTATTATTAATATTATTAATAATTAATTAACAACCTCAAATATTAAATTCCCTTTCACTTCAACGCCGATATGTTTCGGCTTTATAGTGCACTTGATCTCCTTGGCTTTGAGCTCTGAAGATGAGTTGATTTCTATGTAAACCTCTTCAATGGTTTGCCACCATTGTCCCCATTCTGTTTTACAAGGAATTATACCACTTCTTTCATCAAAATGTGCCATCAGTAGGCAATTGTTTTCTTCGCTTTCGATTTGTTTTCCTAAACTCCGAACCGGAAGAGGGGTCAATTTTAAACTTGTGGAAATAAAGATTACATGTACTGATAACTGCCCTTGAATGTTAAAACCCTTCTGTCCCAAACAATTATCAATATTAACTGTTTCCTGGACTGCCGGAGTAACTTATAACTAATGCGTGGAAAAGGCTATTGAAAGTAGAACATTATATACAAAGGAGAGTTCAGCCAAGGACTCGTTTCGTCCCCCTCAACAAGCGACAAAGAGTCGCAAAGGACTCATGTACCAGTGGCATTCTGGTTGTAAAACCGTCTGGTCGTTCCTAGGAGACCTTAGTGTCAGCAGATCCTCTGGTCACTCCCATGTAGCACCATTTTCTCCAAGCCATGATGACTGATATGTTCTTCCAGACTATTCACACGATCTCTAAGGGCCCTGGCCACATCTGCCTTATAGTGCACCAATGCTCCATCCTGCGGTGAAGATCCAGCCAAGTTTTTGCTAAGCTGTGGGAAGTTTGGGCTAGCATTAAGCTAGCTGTGTGGATGTTGATATTATAGAATAAAGAATCATATCCAAGGGCTCTTGTAGAGTGACTAGCATCGCTCGAATAGGAAGGTCAAGAAAACATGAATTTTCTGCCCAGGGCATAGGCTACTGGTGTGCGAGAAACGAATAGGTATTAGTAGACTGGTTGATGCCGCCCTGTTGAACGGTGAGCTAGATTATAACCAGCATGAGATGAGCTTGCTCTCTGGGAACGAGTGGACACTGCAGAAAAACAAATAACGGGGAGTGGGCAGATCGTCTAGTCTACACAATGCAGACGGACGTTCAGTCAGACTGCCACTGATACCATCAGCACAAGAACGTCTCTCTCGGGAATACTATGCTGTTAAGCGGGGCCGTGTTCCCGGCGTTTACTCAACTGAGTCTGAATGTGACAGCCAGATGAAAGGATTCCCCAATCCAGCTTTTAGGAAATATACTTCATATGAAGCTTATTTTGAATTCTCTGCACAGAATGCTATAGATAATTCACAACCAACCACGCAAGAGAATGCCAGCTTTGTTTTCCAGTTCCGAAAGTATCTCCGGCTGTCAGCAAACTAAACCTCCTTGATTCCTCACAAAAACCTCCAGCATCAAATGCCAGCAGTAGTTGCTGTCAGTGCAGCCAAAATGCCACAAACATTGCTTCATTAAGTTCTACTGTGGGTGGTATGAAATCATCCATACACAATCTAGTGGGAGTTGTGGAGAAACTCAGTAAAGCATTGATAGACGTTCAGTCCACAGTCTGCACACTCGAAAAGACCTTTAAGGCTCCAGGAACCAAGCGAGTTTTTAGCACAAGTGCAGAGAATACAAATGCGGCTAAAGAAAAGAGACCAAAGTTTGACATTAATGCAGATTGTTTCACTGGCACCAGGTTTGACGAATGTGAAGGTACCCATGTCTATATAGATTGGGGGGGGGGGGGGGGGTTTGACAATGGGAGAAATGGAGCCAGAGCAGGGATTGGAGTTTTCTGGGCCAGGAGTGACAATGATAAAGTGAGTGAAAGGCTTCCTGGCAGACCAACAAACAACAGGGCGGAAATCCAGGCAGCTATTCGTGCTGTGCAGATTGCTAAGAAAACGGGAATACAGAATTTGATTCTTCATACAGATAGCCAGTTTTTAATTAATGGTATTACAAAGTGGATTCGGGGCTGGAAAAGGAATAAATGGAAGAAAACAACTGGAAGCTCTGTGATTAACCAGAAAGACTTTGAAGAGCTGGACCGTGAATTAAAAGGGATGAATATTAAATGGGTCTATGTGACAGGGCACAATGGGGATCTCTCTATTGAAGAAGCAGATCTTCTGGCTAAACAAGGTGCCGCAAAGCTTGAATCAAGCACTGAAGATATTTTTTCTTCATTCCAGCCATGAAGGATACAAAGTTCCATATTCAGTACTCAATCAATCAATCAATCATGTGCCATGCCGGAAAGCGTGGGCGGTCATGACTCGCCATTTCACTCGATCACCAGTGTGATATTCAGTACTAGACCTCATTATATCATTACCTAGAATATTTGAAGACCTAATACGTCACACTCAAAGGACAGTATCTGCTATGAGAGTTCCTCTTCTTTTCCTCTGCTTCCTCCTTTTACCCCCCCCCCCCCAATCTAGCACAGGCCCTCAACCAACTCATGTCATACCTCCGCCTTTCACCTCCTAATGGAAGGGGGCTGAGTGGTCTCGAGGTATGGTGTCCGCCGCGAGTGCTGGAGGTCCCGGGTTCAAGTCCCGGTGAGGGCCGGGATTTTTTTCATGTGGACTTACAGTAACAAAATTTCCCCTGGTCTCTGAGTAGTGAGATTGGACGCACGTGTGTATTGTTGTAAAAAATCCCTTGGCAGTTGGAAATCGAAAAAGTGTAGCCTTATGGCGCTGCCCGGGCAAAATTTTGAGTTAATAATCTACCCAAATTATTTCAGGATCCTCGCCGGTGCTACGGAGTTCGTGCACTGAGCTGAGATTCTCTGGACTCAGGTTTGAATTTAAAGTAGAACGGAGCACTTATGGGTTTCACCCGTGTACCATGATGTTGATCCGTCGACTAAACTAAACTAAACAAGAACGTCTCGTTGGTTACTGAAGAAAGGGACGAAGCACTTGTGATGATGTCCCGAGCGCAATAATGTTGTTTCTCAATTTCACATTTTAAAGACTCTTACTAGACGGAGTAAAAAATGTTGCATGCCCTTGCAGGGCGTTGTGTTCAACCCCAAGTTGATTTTTTCAAGTAGTTTTTTGTTGTTTTTTGAAATTTTTACTGTGACCACTCCGGCGACAACAACCACTGTCTTCGGACCCACTCAATCTCTGTCTTCCTGAGCATACTCATTGAGTCACTGAGGAAACATACCCGAGTGAAGGTAAAATATATTAAATTGCATGCTACTTGGAGAGGTAGTGTCAAGTGGTCTAATCTCTCACTCCGTGTACAACGTACTTAGGCAGCTGTGTATAAAGGGACAACTCCGGCACAAAAATGACTGAGCGATACAGCAGAAAAGGCCCCGTGCTGGCTCTGGAGCAATGGAAATATTTAATGTGATAAATCACTGCAGTAATATGGTTCATGTTCCTCTCTGCAAGTTGAAGTACATTATATTCAAAGTCTAACATCGAGATTAGCGAATAATCTCTCGTCTAAGATCTGGAACTTTTACTGTCTCGTGTCAATCCGTAGCCATCCCTTCAAACGAGTATGTGCACTTGAGATAGGGACAGGGCAATGTAGTGGAAACGCCACATTGTAGCAGTCACCGAGATCAAGGAATGTCGGCCGACGTCCAACCTCCAGCAAAAGTGCTAATGGTGGTGTATGACGTCTTGCGAGGACCGCGTTCCGCAACAGGGACGGGGTGAAGGTTGGGGAGCCATACTCAAACCAAGTAGCCCAAAGGAAGGGCTGGCTTCCTAGGGGGCGAGTGGGAGTTCGGCTCTTTTAGCTAGAGGTGAAGGGCCGGGGACGAAGGTGATTTCTCACGGCCGAAAGTATTAGAAGATATGTGATGGCACGAAGCACTGGTTGCGCGATGTTCTCTTCCCAGAGGGCATGGTGACGCGGGCAGACACAATATGAATTTGTGGGACTGTCAAACTGTCATTTACTGCCTATATAGTACCTTGCAGTGTATGCAAGAGGGGTCTTCAGCCTCGCGACGTAGGAAAAATGAAACAGAGGTCACAAAACAGGGTTCGAATTTACAACAGGAGAAAGACACACGGCATCATGACCCGGGTGGATCCGATACCTCACACCATAGGAATCAACTCACAGCGATCTGATTCAAAATCTCCTGCGGTTGATTTCGAACCCTCGACTCGGTGTATAGGGGTATTGTCTAACGCGTTCACTGCTCATAAGCCACGGCGCCGGCATATACTATAACACACACTGTCAAAGACTGAGACAGGAGGCAGGAAGCCTGCCTCATGATAGAACACCACCGGGACGTGGGGTCAACCTCAGATAGAGTAGAGGGAACAGAGTGCCCGGGATCAGGGCAGGATAGATGATATAAAAGGGGGACTATTAACTAGTCCTCACACGGAGGCGTTGACCAGATAGTTAGCACTACTGGTCACGACAGAATCACGCCTGCGTGATAGCAACGATTAGCATTCAACCAAAGACAGCTAATAGAAGCGTGCTAACTGACCTAGCACGCAAAGAGCCGAAGGACGCATGAAGGTCCTTCCGCGTGGCGTGTAGCGACGCGAGTGAAGGAAGTCAGACTGGGGACTGACTCTGTAGTGTTCACATCGTGTAGAATAGAAGATAGTTTTCGTATAGCCTAGTAGATAGAGATTAGCTATAGGGTTTAGGAAAACTAGTGATAGAGAATATTGTGACTTTATGTGTGATTAGATAGCGACTGTTTTGCAATTGTAAAGAGCCAACGGCAATAAAATGTACCATTTCATTCCTCGCACACGACTTGCAAGTTTCTTGTATGGTGTGGGAGAAGTAATCCGATGATGCCTGAAACATGAGTTGTTGACAGGCAATAGGATTAAATGTGGTGTCAGAAGTGCGGCTTGAACCTGAGTTCAAGCTATAACACTTACCCACGGCTCTAGACTAGGTTTACGGATAGGATATTACAAAGATTAAATGTTTAATTTGTGTCAGTGACGATGACGTATGCAGACTAGATCGAGTTGCCAGCAGAATTGTGCCTATCGTGATGAAATAATGTTTATTTGTGCTTATTAGAATGTTATATATTTAAATAATGTATTTTTCAAAGTTGTAAGTATTCATATTATGTTCTTCTTTCATTTATTTATGTAATTATTTATTTGTTTTTGAATAATTGTCAAAAATGATTCATGGCGGAGCAATACAGAGGTCAGTGACAGTATTGATTTTTGCAAGCTAAAAATAGCGCTGCGCCTGTGACGTGGCACGATTGACAAACAGTTGGGCCTCGCCACTTGGAATCAGCATTTCAGTGTTTACGAACTGCGAAGCTGCTGCCTGCCTGAATCTTTACGATATATTAACTATTATTTGTTTATTTAAGTTAGAGAATGAATATATTTATTTATTTACACATTATTATTATATTTATATTTATTTAAAAGCAGTATTGAATTTTTTTTCGTACTTTTCTATTTGTTTACCGTCACGAGGGCACTACTTTCGGCTATGCAAATTAGATTTGGTCTGCACCATACTTCCATAGATTAAACTAGGTTAGTAACGAAAGACATATTACTGTAGAACGAAGACAGGACATTGACATTAAATATTAATTAATCGATATTCTGTTTGTTCGTGGGCATGTCAGTGTCATTGTACCAATTTGTCAAAAATCTATTTTTCGTTTACGAGTTGATAATTGTTGCTGCTCTGTAAACCAGGGTGAACAACAGCTGATAGATAACGTGAGTGTATGCCGAGGTGCCAAACAAGGTGACCTGAGTAGAAAACTCGTGTGTATTCCGGGGTGCCAAACAACGGGACCGGTGTTGCTGACGTGTTGTTCCTTGTTCTCGGGAACATTAAGATGAGTAAAACCTACGTGTTTGGCATGCATTGTGATTAATAGTGCATCTCTTTTTCAGCGTGTATTGTATGAACAGACTTTGTGCTCTAATTTTTTGGAGAATACAATTTTCCAGAATGTAAACAAAGAGTACAATTTGTAGTGCTCAGATATTAAATAACATAGCATATCAAAGAAAAAATAAGTAAATAAAAAGTTCAGTGTAGGTCAACACTAGCTATTTACCTAACATCATGGCTACTTTAGCTGACTTCGTAAAAGCAGGCAAAGAAATGCAATACACAGGTAAAGAGCTAGAAGAATATGCTGATAAGAAATTTAAAGAAGCAAAGGATGCAGAGAGAGATGAACGCGCACAGGAAAGACAACACCAGATACAACTAGCTGAGATAACAAAACAAAAAGAATTACAAATTAAGCAACAACAGTTAGAGCAGGATAAGGAAATTAAACAGAAAGAACTAGAATTAAAGCAAAGGCAAATAGATCAGGAAAAAGAACTAAAACAAAAGACATTAGATCAAGAAAGAGAACTAAAGCAAAAAGAGATAGATGAAATGGCAAGAGTTAAGGAAAAACAAATACAAGTAGAATCAGAGACACAGTTAAAGATGAAAGAGATGGATGTAGACTCACACGCAGAGATCTCTGCCACTAAACTTAAAAGTCAACAAGAAGAAAATAAATTCAACAAATACAAGAATATTATCAAACCATATTTTAAAGACGATTCAATATCTGCTTGGACAGAAAATGTCGAGTATCAGTTTAAATATCACCAAGTTCCTTTAGAGATGTGGGCTATGATTTATATGAAGAACCTGAGTGGTGAGCCCCTTAAAGTGATAGAATCTATACCAACCGATCTTAGATCTGACTACCAATACATCCGTGATAGGATTATGCAACACTTTTTACTTGATGCCCCTGGGTATCAGGTTCAGTTCTCAAATTTAAAACCTAAACCTACGGAGACTTTCATTGACTACGTCTCAAATGTTCAAAGTGTACTAAATAGATTGCTTAAAGCAGCTAACATAGGAAAAGACTTTGATAGATTGAAAAATTTAATAACTATGGATAAAGTAATATCCCCGATACCATCCTCTTTTGCTAAATTTTTGCAGCAGTCAGACATTGAAACCATAGAACAGTTTGAAAAGAAAGGGTCTGCATATTTTTCTTCAAACAGACATATTTTTAAGACTTCAAATGACTCTGAAATAGTTTCCTTTGTAAAAGATCAATCTAAAAACTATCAGAGCAATAGAAAACCATTTAATAAATTTGATAAGAAAGATAGAAAAATTTCAAAATGTATCCACTGTCAACTTTTACATGACACTTATTCAATGTGTGACAAATCGCCGAGTTATCCGGCACATCTTGAAAATGTTATTAAGAAGCAACAGAACAAAAGATCTGCATACCGGCGTGCCATCAAATGTTTTTTTTGTTCCAGCTACGGCCATTATTCAAATAAGTGCCTAGGCCGCCAACGTATGAAAGCCAACAATGCTATTTTACTTGATACATCTTCTGATAGTGGTAGTGAGACTGAGTGTGATGTTGAAAATGAATTACCTGTTAACCAAACGGAAGAGGTGTGTTGTGTAAACGATATGTTGAGTTTTGACAGTTGTGAGCGATGTCACCAATTTCATGCTGACGGAAAATTAGAATGTGGACATACAGTTCCATTCTCATCTGAGAGTGTGAATGCAGCCTTAGCCTCCAGAGGCAATTTAGAGTTCCACAATGCAATGGTCAATGATAGACCATGCCAATGTTTGCTGGACAGCGGTAGTACCCTTATTGGTCTCAGAAAGGAACTGGTGAGTCAAGAGGATTATACAGGTGACTCTGTCAAATGCCGAACCTTTTCGGGTAACATTGAAATTTACCCTTTGGCCAAAGCCCGTATTAACACTCCTTTCCTTTCGGGTACATTTACTTGTGCTGTACTTGACAACCCTTGTACTGATTTAATTCTGGGTTGCTTACCCCAACTAAAACAATGTACTAGCGATGAAATAACTGCATGGAACCAACTGAATGCAGTTAATGCAACAACCAGAGCAGACACTATAAAATATCAAGACACGCTACAAGATGAGAGACTACTGGTGCTTTCTCCATCTAGCACTGATGATACCAACAGACAAAAATTCATAGAACAGCAGAAAGCTGATCCTAGTTTGTCTCCTTATTTAAAAGTATTGAAAGAACGAGCCAAAGTGACAAAGAACGCATCATGGTTCTTCAGATTAAATAATGGCATCCTTACTAGATATTATACTACTGGTAACCATGAGATTCAGCAAACGGTGTTACCTGTAAACATCGCCTAACTGTGCTAAAGATTGCACATGAGTCACCGTTTGCTGGCCATCTTGCATATGACAAAACCAGGGCCAGAATTCAGGCTCATTTTTATTGGCCAGGTTTTTGCAATGATATTAAATTATTTTGTCGTTCGTGTAATGTCTGTCAACAGTTAGTACGAAAGGGTAAACATGCTACAGCTGAAGTACAACCTTCAGCGAGAACAATTGAACTTGAACCAGATCAAGACATACTTCTCTTGCTTCCTGACAAACGAAATTTATTATTGACTTCATGGCAAGGGCCATTCAAGGTGGTACGTAAAATTTCAGATGTTGACTATGAAATATCAATAAACGGAAACTTAAAGATATTCCATGTCAACATGTTGAAACCTTACTATTCACGACAAGAGACAGAAGTAGAGACAGACGAACACAGTGCACCCACACCTAGTGATCAGACGACAGACATACACAACGCAACTACACTAGTTAGCGAGACTGGCATATCCGACGAGCATACACTTAGCGAGAATACAGAATACACACTTAGCACCACCACCGTACTGAATCACGTAGACGACGACGGAATGGAACTACCAGTTCCTATTGTAGACAAGACTGCTACATTAGATAGCATACATATAGAACAGGGACTAACAGACAGTCAACGACGACAATTAGTAGAATTAGTGACGGAATACAAAGACATATTCTCTGACATTCCAGGTAGGACGGACAGAATCGAACACTCCATTCTTCTTTCGGACTCTAAGCCTATTAAATGCAGGCCGTACTCAATCCCACTAAGCTATAGGGAAAATCTAAATAAGGAAATTCTGAATTTAGAGGCTAGTGGGATCATCCAGAAATCCACCTCTGAGTACTCTTTTCCAATTGTTCTAGTTAAGAAGAAAGATTCTACAATTCGTCTGTGCGTGGACTATCGAAAGCTCAACAACGTCACCAAGATCGACGCAGAGCCAATTCCTTCCTGCGAAGATCTTATTCTTGACATGTCCACCTCCAAAATCTTTTCTAAATTAGATCTCACTAAGGGATATTGGCAAGTCCCTATGCAGTCTCAATCCATCCATCTTACTGCTTTTTCAACACCTTTAGGACTTTACGAGTGGCGTTTTCTTCCTTTCGGACTTCGAAACGCTCCTGCCACTTTCGTACGCTTAACTAGAGATCTACTTCATGGAGTGACGAATACAGTGACCTATATAGATGATATATGTGTCCATACTGATGACTGGACAACACACCTACTGAAACTGAGACATGTCTTTAATAGGTTGCGACTCTTCGGGCTCACTGTCAAACCGAGCAAAGTCGAATTGGGCCTAAAAGAAATTGATTTTTTGGGTCATGTCATTTCTCAAGGTCAACTAAAGACTGACCAGAAAATTATTACCAAAATTATGAATCTGACCATGCCTACCACCAAGAAACAGGTCAGAAGCCTTTTGGGGTTAGTGAATTACTATAGTAAATTTATTCCAAATTTAGCGGAGATTACAAGTGTATTTTCCAATGTTTTAAAAGCTTCTGTAAAATTGGATGTCAAAGATGCATTATTAATTTCTGCATTGTCAAAATTGAAAATTTTGTTTAGTAATGTTCCAATCCTCCGCTTGCCTAATCCGAGGCTCGTTTATTATCTTAGGACAGATGCCAGCAGGATCTCCATCACTGCAGTACTAGGCCAATTTTATGAGGGCATCTTCCATCCGATTTGCTACGTGAGCCGTAAGATCACACCCACCGAGTCCAGATATTCCATATCCGAGTTGGAAGCCTTAAGCGTCATCTATGCGGTGAGAAAGCTGCATCGATTTCTGGCGGGTGTGCACTTCATTGTCCAGACTGACAACTCCCCAATAACGGTCATACAGAGTGGTGTACATCGAAATGACCGAATATACAGGTGGTCGCTAATACTACAAAATTACACCTTTAGTATAGAGCATATTAAGGGGAAAGATAACATCTTGGCTGATACCCTTAGTCGACCATCTGATGTAGCAATACCAGAAATTTCCACATAAGAGTGTAGAGTAATAGATGTTAATTTAGTACAGTCAAATATTCTATGTGAAATATGTTAGAAATACATGGATATTATGTGCTGAACTAAGTACCAAAAACATTGACCTGCTATGTGTCCGTAGACATGTGTCCGTAGACATCAAAAGTAAGAACTTTACTCTGGGAACAAATATATCACCTTGTGAACTAGGACAGCTTATTACTTGCTAAGCTCCATATATGTTCCAATGAATTAGTTGTGTTAAACAGAGAAAAACAGTGTCAGATGATTATATACAGACAGACACGAAAGCAGTGGTCTACTTTACAAACGAACTCTACAGGTGCAATACCCATAGAACAATTATGACTGTGTAATGGATTTCAAATACCCAGAACAATTGTATAGATATTATGCCAATGAAAGCATGTTTCTGAACATTAATGGCAACGACTAACCTGAGGTATTTAAAAACCATGTATATAAAACTTAAAGTGATATGTATCATAATGTTTTAATATAGTGATAAAATATAGATAGATTATGTCATTTTAATTTATAGTTAGATTTAGATAATATAATACATTTTCATTTCAGTTTAGATAGATTATTAATTTGCCCAGTTATTTAGCTTTAAAAGTAGATTAGGATAGTAATTTAAACATGACAACTAATTATAAGAAGTTTAGATAGGAATAGTATCATTCAGTTTATTATATTTCACTTTGTTTCATTTCATTTGATTTCATTCCATCTTAACCAATCCATTTAACAAACGTTATCATTTAGTAGTATGATTAGGTTACACCATAATAGAATAGAAATATTATACACTTAAATATACATCATTTACACCATATAGAATAAGAATATCACCCATTTTAGAAAGGGACGTAACTTATTACATTTCACATTACCCATTTCACAAAGGGACATAACTCATCTCACATCAATTTCATTTCACATAGGTAAATTACATCCCTTAAAGTAGATAAATATTAGGAGTAATGTAAGCTTATTTTAGGATTAATATGACAGATAGATTAAAATAGGCAACGCATTAAATGTATATTTATAGAACTAGCATTAGTATGTCAGTATTTAGAGTAATATTTCTGTAGAATACAATGTACCAGGGTACAAACCATTAACCCTTTTTTCTTACATGTAAATATGTTGTAAATACTTGACGTGTGCAACGGTTGATGCACAGTCATTAGGCTCAACTCTGTCAAACTGAGCCAAACGTGTACAGTGTCACTCCAAGGTTTTTAAATAACTATGAGGGTAAAAGATGCGTGACAAAAATGAGAGTGAAAGTTATGTGACAGAAATGAAGGTAAAAGATGTGTGACAAAGGTGAGGGTGAAAGATGTGTGCCAATAGTGAGGGTAAAAGAAGTGTGACAGAAATGAGGATGAAAGATGTGTGACAGAAATGAGGGTAAAAGATGTGTGCCAATACTGAGGGTAAAAGAAGTGTGACATAAGGGAAGGTGAAAGATGTGTGACAGAAGTGTGAAAGTGAGAACAAATGTAAAATATACAGGAGAGAGTGAGAACATTCAGCAGTTTTTCTGCCGCTCAGCAGGACTTTTTATTTTTGTTGCCGTCAAATGTTGGTTTCAATGTTGAAAATGTGTTGTAATGAATGTATTTTGTGTAGTTTAGTTTAGGATCTTAGTGAAAGTATTTTGAGTCTCATAAGACAGAAACGTAGTCACATATTTGTATTATACACATGTTTGTGACCACAGTTAAATGAATTATGGCACTTGAAAAACTAACTTACATACACATGATAGTTAGATACACATGTTAGATGGTAGATTATACGTGTAATTACATCCAAACACACAAACAACCAGAAAAACAAACATATAAATTGCATACACTTTTATTAGATCAAAGGGAGATAACTCCGGGTCAGGGGACATAATAGACAACGAAACACTAACTTAACAGTGAAATATGACTTTACACGCGGAAGCGAGATAGGTAAAGCCTGTCGCTCACAGCTTGTGTAATGGTTGTTTAATATTATATAGGGGACATGAAGCAATTCATGTGTTGACCTTCAGAAAGTCAACTTTGTATGGGTAGTGAGTTAATTTACTATTTGAGGGCAGGTCTTATAAGACAACGGTCCGGTTCAGACATACCTCTAATTAATATAATATTGCGACTGAGAAGAGGGCTCACGCCAACCAGACAAGTTTGTGGCGATTGCCAGTAGCCAAGTAAAGTGATGCTTCATTGTGACATTAGTCAGTAGGTCTATTGAGTAGCCCAAAGCCAGGTTATCTACAGTCTTTGACAAAAATTAGACACACTAATTTTTTAGAAACCTCTTGCGTCACAACCAATGAGTCAAAGTTGATGACGCAACACAGGAGGGGAGGGTGTGTGTCAAAGACTGAGACAGGAGGCAGGAAGCCTGCCTCATGATAGAACACCACCGGGACGTGGGGTCAACCTCAGATAGAGTAGAGGGAACAGAGTGCCCGGGATCAGGGCAGGATAGATGATAGAAAAGGGGGACTATTAACTAGTCCTCACACGGAGGCGTTGACCAGATAGTTAGCACTACTGGTCACGACAGAATCACGCCTGCGTGATAGCAACGATTAGCATTCAACCAAAGACAGCTAATAGAAGCGTGCTAACTGACCTAGCACGCAAAGAGCCGAAGGACGCATGAAGGTCCTTCCGCGTGGCGTGTAGCGACGCGAGTGAAGGAAGTCAGACTGGGGACTGACTCTGTAGTGTTCACATCGTGTAGAATAGAAGATAGTTTTCGTATAGCCTAGTAGATAGAGATTAGCTATAGGGTTTAGGAAAACTAGTGATAGAGAATATTGTGACTTTATGTGTGATTAGATAGCGACTGTTTTGCAATTGTAAAGAGCCAACAGCAATAAAATGTACCATTTCATTCCTCGCACACGACTTGCAAGTTTCTTGTATGGTGTGGGAGAAGTAATCCGATGATGCCTGAAACATGAGTTGTTGACACACACAAACACTCAACACAACACCTCCCCCCCCCCCCCCCCCCCACATGCTGTAAACACAACCCAGTTTTTGAACAGGATATTGTTAAAAGAAGAAACAAACAGATTACACGTGTGCGGCTTATTAACAGAAGAGATACCAAAGAATACTGAACAGCACATCTCATCGAATCTTGTTACTTTTGTATCGTGCGGTGTCGAGGTGAAGTATAAACAGCTGGAGAGTGTCCGTTTATGGTCTTCGTGTATCGAGATTCCCATGGACTCTGCTATTCTCTCTGTCCATCGTTTACGTGGTCGGCCTCTTCTTCTGCTTCCATTTGGTCTGTGCATCATTGCTGGATGTAGTATAATATCTATACGCCAGGTATGTTTTATCTAGAGATCATCAATCGTGAAACAGAGTTGGTTAAAGAATTAGAGTACAGGAAGACATCACGAACTCGCACAATGTAATATTTACACTGGGTCGTGAGTGCCGAGAATGGGCAGCTGGCTACACAGAGTTTGAGGTGCAGCAACTGATCCAAAGTAACACACATCAAAGTGATATAGTAATCTACACCAATGGGTTGGTAGTGAGAAACAGATGTAGTTGTTGGGGTTTCATCGCAAAGGCTAATGGACGATGCTTGAAAAAGGAGAGTCTGACATATGAGACTACGGCCACCAGCATGAGATCAGAGGTGGAAGCAGTCACAGCGGCATTCCGTTGGTTAGAGGAGACCACTGCAACATACATTGCATTCATTACGGACTCAAGGAGTATGCTTAGTAATGTGGAGAAAGGAACGTTTCGTGTCGAATGGCTATCCTCGCTACAGAGGTCACAGATTGTGAGAATTGTATAAATTCTTTTGCCCTGACCATGCGGGAGTGCGTGCGTGGGGAGGGTGGGGGTGAACAGGCTGATAGGCTGGCAGGAAATGCACCACTTGGTGGTAGATTACCTATGTTTATGGTTGATAGCCTATGTCCTAATGGGGAATACATGACAGAAAATCACTGTTTCACGTCCACCACTGCCATCACCTTCAGTGCATTGAATCCCTCCTTGACCTTTGACACCACCTCTCCCACATGGTCCCTGAAAGATAAACTTCTGTCAAATGTAAAGGATGACAAATAATGATCATCCACGTAAATTGAGCTGAACTACAGCGACAAGATTATAGTCTAGCTAACAACTAAAACATACCGTAAAGAAACATCTGCCAGAAAGACACGTACAAATATTAAAATGAAAAGAAAGGCAAACTAAAAACAAAATAATGTATAATCTAAGTAAATAACAGATTGCATGATTTATTGCCTGACATATTTTGCTGCATCTTAAGCAAGGTCATTAGTCAGGGTTTAAAGTATTAATTGTTTTCAGGACCAGAATATACAGATGAAATAAAGTACATTTATATTATTTCAAGACAAAATAAGAGAAAGAAATATCGCAGCACCAAAAAAAAAAAAAAAACAAGACATGGAAGAAGACAATTTGTGACTTTAATGTGATACTTCTCAAAGTACCCGCTTTCTTCTCTCATTGACTTTTTATTAATCCCACATTTGTTCTTTTGTTTTACAAATAACATACAACTCAGATGAGATTCAAACATTTAATATTACCAAAGTTTATATGTATAAACATTTTATTTTTGGTCTATATTTCGGAAGAGATGCTGTTTAAAAATGACACATAATGGTTGGGGAGAAAACAAAACATTGATAAATTCCATTTAAGAAACACTCAAAGAATTGTTATTAGAATTAAAGTGCTTTTACACAATTGCATATAAATTAAAAGTGGTAACACTTTTCAGCAGTTTAACAGTTTACTTTGTTAACAGGTTAAGAACAACAAAAACAACAAACTAACATCAATTATGCAATAGTTGTGTGTGTGTGTGTCTATATAAATTCAGCTCAGGCTTTATGTTATGGACTCTATTTTACAAACAATCCTCTGTCAAGTGCTAGTCAGTGTGTGTGTGCGTGTGTGTGTGTGTGCGTGATATATATATATATATATATATATATAAATATAAAGTGTGACTCAAAAAAAAAAATGATAACACTGGATACTCTCAGAAGGAGCAATATTAAGGATGTAAGAAAGATAGTGTGGATGCAAACTATGCAAGTAGCAAACATCTTTATTGATTAGGAAAAATAAACAATGATAGTAATTATTAAACCAACAACGATAACAATGATGATGATCATTACAATAATAAAAATAACAATGATGACGATAGTGGTAATAGTAACAACAATAATGGCAATCACAATCATAATAAAGTAACACAAAACTCATGCACTTATGACCATGATTGACCCAAAGTTGGCCAGGAGTTCTTCTACTTTCGCCAGTTATCTCCCATTAGGGCACATGCCCTCAACTAACTCACTCCAAACTGGCCTATCTTTAGCAGGCCAGTCCATGTCAGCTGCATATCCTTTACAAGACGTAGCAGTCAACCCCAAAATTATTTGGCTATTTGGAATTTCTTTGCAAGTTTACGTTCAGAAGTTGCAATTGCTTTCTGAATGGCCGGCACTCATACCATTGTATAAAAATTGACGCAAGGTGGACTGCTGGCAAGTCATCCGCAGCTGTGTTATGAACACAATATGTATGAATATGCTGGATTACGAATTGCGCCCGTAACCCCTTTGCCACAGAGCTGCCCATGTAATCTCATATTATTAATTTACCTGGGAAGGTTTTCCCGGTCAACAAATGCCTGAAGAAATTGGATGTGTCGGCCAAAAGGTGCAAATATTGCAGCTCTGTTAACAAGCACAACACAATTACGTCTAAAACAAATTTCTGGACAAATGCAGAAGTAGAAGAAGAGGATATTATTAATTTCTGTCTCTACTTCTCTTCTTCCTGTGTTATTAGGCTCTATCTATTTGCCTTGTAGATTCTACAAAAGACCTTTCTATTTATACTATTTTTAGATGTTCTCAATGCATGGCCTTTCCAGTGTCAATGCCTTTTCTTCATCTCTTTATTCACTGGTATTTATCTAGTTTACTCCATGAGCTCAACATTGATGATTCTGTTTGCCAGAACTTTGCAGAATTACAAGATTGCTGTTAGTTTGCGAGCTATTTCAGATATAAAATGCTATACAGTTCTGAAAAATATAGTTCTGAAAGAGATACATTCACAAAATAAGTGCAAGAAAACAAACAGTGCAGACTTCACAACTTTCAATGATCTTACTAGAAAGTGCAAACTAGGCCAAAGATGTGACGAAACAAAATATTTTCAAATGATCAAGAATATTTTTACTGCATTGTGATACGAGAAACATATTCAAAGAATAGAATAATCAAGAGCAGTGTAATATCAAGATAAACATCATACAACAGCGTGGTTTCAGTGAGCAGTCTTATAATGTGAAAAAAGTTTGATCATTTACAGCTTAACAACTGTAAGGATGATTAATGTTAACAAGTAAACATTTTAGAATGAGCTTTATAGTAATGCTCACATGCAGGATTAATACCTTAGAAAAATATATTCTTTAAGAAGTGTACAGGCAGGATAATCAAATAACATCAGAATTGATAACTATGTAAGATTACAAATTGTATATTTATAACAATTAGTTAGTCACATGTCCTTTTAAAGACATTACAATCAACACCAGCATTTACTGGCCATTTGGGATTTACTAGGCAAATTTACATTCAAAGTTTGCCATTACTTTCTGAATGGTTGATGTTCATACCAATGAAATTAATGCAAAGGTGATTTGTGGCTGATTTTGAACCCTGAACTTCGTATATCAATGAATTGTGTGAGGCTATATTCACTAACTCTTAAGCCACAGACGCCAACATAACAATTACATGGCACTTGAACAAGAGAAATGTGAAACATAAGATAATGATAATCATGATCACATGGCCAGTTAAAGCTGGCGCTGAAGCCATTAATCATGACATTACAATATGCCCTGATCTCAGCAACTCTCTTCAGCCTAGTTGGATTCTGAACCCTAATGTTCTTGCATGTCTGTGTGATGTAATTGTTTTGTGCATGCCTGTGTGATGTAATTGTTTTGTGCATGTATGTGTGATGTAGTTGTTTCTTGTATGTCTGTGTGATGTAGTCATTTCTTGTTTGTCTGTGTTTCGTTGTTGTTTCTTGTATGTCTGTGTGATGTAGTCATTTCTTGTTTGTCTGTGTTTCGTTGTTGTTTCTTCTAAGCCTATCTGATGTAGTTGTTTTTGCATGCCTAAGTGATGTAGTTTCTTGTATGCTTAAGTGATGTAGTTGTTTCTTGAATGCATGTGTGATGTGTTTGTTTCTTAAACATTCTATTTTTTTTTCTCTCCGGAATTTTCAGTAGTAGATCTCCATATTACACTCTGGCACAAACCAGCAAAGTCACGTTTTTTTTTAGAACATCCACTTTTCCTCAAGCAACAAATAGGCATGAGCCACTGACCATTTCACAATCACGAAAAAAGAGAATGGGGGTTTTTAAATTTCAGTGTTACAGAAATATTATGTGGGCCAAGAATATATTGGGCCAAAGCAATCAAGAGGACCAGTTCCCTTTCTAGATGCCTCTTCTCTTCCCTAATTAGCGAAGGAACTTTATTTTCACAGGGTTAAGAATTGGGCAAGCAGGCCCATCTAATATTCTGCTCTTCTTATCTCTCTGTTTTCATACATTATTTCATTCATATATCACTTATGGAGCTAATCTTAGACAACAACAACAACACAAACAATATGCATTATAAATGCATGGAACATGTGCAATAATCAATAATATATACCTCACTGAAACTAATTTTTGACATGGCAGTTATTCACATAAGAGCGGGTATCTATTTTGTAGCTCAGTTGTCAAGAAATGCTGCTATCTTTTTTCTGTCACATGAGCAATTTCTTAGCCCAAAAAGAAGCAGCATATACTCTTCCATATTGTTGATATTTATGTAAAATAATTTTATGGATCTCTGTTAAAAAAAATCACATTCAAGTCAGTTTTCTTTAAACCATTTTCATATGTTCTGAATTTTACTATTATAAACATCAAATTAGAAGTATGTGATAATATTTCTTGTACGTTACAAAAGATAAATAATATTAAAAGATTTACAACCTCATGCATACACCTGAAAGAGTTAAAGAGCAGCATATCACAAATGACAAATTAAAAGTAAGATTAATATGCATGCTACAAGAACACATATGAACATAGATTACATAAATAGTCCGATCAAGATGCCACACACAAACACAATGGAAAAATGCCTACATCTGTAAAATTTTATGATGCTTGCCCTGTGATGGACCCTCAGGCAGGTGATGGTCTCAAAAGGGTCTAATCACAAAGTTTATACAAGAGACAACATTGCAGATAGAGACCATCAATTTCAGGTGAACGAAAGAAGTAGAAGGCAAAGAAGAAGAAGGATATAGACTGCTCATCATCATTATCATCATGTGCCATGCCGATAAGCATAGGCGGTCATATTTCACCATCTCATGCGATCACCAGAGTCGTGGATCAGCTCAATGTTCTTGTCTTGATTATACCACGTGGCCAAGCCATTGAGGTATTAACTTCTCTGCCTTCCCGTTGCTCTCTTCCCCTCGGTCTTGCCAGTTGTCATCAAGTTTTCCAATTTATTTCTCATAATGTGTCCAAAAAACTGTGACTGTCTAGCCAGGAATTTTTAGTTTAGACCGACTGCATTCGATTGGAGGTCACTTTAAAAAATCCACTTCCCAATGGGGATTTGGATAAATGACCATTCGGCAGACAGATTATGTACATGTTTTGGAGGTGAGCGTGGCCGAATGGGTAAGAACGTGTGTTCTTAAACATCCAGTGTACTGATGCCGAGGTAAGGGGTTCAACCCCTACATCAGACAGTTGAACTAAAATGTTGACCTGGTTGTACTTGATTTGGGGACGTAAATTACAAGTACCTCTGTAGTCGGAGTGGCGAGGGACACCGTTAGTAGGGAAAGCTAATCCACACGCAAAATTCAGTCCAGCACTACTAGAAGTAGTGTGTATGGATTACGCTTGAGTTCAAAGCGAACGAGAGCAAAAAAAAACAAAACAAAAAAACAAAAAGTGTACATGTTTCTAAGTACTACAAGAAACAAATGAAAATCATAAATTTATTAGAGAAATTAAACGTAGATAGTCAACATTTTGTGGGCATATTACAAGAAGAAATGAATTGGAGAACTTGGTGACAACTGGCAAGATCGAAGGGAAACGACCAAGGGGAAGACCGAGAAATAAATACTTGGATGGCTTGCCACATGGCATGGCCGAGACAGGAAAACTGAGCTGATCCATGACTCTGGTGATCGAGTGAATAGGCGAGTCATGACCGCCCACGTTTACCAGCATGGCACATGATGGATGGATGGTATACATTTCTTTGTTTTGGCCTTCTTGTGGCCTAATAACTGAGAAAAATAAAACAAACACATTCTCTCTATTAGTCATCATCAAGTGCCTTGCTGGCTGATGAGAGCGATCATGGCCTGCAACATCCTGTGATCTCAAACGCCATGGATTAATTAATGTCTCAACTTCCGCCGTGCCATGACACAAGACTTGTCAAGAATTTTATCTTGCTATCTTCCTCTATCTCACTTTCCACAAGTTTTTCCATTTGTCACATGTTCCAATTTTTGTCTTCTCATTATGTGGCCCAAAAATGATGCTTCTTTCTGATGTTTGATATAAGTTGCTTCGCGACTTTGCTTTCCTGAAAATGGCCAGACGTCTCATTTTGGCTGTCCAAGGAATTTTAAGCATTCTCCTATAAAACCACATCTCTGAAGCTTCCAGGGATTTTTTGGCTTGTTTATTAATTTTCCAGGATTCGCAGAGGTAAGTTAGAACTGGTTCTTATAATTCATTATTTGGTAGCATGTCCCTTGCAGAACCTCGCTCCAATAACAACCTTCTGGAAATTGTCTCAGTCATAAGCAAGATGTCCTGCCTCCGATACATCCATCTGGAGATCATCTGCCACATCCTGCACCTATCTCCTCTTTGGCCTTTCCCTTCCTCTCTTCCTGGGCATATATCCCTCCATTATTGTTCTCTCTAAACTGTTTCAAGTGACCAAAATATTTCAATTTTTTGTTTTTGTTTTATTGTCTTTAGTAGCCAACCTTCTTCAATATTCAGCTCTTGCCGTATAGATGCATTTGTTATTTTCTGTATCCAAGATATTCTTAGAAGCGGTCTATAACATTTATATTCAATGGCATTTATGAGCTGTTTAGTTTATTTAGTAAGTGTCCAGGTATCATGTTGCAATGGAAAAGATGAATAGTCTTAAAAAATCTAATTTTTGTAGTTATATCTGCCCCACTGCATAATTTATTCAGTTGTTTTAGTTTTTGAAGTGCAATAAATATTTGTCTTTTAATTTCTTTCATTGTATCTCCATTGTTGGTAATCAATGACCCAAGATATTCAAAATTTTCCACCACCTCCAATTTTTCCTCATAAACATATATTTCTTTCTCCGTATTAGTTTTATCTGTATGCATTATCTTTGTTTTTGCTATGTTAAGATATAAATTTTGATTTTCACTATTCTTTTGGGTTGAGGTTATTAGTTTTTCTATACCATTTTGTGATGTGGATATTAATAATTTATCATCAGCATATAAAATCTCTGGTATTTCATGACCACCAATATTAGGGCATCATATTGCTCTTTGGTTCTATCTTCTCTGACATTTCTCATTATATTTGTGGCGTACAGGTTAAAAAAACAGGGGGACAGCACACAGCCCTGACGGACTCCTTGCTTAATGTCACACCAGTCTGATGTCTCGCCATCTATTCTAACCACTGCTTGTTGGACTAGATAGAGCATTTTTGTGAGTTGTATTACAAATGATGGAAAGCCCATATTCCTCATGATTTCCCAAAGTTTCTGATGCTGTACACAGTCAAATGCCATTGAATAATCCACAAAACACGAGAATAGCACATCAAATTCTCTACACCTCTCTATTATTAATCGCATATTGAGTATATGATCTCGTATTCCTCTTCCTTGTCTAAATCCAGCTTGAACCACGTTAATCTCTTCTTCCATTTTCTTACAGTCTTCCCATTATGATTTTTGGTAGAATTTTACTTGCAGGGCGTTCTATAGTTGGTGCATAATTTCAGGTTGCCCTTTTTTGGTATTGGAATAAAGACAGTTTTCTTCCAATCTTTTGGCCATATACCATATTTCCATATCTTTTTACATAATGCGCATTAGATTTGTATGCTTTCTTCTCCTCCCGCTTTAATTAGTTCAGCTGGCATCTCATCACATTCTGGTGATTTACCATACGTTAGGTTCATTAAAAAAAAATTTTGTTTGCATATCCCTTACAGGATGTTGCAGTCAACATCAGCATTTTTCAGCTGCTGTTGAGTTACTATGCAAGATTACACTCAGTAGTTTGCCATTGCTTTCTGAGCGACAGGCCCCGTAAGTTACCAATGCGGCAAGAACCGCTACCGATTCTCACACAGGTTACATTACTCACGAGAATATACAGGATCACGGAAAAAGACGTTAACCCCTAGGCCAGGGAGACTTACAGGTTCTTTACTGCCCATACAATTTCATCGAATGAGGGTTGAAGTTCTGTCTCTGCTGTCACTGGTTCTTGTATCTCCTTCATATCCTCACAGTCATTTATACCATGCATTCCGCTGCAGTATTCCTGCCATCATTCTAGAATTTTTCTAGATACTGTTAGGGTATTTCCCAACTTTTCACGGATCACGGAAAAAGACTTAATTGAGGTTGAACATTTCTTGTCGATAACTTCATTTCTTATAATACCCTCTGTAAATTGTGAAATACTGCAGGCATATCATTTCATTACACCTTCTCTCATGTACACTCACTGCAGTGATTCATTTGAAATGCAATGGATTCACTAATAAATGTAGATCATCCAGTATTAAAGTCTCCTTCATACAATTAACATTTGAAATCTTTGTCTGCAATTTTAAAAACATGACAATTTATGAAACAAAACTAGAGACTAATATTTTTCAGCCCGGCTAGCTAGTCCAGACTAGGCAATGCTTTAACTCCAGCGGTTCTTCGTATTGGACCATATCTGGGATCAAGAATCCTTTGATCTTCTGGAATATTCCTGTAAAGACAAAAGTATTTTATGCAATGATAATGCTGTTTTTTATCTGCATCAATGCAATGTGTTACGAAGCATTTAAAAACATAGAAAATCTTCTTAGTTGTTTGTTTTTTGAGGGAAGTACGTCACACCTGGTTATGCAACTCAAAAGTCAGAGTGTTCGATTTCAGCATACATGTGTGTCTGGTTTGCTTCCTCTAGACTGATTCCATCCAAGGTCACGGGCTCTTCTCCCCGTGGCATAGAAAATGACAATAAACAAAATGTTATAGTATGTCCAGAAATGAATGCCATCATTCACGATCAATTATTTTGAAAACTGTTTGTTGCATCATTATGAAATTTTTCCTGCCGTCTTATATTTACCCCCACCCAAGGAATATGTCTTTGATAGGTCCAAAAGCAACTTAAATCATGAAATGCGGTGACATTTCTGTGATGTTTTGATGAAAAACTAGTGATTTCTCGCTAACAAACTTGTTTTACAGTAATGCCAATGCCCCCGCCAGTTTGGATGACAAACACAAGGCATATCCAGATTCGTATGGGAGTGGGTGCTTTGTCTGCTCTGCTGAGATGAAACATGATTACATGTTTTGAACGATGAATACAGCTGTGAATTTCTGTGTAGTGGGCTTCCTTCTTAACAGTCAAGATGTTGGTCCTCT
Organism: Cepaea hortensis; assembly: GCA_963921405.1. Taxonomy (NCBI): domain Eukaryota; kingdom Metazoa; phylum Mollusca; class Gastropoda; order Stylommatophora; family Helicidae; genus Cepaea; species Cepaea hortensis. The sequence continues at coordinate 138,720,873 of OY992879.1, read as the reverse complement.
TTTCATTGAAGTTTATAGAATGATTCGTATGTTCGTGTGTTGTCCTCTCATTTGACAACGTGTTTCTTCTCATGTTTCTTGTTATGCCACAATATGTCAGTTCCCACCGCAATATTACTCTTCGGTTGGTATTCGATGCATTCAGAGCTTTTTGTGTTTTCAATGTCAGTTGTTTGTCATCGTTGAGGGCTCACGGAATTGAAAATTCATCACTGTGGAATACAAACTGTTGCCATTAACAAGTTGTATTGTTTATGCCGATGCTGTAATGTTTAGGGCCTGCAATTCTTCTGAATATTTGTAGCAAACTATCCCAGTTGGTGTGCACATGGATTAAGGTCTGCGATCTGCTCGGACCTTAATCTGTGTCGGATGATTCCAGTAGGTTGATGACTGCTCTCGGTTGCATAAAATTCAATCCATCCTTTCTCCAATAATTCTCTTCCTCTTTTAACACGTCCTCACATTTTTCCAGTAACTTTTATTAATATTTAATAGCGCGGACTAGATTAGTATCTTGCCGTCAGACAATTTGAATACAGTATTGTCAGCTGCCACCTGTCCTTTAATTTTAGCCCACACAAGTTCTATAGGGTTAAAATGAGAATGGTACGGCGGAAGTCTCAAGCACCCATGACGATGCTCTTCTATCAACTTGTTGATTTGATATTTCTTGCTTTTTGGTGTCTGTTTTACAAGTGACAACAATTCTAGCTAGAAATACGTTTCTGGAAATGGTATGTTTTCCATTCGGAGCCATATCTTTATTGCTCCCTTTGTGCTCGATGCTGTAGGTATTTTGTCTTCTTGGGCAACAACATTGATATCATGCATTGTCCATAATTGGACACGACGGTCTATCTAGGGATGGAAGCACAATATTCTCGAGCCAATCTCTAAATACATTACCATTCATCTTATTATGATAATCCCTATTGTCTGTATGCTTTGATACGAACACGAGCCCAGCATTCTGTTGTAAGCCATTATGCTTATTACCAGCATGGGACATGACCAAAAGCTGTTCTATACTACTGGGCACATATCGCTTTATCTGTAAATCCACTGATTGCCATTCCTTATCACTTGTGTGGTGCGCATTGATCCACATTTCATCCAAACACACTATGCCATAATTTTTTTTGCGCATTTCCCTTATTTCACGTAGGTATCTGCTTCTCATGGCTCCTAAATGCGGTTGCTCGCAAAGAATATTTCTACCGTCCTTGTACTTTCTAAAAGTGAAGATAATGTCCTTATAATTTTCCACAAAATTGTTTTGGATAGCTCTATGTTATTGTTCTTTCTCAACCAAACCCTAAGTTTTCTTACAGTCACTGTTTCTTTGGCATCCAGCATTTTTATAATGCTGGATAATCCTGGATATAAAATCAAAATTTTTTATAATTTTAGGAGTCTCCATAGCGAAGTGGTCAAGCCTTTTGACTGGGGCTCCAAAGGTTGTGGGTTCGATTCCGGGCCGCATCCTTCGGTTCACGAGTTAAATTTTTCGGAGACTTCTGGTGGGTCGTCGCTAGAGCTGTGGAGTTTGTGCTTTGTGCGATGCTTTCCGCGCTGTGGAAAGAGACAGAGCCATATGGAATAGAACCCGGTGCAATTAAGTCGACCCTGTCGACTTTTAAGCGACTTTTTAAAGCATTTTTATAATAGCTCGCCTTATGACATCTTTGTCAAAGCTGTCTACAATAACCTTTCTACCTACCGTTTGGTCATTGCGTGGTGGTTTAATTCCAGATTCTTGCACCCATCGACGAAATGACCGTTTACTCAAATCCAATTCCTGCACTGTTCTTTTTTCGGAATTTGTAATAATATAACCCACATTTTGAGACACCTCTGAACAGTCCCAGTTTAAACAATGCAGGGTTCTTGGCATAAGGCCAATCCCATGAAACACGTAAAATATTCAACATTGAACGCTGATTGTCTGGCTATGCTGTAATACATTTAAAATTATGAACTTCATCTCTGACCCGTAAATTATATACCCCATATAAAAAAATTTTGAAATCTGCTGTAAAATCAAAAATTTGTTTGTTGGGTGGACATAATGATTAGGTTATATGCTAAATCTCATCATTTTCCTTCAGTTGGTTACTGAGATATGGAATTTTATATTGGGGAAGACAAAAGTAAACACACTATAATATCTATTATCTTTATTTGAGAACAATGTTTATCTGAAACAGTTCTCAAGAACTACCGGGTGTTTGTAAAGTCTCACTACACTTTGTATGTAGAACAAATTTGAAAAATGAAATACATGACGTCATTAAAAATGTGGTCCACAGTCCATCGTGATGCAATGTGCAGCGAATGGCTATAATCTACTGGAGTAATTCTTTTGGGGTTTCTTGAAAGGAAATTTTTATAAAAATAATGTAAACACAATTGAGGACCTGAAAGAAGTAATCAAAATTACCATTCAAGAAATAACAACAGACACGTTGCAGAAGGTATTTGGCAATATGAAGAGATGTGTACAGTCCTGTCTTGAAGCCCTGGTGGACATTTCCAACAACTGTTATAATGAATACTTTATTGGTACTTTCCAGCTTTCTCAAAACAAAGTTAGACCATAGCAGTAACTATTGTAACTAGTTTAATACATTTTTATCACATTTTTTGATGTCGGCATGTACCTCATTGTAAAAATTTGTTCTACATACAAAGTGTAGTGAGACTTTACAAACTCCCGGTGGTATTCTAAGTGGAAGAGTTCACAGCAACTATTTTCAAGCTTTCTCTAACATTTTATTTTTGCTTTCTTTTGAAATGTAATGAAGAAATCAACTACTCATGGCTTTCAAAATTATACCGACAAAATATGTAAAAGTAGTCCTATGAGCTCACGGGAAGAAAAATAAGAATAAATACATGATGTTTGAAATCAAAAACAGGAAAGACATTATTGGAGGAAAGTGCTATAATGAAGAGGTGGAATGAGTATATAAGAGAATTATATGATGGGGAAAGGGAAGAATTAACAGAAGAAAGTAACTTAGAAAGTCCACCTATTCTGAAAGAAAAAGTCGCTGACGCTATGAAATATATGAAGAAAGGAAAAACAGCTGGACCAGATGAAATCACAATAGAAGAATTAGAAGTATTGGGAGAATTTGGAGTAGATATATTAACCAAAATGTTGAATGATATTTACAGCAGTGGATATTTACCCAGTGATATGCTGAAATCTGTATTTATAGCTATACCAAAAAGTCCAGGAGCAATTGAATGTGAAGATTTTCATACAATTAACCTCATAAACCATATCACTAAGCATCTGCTCAGAATCATAATAAGAAGAATCAGAAAGAAAATAAAAATGGAAATTAGTGAAGAAAAGTATGAATTTGTGGAGGGAAAGGGCACAAACAATGCAATACATACATTACGGACACTAATAGAAAGGTCAATAGAGAAACAGAAAGACATATATTTATGCTTCATAGATTATACTAAGGCATTTGATAAAGTAAAACATGATGAACTGATTAAAATGTTGGAAGATATCAACATTGATGGGAAAGATTTAAGAATAATAAAGAATATTTACTGGAACCAAGTAGCAGCAATTAAAATTGGAAATAAAGAGGGTAGTTATGAACACATAAAGCTAGGAGTATGACATGGGTGTGTCTTGAATCCAGATCTCTTCTCCCTATATAGCGAAGTAATAATGAGAGAGATCAAAGAGATGCCAGGAATACTAGTTGAAGGTTATAATATAAATAATATACGCTATGCAGATGACACAGTATTGGTGGCAGATAAATCAACAGACCTACAACAATTGTTTGACACTGTAGTAACAGAGAGTGCAAGGAAAGGACTCTCCTTGAATATCAAGAAAACAGTAACAATGGTGATATAAAAGAAAATGGTGACACCAAAATGTGACATAGAAATAGAAGGAAAAATTCTTAACCAAGTGGATAATTTTAGATACCTAGGGGCCTTTATAACATCAGATGGAAGATGTACAACAGAGATTAAGAGCAGAATAGGGCAGGCAAAGGCTGCATTTCAGAAAATGAAGAGTATCTTGTGCAATAGGTCACTATCACTGAGTGTAAGAAAGAGAGTGCTGAAATGCTATGTAGAACCAGTTTTGTTGTATGGTAGTGAATCTTGGAATGTAAATGAACAAATTAAGAAGAAATTAGAAGCAACAGAGATGTGGTTCCTGAGACGATTGTTGCGAATTCCTTGGACTGCCAGAGTAACTAACAACGCCTGCCTGAAACAGGCTAATGAAACTAGAACATTATATACAACAATAAGAAAGCGACAAACATCTTTCTTCGGTCATGTGATGAGAAGAGAGGCATTGGAGAACATCGTGACAACTGGAAATATCGAGGGGAAGAGAGGCAGAGGCAGACCAAGAGAAATGATTCTGGATGGATTGAGACGGTGGCATGGAGGAATATCAGCAGCAGAGTTGATCCAGAAAACCAAAGACCGAGATCTGTGGAGAGCCATGAATGCCTACGCCAGCTGGCAGGGCACTTGATGATGAGTCCTAAAGCAAATACTGTGAAATATTAGGCTTTCACATATTCTAAGCCATGACATATGAGGTAAGGTGGTCGTTTCCCTTCGTTGTCAGCTTTCCTTCCCTGACATTTCCCTGAAAATGATGGATGACAGATACCCACTTGCCTGGTTAACCTCAGAGCCATATTGGTCACAAACAATAATCCTAACTCTGCTAGGCATTGAACCAAGACCAAGTTCTCGGCAGACAATCACACTAACTACAATGTCACCACGTCTCCTATGTCACCCACAGTTAACTTACTGTAGGCATACAGAATGAAACTATAAGTGGTAGTATAGAAGCTATTTAAAATCTATAACCAGGTTGAGACAAAACAAAAAATACAATAAACTTATGCATAGAAATCATCATGTGCCAAGCAGATAAGCGTGGGCAGTCATGTTTCGCCATCTCACACGATCACCAGTTTTGGATCAGCTCTGTGTTTTTGTTTCGATTATGCCATGTGGCCATGCAAAACAGACATTTACTTCTATGCCTTTCCTTTGTTTTTTCCCCCTCAATCTTGCCAGTTGTCACCAAGTTCTCCAATTTATTTCTTCTCATTCTGTCTGTTCATAGTATTCTTTGCATTCTCATCAGAAACCACATTTCCACGGCCATCAAGTGTTTTTCAGTTTGTCTGCTCATTGTCCATGCTTCATATCCATACAAAAGTACAGGCTCTATGTAGCACTTCAACACTCTTTTTCTCATTGCAATTGACATCTCGTTTATGGATATAAATGTTGATGTTTATGTAACAGTATCTATGACTGGTTTATGGATCTGAATATTGATGCTCCTATAACAGTATCTATGACTGGTTTATGAATCTGAATGTTCATGCTTCTGTAACAGTGCCTATGACTGGTTTATGGATCTGAATATTGATGCTCTTATAACAGTATCTATGATGGTTTATGGATCTGAATATTGATGCTCCTATAACAGTATCTATGAGTGGTTTATGGATCTGAATATTGATGCTCCTATAACAGTGTCTTTGACTGGTTTATGGATCTGAATATTGATGCTCCTATAACAGTATCTATGACTGGTTTATGGGTCAGAATTTAATAGAATTGGTGAAATTGTTCTTTTACAGTTTGCAGTGTCTGTTATTACGGAACACTGGGTTGAAATAGAAAGGCATCTCCATGGTGCAGCAGAAGCACATCTGTTTATTAGAAAGTCTAGGGTTTGATCTTTCAATGGACTCTCAGTGATCATGCATTGACAAAATAAGACATCATTTCATCATGTGCCTTGCTGAAAAACATGGGTAATCGTGGTTTGCCATCTCACATGACCACCAGAGTCTCACATCAGATCTCTGTTCTTGTCCTGACTAAGCCATTTGGTCAAACCATCTAGGTATGTATGGCTCTGTCTTTCCCTTGCTCTTTTCACAAGTTTGTTAACTGTTAAGTTTTAAAGTGTATTTATCCTCAAAACAAGCCCAGATATCTTGGTGATCTACGTCTAATTTCTCTAATCAGTTTATGACTTCCATCTCTTTCTCAAAGGATTGCCTCATGTGCTTTTCTGATAGTCCTTGGCACTGTTTGCATTTTCCTTAGAAGCCAGATTACTTCAGCTACTAGATATCTCTTGGTTTTGACTGCATATTAAAATAAGACAGTGTGTGTATTCTAATGGGCATCTTTAAAATGAGGTTTTCTATGAGTGAAATGTAATTAATTGGCATCTTCATGATCAGTTTTTTTCAAAAGTGAAGTGTTTTCTAGCAGGCATCTTCAGAATCAGTTCTTTCAAGAGTGAAGTGTTTTCTAGCAGGCATCTTCAGAATCAGTTCTTTCAAGAGTGAAGTATTTTCTAGCGGGCATCTTCACAATCAGTTCTTTCAAGAGTGAAGTATTTTCTAGCGGGCATCTTCACAATCAGTTCTTTTAAGAGTAAAGTCTATTCTAGTGGGCATCTTCAAAGTCAGTTCTTCCAAGAGTGGGCAACGTTTAATTTCATCCATACGTAGCTAATAGTTTAAAAATGAAGAAGAAGCAAACTTCTTTACCCTCCATTACTTCTGTAAGTACGAGCAGTCTCGCCTGGGTTTGATCGAGATGTGATCCTTGGGGGAACCTCTTGTGCAGACAGCATTGTCTGCCTTTGTTTTGTTCTTACATCTCCTATGTTAACTTTTGTTGCATTGATCTCCAGAACATACTGTTTTCTTTCATCATTTGCTTTATGATAAGCCTGATAACAAAACAATAGAACTTTTAATAAACAGCAACTAAAATAACACATGATCTTCATTTATAAAACTTGGAATATGTTATAATTGAACATAAAAATGCAAAAGAAATTCCAACACAGAAACTACATTTGTGCATTTTTCTTGGGTTCATCACTTGCCAAAGTGAGAGAAAGATTGGCCACCTATTCCTCCTTACTCTCAGGCCTACAGTATGTGATGGCACTATTACATCACAAATCTTTCACAGGAAATGCTTCAGGATAAATGGTATATATAACTTTTGGTAGTAACACACTCGTAAATTTCCTTTGTGGTTATTTCCCTTTTGAGCATTTGCTTGGAAACCTTCTGAGACTGAAAGAGTTTAACAAAAAACAAATGTCAAGATTGATGTTAAACAATTTGGGATGTTTCCTTAATTACAAATTAAGAAATCTGGCACATTTAGTCACAACAGAAAGTCAATAGCAGATAAACTTATATTGTACTGTCAGGCACCTTGCCATATAATAGTATGTTACATTGTGCTTCACACATAAAAGGTATAATAACCTCTCCATATTACAAAGTCTGGGCTGAATTGTAGAGACCATGCATTGCCCATGCAGCATGATCCCATCTGGGTCTGCCTCGTTTACTCCAGATGAAAGCTAACATGAATACGTCTGGAATAAGATAAGTTATAGAAGCTTCTGGATCAGCAAAACAATGCTCTAACTGTCCAACTGTCGGAACAATCCTAGACAGTTGCTAACCAAGGCTTGGGGCCTATTCTGCCCTGCAATGACATTTAGTCTTTAGGTTGCATTTTCCCACATCAGGATAACAGAAAACAGGTAGTGCTGGCAAGTGTCATACGGTAGCTCAGTCATAATGTATTTATAACATTTCAAATAAATATCATTTGGCATATTTCATTAAAATTTTATCAATACATCTATGTTTAGTTTTTTCCTCTTCTTCTTTTCATCTCTCAATGGAGCATAGGCCCTCAACTAAATTTTACCAAGCCCTTTGTAAACTTGTTCATAATTGGCTGGATTTTGCAGCTAAAGTTCTCTACGGGATGAAGCAGCCAATTTCTTACCAACCTTCCTTGGTTGCATCTTATGACATGCAAGGTGGGTTACTATTCTTTGCTTCCCTTATGGGACTCAGTAAAATACAGTTGGTTTTATTTTTTATTGTGACTGAATTTATGAGATTTCTTACCATCTAAACATATCACTATGTAACCAATTGTTAAGCTGCAACTCATTGGTTAATTTTACAATGCACTCTAATTAAAACTGACCAATAATATCCTACCTTAGACTCCTGGTCCAACCTCCATTCCAAGTCTCTCAGCTGGCTGTACAAGCTATTTCTCTCCCTTTCCAAGGCTTTTACCATCTGTGGACTTGCCTACAACAAAATTACACAACTGTCAACATTAAATTCAACTGTTTATTAACCCATATATGGTCAACATTACATTGAAATGTGCATGATGTTTGTTAACCCATATATAGCAGGATGCTGCTGTTGTGCTAGTCATGTCTAACTACAGTTACACAGAGGGAGCCATGGTAGCACAATGGCTAGCATACCTTACCTTCAGCTCATGTGTTTGAATCCCTTACTTGGCAGGGATTTTTCCCCTCTGAACTTGGTTCCCAGGTCGATCCAGCCTAAAACTGGTACCAGGAATTATCCTTAGAAATAAAGGCGGCCAGTCCTATACTGACCAAATCACCCATCATATACTGATTGCTATAACAAAAATGGGGTTTGTACCATGCCTCATGCCGTGACAAGGGGTCCTTTAATTAAGTTTTAGTTAATTGCATATCCTTAACAGGACATCACAGTCAATCCCAGCAGTTTTGGCTATTTGTGAAATTATTTGGCCATCTCCTTCTCTACTTTCATACAGGTTTAATAAAATATTCAAATATGACATTTGAGGTTTCTAGTAAATGAGCCAGCCCAGATTCAAAACAGCTGTGACAATTTGGAAACAGACAGCCATGTGCTGAATTTCATAAAATGGTATTAGTTCCAGTCGTTCAGAAAGCAATGACAAACTACTGAATGTAAACTTGCCAATAAATCACTCATCTCATCTCATCATGTTCCCCTTGTACCTTGCGGTGTCGAGGTGAAGTATAAACATTGTGAGAGTGCCCGATTATGGGCTTCATATATCGATATTCCCATGGACTCTATTATTCCCTCCGTCCAACGTTTACGTGGTCGGCCTCTTCCTCTGTTTCCATCTGGTCTGTACATCATTGCTTGTTGTGGTATGCTGTTGACCGGTAACCTACTTGCATGGCCAAACCATTTGATTTGCTGCTTTCTAATAAAATCTAGTGCTGCTTTAACACCCAATTTAGTCTGGATTTCTTCATTTCTCATCTTATCTCTTCTTGATACGTTGAGTATTCTTCTCAGGAATCTCATTTCTGTTGTGATTTTTTCTTTTCTCTTTTTCTGTCATTGTCCAGGTTTGGCATTGGTAGCATAGAGTTGGTAGGAAGATTGTGTTGTAAAGTGCTTTCTTAGTAGTTATTGATACATGTTTGTTCTTTAGTATTGGTGCCATTTGTCCAATGAGTTGGTTTGCCTTATTGCACCTATTTTCGATCTCGTCTTCTGATCTGCCATTTGATGATATTATACTTCCTAGGTACTTGAAATTCTTTACTTGTTTCAAGGGATGTTCGTTTAGGTGAATTGTTGTTGTTTGTTCTTCTTTAGTTATAGTCAATACTTCTGTTTTGCTTGTGCTAATTTTCAGGTTATGTTCCCTACACATTTTGTTTAGACTATTCATGTGGTCTTGTAATTCAGCTTCTGATTTTGCTATTAGTGCTTGGTCATCTGCAAACAGGAGTTCTCTAATGGTTAGATTTGCAGATGCTTCTTCTTCTGCGTTCTCATCATGCGGTATTCTTGCTGTCTCTACTTGGCTGGTTTCATTACATATGTTGTCTATATTTGTTATGAACAAGAGAGGGGACAGGACGCAACCTTGTCATACTCCAGATCTTATGGTGAAGGGTTCTGAGTGTCCTCCAGTTGCTCTCACTATGCATTCACTGTTGTTGTATAAACTTCTACATAGTTAACATAGGTTGGTTAGATGTGTACTCACTCCATATTGTTTAAGGATTTCCCACAGATTGTTTCTATCTACTCTATCGAATGCCTTTTCTTGGTCGACAAAGGCTAAGTAGAGTGTTTCATTGAATTTGATTGATTTTTCTATAGGTTGTCTAAGAGCAAAAATGGCATCTGTGCATCCTTTGTTTTTCCTAAATCCAAGTTTCGCTTAGCTGGGGTTCTAAAGTAGTTTGTAATCTTTTTCAAGAATTTTGCAAAATATTTTCCCAGTATGACTCAACAGTGAAATGCCTCTGTATTGTGTGCAGTCTCTTTTGCTGCCTTTGTTTTTCCAAATTGGGATAATTATAGCATTTCCCCAGTCTTGTGGTATCTGTTGTTCTACCCAAACATGGTTGAATAGTCTATGTAGCCATGCTGTTCCTACTTCCCTTTCTGCTTTAATTAGTTCATTTGGTATTTCATCCTGTCCTGGTGATTTGTTCAATGGGGCTAATCTGATGGCTTCTATAATTTCTTCTTTTAGTATGTCTGGTTCTAGTTCTTCGGTGACATCTGTGTAGGTCTCTTGAATTCCTGTGACATCTGATGGGATGTTGAGAAGTTGTTCGAAATACTGCTTCCATCTTATTAGGATTTGTTTTTGTTCACTTATTGGTTCTCCATTTTCGCTATTAATAATTTCAGTTGGGTCAAAGGGTTCTCCTCTGGTTCGCATTGCACTTATCTTTTTGTAGAAGTTTCTAGTTGCCTCCTTGTAGTTTTTATTTAGGGTTTCTCCATACTCTTCCCAATTTTTTTGTTTTTCCCTCTTTACTATTCTACTCACATGTCTTCTCGCTATTCTATATTCTATGTAATCATATTCCTGTTTGCTCTTTAGCCACTTTTTATATTTTTCCTTTTTGTCTTTTACCGCTTTCTTTACTTCTGCGTTCCACCAACTTGTTCTTTATCCATGTTTTGCGTTTTTTCGTGGTTCCACATTTTATTTTTGCAGTATTTAAAATGCTTGATTTGAACATCTCCCGTTCTTCTTCCACTGATTTTCTTTCTGTAGGTAATTTTACAAAGAGTTCAGTTAGTTCTTTCTCATAATTTTCCCTTACTGCCTCGTCTTTTAGGTTATTTAAGTTTACTGATACGCATGGGATGTATTTTCCTGCTCTTTGTTTTCTTCTTCTGAAGGTTCTTATTGTGGCAACGACTGCTTTATGATCTGTGTTTATACTGAAATTAGGCACTGCCCTTGCATCTAATATATTTCTTTTTCTGTTATTTCTTGTTAATATAAAATCAATTTGGCTTTTAGTATCTAGATCGTTCCATTTATACCAGGTGTATACTTGTGAATCTGTATGTTTATAGAATGTGTTTGTTATATAGAGGTCGTGTTGGCTGCAAAGATCTATCAGTCTACTTCCATTATCATTCATTATGCTGACCTCCAAATGCTCCCATATGTTTTTCTATGCCCACTCTGTTATGTCCTAGTCTTGCACTGAAGTCTCCCATAATTATGATGTTGTCCTGCTTATCTATTTTATTTAGCACGTCATGTATGTCTTCGTAGAAGTCCTCGCATTCTTGCTCATTATTGTTTGCATTACATGGTGCGTATATTTGTACATATGTTCTAATTGTTTTTTTTTTCTTTTATTCTCACTGTTATGATTCTTTCTGATATATATTTTATTTCTAGTATTCCTCTTGCAAGCCGTGGTTCGATGACTATTCCAACACCGTGTCTTGCCCTTTCTTGCTGTTCTACTCCAGAGTAAACAAACGTGTAACTGCGGTGGAGCTCCTTGCATCCTTTCCCCTTTGCTTTGGTGTCCGCTATTCCCATCAGTCCGATTTTCCTCTCTTCCATTGTTTCTATAAGCTCTTCTTCTTTACTATTAAAACCACGGACGTTCATTGTGCATATTTTTTGAGTTGCTGATCTATCTCGTAGTCCATTAACATTGTCAGGTCGATATCCGTTTGGGTCAGTCCGTTTATACTTCTTTGTTTTTCTACGAGCAGTATGAAAATCCCCTGCCAACTTGCTAGGCCAGTCGCAGGTTTAGGACATTAATCTGACCACAGGGAGTCCATCCCCTATGGCGAGCCATAGCCCCGTTAGCCCATGACCTCGCGGTCATGGTTGCCCGGTCTGCACCACGTGGAGGTGGGGGTTGACTTGTGTAGTCTGCGGGTCATCGGCAGGCTACTAATTTTCGCTCTTCACCCCTCCTGGGAGAGGCTAGCTGATCCTAACCCTGCTGGCATTCCACACTAACAACCCACATATGCTGGGGTTGACTGCAACGTCTTGTAAAGGGTATGCAACTAACTAAGTAAATGAGTACAACTGTTACAACTGAGTATGTCGATATCTTCTTGGTCTTTGGGTAACAGGTCTGGAGCAGATATTAGAGAAAAGGACTCTCCAGTCCTCTCTGAGATTTCACAGTTTGATCATGAGTGAATCAACAAAATTGAGAAGTAGAATCGGTAAACTTGAATAGAACACGATCACAAGTGACAAAATGAAGAAGAGTTAAGCCACACATGTGTCAAGTCCTTATCAAGGAAACAGATGAGTATCTTTTATATAATCCTGGACAATTAGCAAACAGGCGAAAAAATCCCTGGAAGCCTTGGAGATGTGGTTGTGTGGAAGAATGCTGAAGATTAATTGGACAGCCAAACTGAGCAATCAGGACGTTTTAAGGAAGCTGAGTCACAAAAGACAACTTATCACAAACATCAGAAAGAGGTAGTCATCGTTTTGTTTTTGGCCACGTTACAAGAAGACAAAAACTGGAACATGTAACAACCGGAAAGACCTGCAGAACTAGAGATACTATCCATCCATCCATCATGTGCCATGCCGGAAAGCGTGGGCGGTCATGACTCGCCATTTCACTCGATCACCAGACTCGTGGATCAGCTCAGTGTTTCTGTCTCGACCATGCCATGTAGCCAAGCCTCCAGGTATTTACTTCTCGGACTTTCCCTTGGTCTGTTCCCTTCGATCTTGCCAGTTGTCACCAAGTTCTCCAGTTCATTTCTTCTCATAACATGTCCAAAAAATTTTGACTGTCTACGTCTAATTTCTCTAATAAATTTACGAATTTCATTTGTTTCCTGTAGTACTTGGTCATTGGTTTTTCTGTCTGTCCATGATATTCTTTGCATTCTCCTCAGAAACCAAATTTCTGCAGCCATCAGATGTTTTTCAGCTTGACTGCTCATTGTCAAAGTTTCACACCCATTCAAAAGTACAGGCTCTATGTAGCACCTCAACACTCTTTTCCTCGTTTCAATTGACATCTTTTTATTGGTCAGTATGTTTTTCATCTTACTAGAGACTATTTTCGCCTTAGCGATTCTTGTTCTAATCTCTTCAAGGCATCTCCCATCAGATGTTATGACTGTTCCGAGATAATTGTACCGATTCACTTGTTGAAGAATATTCCCATTTACTTGTATATTACATTGTGGTATTTCTAGATACTATAACTGATCACGAAGGTTTTAGGAAAATAATTTATCATTCTTCAAAAAAGAGTGCTCTTACTTTCTAACTCATTCGTGAAATCAAGAATTTATTGTTTGATGATTAGCTTAAAAGTCGCTTAAAAGTCGACAGGGTCGACTTCATTGCACCGGGTTTTATCCCATATGGCTCGGTCTCTTTCCGCAGCACGGAAAGCGTCGCTCGAAGCACGAACTCCGTAGCTTTTAGCGACGACCCACAGGAGTCTCCAAAACATTTAACTCGTAAACCGAAGGACGCGGCCCGGAATCGAACCCACAACCTTCAGAGCACGAGTTAAACGGCTTGATCACTTCGCCACAGAACCTCCCAAATGAATAGCATATGAGTAAAGTTCTTTACTTGACACTAGTGCATAATTTTCTAAGTATTTCTATAATTACTGTTGGCATTACCGTATTTAGACAATTGTGGTAAAATTAGCCACTTTGGTAACATTTTCTAATTGCTTTTTAATTATGCAACCTGCATAGTTGGATACCTCTTGAAACAAGAAATCCAACGGTACCTTATCCAAGACTGTAGGTCAATTCTAAGCCGAGGTATTAATATTTGTGTGTCAGTTTATCACTTAATAAGAACACAGAGAAAAATACTCTTTTCCCATTTTGAGAAGTTGTGACCAAAACACTTACGCTAAGGGCAGATAACTGCTCTTGATTTTTCTTCGCTAAGGGGGATAACTCGTGTTGTTATTTTGAGGGCCACCGTGAGAAAGCAAAATTCAAATGAAAACCTTAAACTCCCTCTTCCTCTACTCCAGCCCCATCCTCCGCCTCCTCCTTCTCATTCTTCTTCCTCCTCCTTCCTCCTAAAGCCATTTTAAAAACATGGTGCATTTTCCCAAATGCAAAAATAGCGCACCATGACGGTTATATAATAACAAACATTGTGAATGATGCAATAAACCCTAAAGAATTATGGTGGCTTTATAAAATGCCAAATCATGCACTTTGGAAAAAGTAAATAACCAAACCATGAGTTATTTAGTCTGCATATTTTTTAGTTGCATGTCCTTCACTGGACGTAGCAGTCAACCGCAGCATTTTTGGCTGTTCGGACTCCTGGGCAAATCTTATATTCAGTAGTTTGCCATTGCTTTCTGAACGACCGGCACCTATATCTTTTTCGAAGAAAACCAGCACCACTGTGTTTTGAACCCGAGTATACAGGATTACGAATCGTGTCTGAAATCCCTCACCACGGAGACCAGTAGTCTGCATATACAAAAATGTGATTCTGAGTTATATTAATTGAGTAATTATTATTAATCAACTACATTATTAAAGCCAGCTCCCTGGTGAAGAGGTTACGGACGCAGTTCGTAATCCCACACACCAGCCTTCGCAACACAGCTGTGGGTGATTTGGCAGCAGACTGTCTTGCATTTTTTTTTTTTCGAAATGGTATGGGGGACGGTCATTCAGAAAGCAATGACAAACTATTGAACGTAAACTTGCCAAGAGATTACAATAGCAAAACATGCTGCTATTGACTGTGACATCCTGTAAAGGATATGCAACTAACATTATTAAATCTTTCAATGATTCAAATCATGTGATATTAATAAGATAGTGACACCATCTGTTCTGTTTCCTTGTCCCATAGATATCAATATATATGGTTTCTATGGGCTTCATTACTAGAGTGTATTATGATTTACTTTAGAAGCTGGCAGCTGGGTGTAATATGAGGCCATTTCGATTATTTCCATTAGGTCAGATCTTGCAATAATAAATCTTTACACTAATCTATTTGATTTGCTTGGCTGTTCCACAATAAAATTAAAGTGCCAGTGTCTATAATAAGCATGCCAACAATTTGTGCATACATTTACATTGAAAGCTGCATATTTTACTACTCATTTAAAATTTCTAATTAGGTCAGAGCATGTGTTAAAGAATTGGGATTTTTTTTCTGTCGGAGGAAAAAAGAAAATCCCAACCTGCACAGTTTGCGGCGACTGCACTAGTCAGGCGGCCTTAATTCCTCAGGCTCAAAGACCCCTCTACCATACACCGTAAGGTACTATATTAGCAGTAAATGACAGTTTTGACAGAATAAGAGAAACAACATATATGGTATATATAAATATTCTATTTACAGGACATCGCTGTCAACACCAGCATTTTACTGCTGTTGTTGATGTCTTTACAAGTTATTAGAGTGTGTGAGTGTTTGTATGGATATATATGTGTGTGTGTATATGTATATGTGTATATATATATATATATATATATATATATATATATATATATATATATATATATATATATATCAAAGGAGAGGTAAGGTGCCTCCTTCCCTCCGCTAGCCTACGGGACACCCTTAGGCAAGGTGGAGTACCCGTTTAGCCCCTTGATCAGGGTTACGTGAATCCATGGGTGCAGGTGGTGGATGAAGTTGAAGAGCAGCCAACAGATAGTTGTAGGTTATGGTCTCCAGCTTCACGATGGTAGGCAGAGGATCTCTTTTTTTGGAGACAATGGCTACGGTCACCGACCAGTATGGTCACTGCTAGGAAGGAAAGCAATGGCAAACTACCTTCTTTACAGATGCCAAGAATATCATGTACTGCAGTATTATCGATAATCAGAGAAACGGCGTAAATGGGTGCTCCATAGGAGCAGCTTCACCCGGTAGGGGTAGTCATGTGCACCAGATGACTCCAGACCGTCATCAGACGACTGAGCTCAAAAGAATATCAACATTAAAAGTAGGAACTTGGAATGTAAGAACTATGAGTGGGGATGGAAAATTTGATAACATTAAGAATGAAATGAGAAGATTAAATATTAACCTGTTAAGTATATGTGAGACCAGATGGACAGGAATGGGCATTATAACATCTGAGGAATATAGAATAATCTATTCTGGTGGAGAGAAACAACAGCGAGGAGTAGCAATTATAATGGATATAGAGAGAGCAAAATCGATCAAAGGATATTGGACTGTATCAGACAGAGTGTTACTGGTGAAGTTGAGTGGAAGACCTTTTGATGTCAACGTCATACAAGTTTATGCACCAACAGCAGACAATAGTGATGACAGCATTGATGAATTTTATAGTGATTTAGAGAAAGCCTTCAAGAAATGCAAGAATTCTGAAGTAAATATCATAATGGGTGACTTGAATGCCAAAGTTGGAAATCAAAAGGACGGATGCATAGTAGGCAAGTATGGACTAGGGGAACAGAATGAAAGAGGTTGCAGCCTTGTACAGTGGGCAAAACAGCATGATTTGATTATTGGAAACACCTGGTATCAACAGCACCCAAGGAGATTATGGACATGGAAGAATCCTGATCATAAGATCAGAAATCAGATTGATTACATTCTCATCAACAGAAGATTTCGAAATGCTTTAAAAGAAGCAAAAACTATATCAAGTGCAGACTGCTACAACGACCATAGATTAATCTTCAGCAATTTACATATAAAATTAAAGAAAGTCAAATATTCACCAAGAAACACAAAATTTGGTCTACAGGCACTGAAGAGTGAGGAAATAAAAGATACATTCAATGTAGAGGTAAAGAACAGATTTGATGCATTGTCCGATATGGAAATATTATTTCAAGATGTCAGTGATCAATGGGAAATATTAAAGAAATCAGTCAACCAAGTAGCAGAAACAACCATCCCTAAAATAAAGATAATAGGACGCAAGAAATGGATGACGGAAGATATCTTAAAACTCATGGAAGTAAGAAGAAATAACAAAAATAACAAGGAAAAATATGAAGAGATTCACAGGAAAATTAGGAAGCTATGCAAAGAGGCAAAAGAAACATAGCTTGATGAAAATTGCAAGGAAGTTGAAAACCAACACAACACCCGGAATACCAAATTAATGCACAAAAGAATTAATGACATCACTAACAAAATAACACACATATCAACGGGTTGCCTAAAAACCAAAGATGGCAAAATAATAATAGAAAAAGATCAGATTTTACATGCGTGGTCAGATTATGTGAAAGACCTTTATGATGATACAAGAGAAGAACAATATCATTATCGGAATAATAATGAAGGACCTTCAATTTTGAAGATGGAAGTTCAGAATGCTCTTAAACATATGAAAACTGGCAAGACCCCGGGTACAGATAACATCACAAAAGAAATGATCAATGCCTTAGAAGAATATGGAATAGACCAAGTCACCAGACTGCTGAACGCAATATATGATACTGGAGATATACCTCCTGAATTATGTAATTATATATTTATTGCAATCCCGAAGAAATCAGGAGCATTGGAATGCGATCAACATCGAACAATTAGTATAATGAGCCACATCACGAAGATTCTGATGAGAATTATCATGCAAAGAGTCAGGAAGAAAATACAACCCGAAATAGGAGAAGAACAATGTGGGTTTGTAGAAGGCAAGGGCACAGTAAATGCTGTGTATATACTGAGAACAATAATTGAGCGTTCTATAGAAGTAAACAAGGATCTATATCTTTGCTTTATTGACTACACAAAGGCTTTCGATAAAGTGAGACATGCTGACATGATAAGGATGCTTGAAGATCTACAAATTGATGGAAAGGACCTTAGACTTGTAAAAACATATATTGGAAACAACAAGCTGCCATAAGAATTGATAACGATGTAGGTCAATATCAGCCTATTAAAAGAGGTGTGAGACAGGGATGTGTAATGTCTCCAGATCTTTTTTCCCTGTACAGTGAATATATATTTAGAAATATAGAAGATATCAAAGGAATCAACATTGGGGGACGATACATCAATAACATTAGATATGCAGATGATACAGTCTTGATTGCAGACAATGAACAAGACCTGCAAAATTTAGTAGATGCGGTTGTTGCACACAGTGAACAACTAGGGTTAGAATTAAATTGTAAAAAGACACAGATTATGGTCGTCACTAGGAAGAAGGAAATACCACAATGTGATATACAAGTAGATGGACATATTCTTAAACAAGTGAATCGATACTGTTATCTCGGCACAGTCATAACATCTGATGGGAGATGCCTTGAAGAGATTAGAACAAGAATTGCCATTGTGAAGGTAGCCTTTAGCAAGATGAAAAACATACTGACCAACAAAAAGATATCAATTGAAACGAGAAAAAGAGTGTTGAGATGCTACATAGAACCTATACTTTTGTATGGATGTGAAGCGTGGACAATAAGCAGTCAAGCTGAAAAATAGCTAATGGCTGTGGAAATGTGGTTTCTGAGGAAAATGCAAAGAATACCATGGACAGATAGAAAAACCAACGAACAAGTCCTTCAAGAAACAAATGAAGATCGTAAACTGATTAGAGTCATTAGACGTAGACAGTCAAAATTTTTTGGACATGTTATGAGAAGAAATGAATTGGAAAACTTGGTGACAGCTGGCAAGATCGAAGGGAGGAGACCAAGGGGAAGACCTAGAAGCAAATACCTGGATGGCTTGGCCTGGTGGCATGGTCAAGACAGGAACACAGAGCTGATCCACGACTCTGGTGATCGAGTGAGATGGCAGAACATGACCGCCCACGCTTACCGGCATGGCACATGATGGATGGATGGAGACAGGGATGTGTAATGTCTCCAGATCTTTTTTCCCTGTACAGTGTAAATATATTCAGAAATATAGAAGATATCGAAGGAATCAACATTGGGGGACGATACATCAATAACATTAAATATGCAGATTATACAGTCTTGATTGCAGACAATGAACAGGACCTGCAAAATTTAGTAGATGCGGTTATTGCACACAGTGAACAACTAGGGTTAGTACTGAATATTAAGAAGACACAGATTATGGTCGTCACTGGGAAGAAGGAAATACCACATGGTGATATACGAGTAGACGGGCATATTCTTAAACAAGTGAATCGATACTGCTATCTTGGCACAGTCATAACATCTGATGGGAGATGCCTTGAAGAGATTAGAACAAGAATTGCCATTGCGAAAGTAGCCTTTTGCAAGATAAAAAACATACTGACCAATAAAAAGATATCAATTGAAACGAGAAAAAGAGTGTTGAGGTGCTACATAGAACCTATACCTTTGTATGGATGTGAAGCATGGACAATAAGCAGTCAAGCTGAAAAACAGCTGATGGCTGTGGAAATGTGGTTTCTGAGAAAAATGCAAAGAATACCATGGACAGACAGAAAAACCAATGAACAAGTCCTTCAAGAAACAAATGAAGATCGTTAAATGATTAGAGTCATTAGACGTAGACAGTCAATCACATGATGACAAATCAAGACTATTGGCGGGATGTTGCAGAATTTCCCACTTCTTCCTTGGCAATGCATCCTGCACAATCTTTGCGACATGCGGAAGAGCATTATCGTGCAACAAAATCACACAGCGTGAAAGCATGCCGGGTCATTTATTCTTGATGGCTTTTTGCAGCTTGTCTAGTGTTTGCAAGTAGTGGGTAGAGTTGATGTTGATACCAGGTTCTTTAAAGTCGGTCAACAATAGATAGCCCTTCGTGGTCAGAAAATGCGCTCAGCACAACCTTACCAGCGGAAACCTGTAACTTGAATTTTTTATTTTTTTTTTTGGTTTTCGGTGACCCAGCAAGCTTCTATTGCATGCTTTCTCTTTTGCTGCTTGGCTCAAAGTGGTGACACCATGATTCATGGCCTGCCACTATGCGGAAGAGAAATGCATCACCTTCCACTCTGTAACGCAGCAAGTGGTTCAAACACCATCCCATGCGTTCCTCTTTCTGGTGTCGGTTAACATCCTTGGTATCCACTGTGAACACACCTTCCGATATTGCAGTTTCTTATGAATGATCTTCTGAACTGTCCAAATTGACACATCAAATTCTTTTGGTAGCGAACGTATGCTTCGACAACGGTTCATCACTACTGCTGCATCAATTTTGGCGATTGTTTTTTTTAATGTTGCAACACTATGCACTTGACCCAGCAGTCGAAGATCTGTCATGAATTGACGTCCTTTCTGAAACATTCGTGCCCAGTCTGTCACTGTTGTCTTTGACACACATTTGTTACCCTACACTGCCTGCATTCTTTGATGAATGTCCACTGGTCAACATCCTTCAAATGAAAGAAACTGAATCACCGCTCTTTGGGCTTCTTTGGACGGATTTTGGATCAACCCAGCCATTTTCTCACCGGTCAGAAACAGAACCTACGCATCATTGGACGATAAGCACTTGCTCTTTTATTCATTGGTCAGTACTTATCACATGACTATGACATGATCATGTTCAACGTACGAAATTACGTGCAGTGCGGCATGAACGGATTTCAAATGAAAGTTCCTTATATATACAGGATTTAACCCGTTACATTCGTAGCATCATTCCGCATAATACAAGATACAACTTGCCAGGATTAAAGCCAATGTAATGAATGCACATGGTAATTAATTAATACATAACAACTAACTGACGGCCATTTTATAAGCTAATTGGATAACGTTGCATTCTATCGAAACAGGAGGATACCGGTTACATTCGTAGCATCATTCCGCATAATACAAGATACAACTTGCCAGGGATTAAACTAATATAAGTAATGCACGTCGTAATTAATTAACATAACAACTAATTTGTGGCCATTTTTAGATGCTAATTAGGTCATGACGCATCATATGTAAAAATAGATGACATGAGCAGTTAGGCTTGGCTACACCGATCACAATGATGTATGCTTGCTAAGATGTTCGTTTAAAAATAAACAAGCTACACTAATAAGAACACCAATTTTGATACATTCTGCTATGACCTTGATTCGGACGCGGAAAAAAGATGTCCAGAGAGCTCATTTGTTTGGATTTCTATGTTTAAGATCACGGTACTTAGTATGCATATCTTCACTTCTAACTGACATACATGCATCATCTTGGTACTGTTGGATTCAGTTTTTAAAGGCCTATCTTTCTGTGGTTTTCTCATTAGTAAATACCCAGTTTGAAAATAATTTAGAATATCTACAGGAACAGCGGATAAATGCCTTTGAATATAAATGTTATAGACGGGTTCTAAGAATATCTTGGGTAAAGAAAAGAACAAATGCATCCATACTTCAAGAGCTGAATATAGAAGAGGGCTGGCTATTAAAGACGATAAAACAAAGAAAATTGATATATGTTGGTCACTTTAAACATCATGAAAGTTTGGAGAGAACAATAATATAATGGAGGGGTATATGCCAACATTCATTGCGGAGACGGCACCTGATTGATTGATTGATTGATATGGCTGGGAAGAGAGGAAGAGGAAGGCCAAAGAGAAGATGGGTGCAGGGTGTGGCGGATGATCTCCAGATGGGTGTATCGGGGCATCTTGCTTGTGATCGAGGTTTCCGGAAGATTGTTATGGGAGCGAGGTTCTGCGAAGGACATGCTACTTACTTACTTACTAAATGAATTAATAAAAAGGGACATAACAAGATAACAGTTATTTCAAGGGACATTACTAAATGTATCATGAATGTATTATTTGATTTAAATAATTGTAGTATTGTCTTAATATTTTATAAAATTGTTAAAGAAATAAGCTACAGCCATATGTTACATAAGCAATTAGTCAATTTTAAATTATCTTCAAAGTTATTTTAAATAAAAGTAAAGGTTATATTTTAGGTATGTGAGAATTTTATAATTAATTTTTCTATTTCTTCTCAATATTACATTCAACGTTTTAAACCTTTAATGTACATTCATATTGTTGCTAGCTAGCAAAAACTTTTTGTCAGGCCTACAAAAGGCCAATCTTGTGTTAATGAAGGGAACACCACTTCCCCCGAAGTGGGTTCAACAATGTTATCTGTCAGATGCTCAAGTTCGGCGTCGATAAATATGCCGCCTACGATGTGCGCATAGATAGCGAATCTAGAAACAGGTGTGAAGAAGTATACAAACTGGCCACCCATCCCGCAGATAGTCTTCAATGGTTACTACGGTTAGAATTGAATTGTAAGAAAACACAGATTATAGTCGTCACTGGGAAGAAGGAATTAACACAATGTAATATACGAGTAAATGGGCATATTCTTAAGCAAGTGAATTGGTACAGCTATCTCGGAACAGTCATAACATCTGATGGGAGATGCCTTGAAGATATTATAACAAGAAGGTTTAGTTTAGTTTAGTTTAGTCGATGGATCAACATCACGGCACACGGGTGTAACTCATAAGTGCTCCGTTCTCCTCCTAACTCAAACTTGAGTCTGGAGAAACTCAGCTCAGTGCACGAACTCCGTAGCACCGGCGAGGATCCTGAAATACTTTGGGTAGAGTTTTAACTCGAAATTTTTGTCCGAGCAGAGCCGTTAGGCTACTCTTTTTCGATTTCCAACTGCCAAGGGATTTTTTACGTGCGCAATAATACACACGGGCGTCCGATCTCACTATGTGTAGGTAATTGCACGAAGCCACGAATGTAATGTTATCAAGTGTATATGAATGTGTTTGTTGCATTCCCAACTGAAAAGGGTGGGGGGGGGGGGGCACACACACACATACACACAAGGCACCTTGTGGATACAAACTGTTTTGTACGAAATAAACGTTAGTTTAAAAATAAATAAAATGTTAGCATGTTGGATTGTTTCACGGCATTTTGGCTAGAAATCAAAGTGTAGTATCCGTTTTTGTATCACGACAATGATTAACGGTAGTCTGACTTATACGCACACAATGCACACACAGGGACTTTGAATATCATGGGGCGGCTCTTGCCCTTGGGGAACCTTGAGCCGTAAAAATAAACCAAATGTTAAATATTCAGGGCATACAAACACACATTTTCACAGCTATATTCATAAGCAATGTGTAACTCCCCCCCCCCCCCCCTCTACTTAACATATGATGCCTGCAATTATTGCTGTTTTTCAACATTATTATTATTATTTCATTCAGGAAAACAAAAATGTGATGGGCCTGTTTCAGACCGTATACTTTTACAAAAGTATGGATCTGGCTTCTTGGCCTTTTGACTAAGATCACAGTGTAGTATCTACCTGGGCCACATGCCAGGGCGGTCATCCGAATGACACACTGGGACGTGGGGTCTGATGGGGCGGCTCTGACCTCCTGGGGAACCGAGAGCCCTTATTATAAAAAAATAACAAAATAAAGAGAATCAATGCAATTTCGGCAAACCCATATGAAAACCTTATTTCACATAACACATTCAACATATTTACACATCCATTTCGGTCCATCTATTGAAATGAAGAATTTACGAGGATCCAAGTGAGTTATTCTAAAGCAGGGGTCACCAAACTATGATTAACATAGAAACCATGATTAACATAGAATTCTAAACTTAGCTTTTCGTCTTGTTCCCCAGAGCTTTTGTTTTGGCTTACAAGTATTATACAGGATGATTATGCAGCCTGCCCTCGTCATTTTGTCAGTTATCCGGCCCACTGTGAAAAAAGTTTGGTGACCACTGTTCTAAAGGATACTGTAAGATTTTCTTTGGAATTGCAATTATCGATAACTAAAGTTTATCGATATGAACTCAAACATTGCTACATTTGCCGTTCCAAAATAATAAATAGTATGCAGTCCCTACAAAGAAACTCAGAGAAAGATATTAGTGGATTCTGGGCTCATAAAGATAGAATGATACTATTCAAAATTAAGGCAAGAGCTTGAGACATATTATAAGGGGCATTCATTTGAAATCCGTTCATGCCACCCCGTGCGTAATTGCCTACGTTGAACATGATCATGTCATAGTTATGTGATAAGTGCTAACCAATAAATAAAAAAGCAAGTGCATAGGTTCTGTTTCTGACCATTGAGAAAATGGCTGGGTTGATCCAAAATCCGTCCAAAGAAGCCCAAAGAGCGGTGATTCAGTTTCTTTCATTTGAAGGATGTTGACCAGTGGACATTCATCAAAGAATGCAGGCAGTGTAGGGTAACAAATGTGTGTCAAAGACAACAGTGACAGACTGGGCACGAATGTTTCAGAAAGGACGTCAATTCATGACAGATCTTCGACTGCTGGGTCAAGTGCATAGTGTTGCAACATAAAAAAAAAACAATCGCCAAAATTGATGCAGCAGTAGTGATGAACCGTTGTCGAAGCTTACGTTCGCTACCGAAAGAATTTGATGTGTCAATTGAGACAATTCAAAAGGTCGTTCGTAAGAGACTGCAATATAGGAAGGTGTGTTCACAGTGGGTACCATGGATGCTGACCGACCACCAGAAAAAGGAACGCATGGGATGGTGTTTGAACCACTTGCTGCATTACAGAGTGGAGGGTGATGCATTTCTCTTCTGCATAGTGGCAGGCTATGAATCATGGTATCATCACTTTCAGCCGAGTAGCAAAAGAGAGAGCATGCAATGGAAGCATGCTGGATCACCAAAAGCCAAAATGTTCAAGTTACAGGTTTCCGCTGGTAAGGTTATGCTGAGCGTATTTTTTTACCATGAAGGGCTATTGCTGACCGACTTTAAAGAACCTGGTGTCAACATCACCTACCCACTAGAGAAGCTGCAAAAAGCCATCAAGAATAAACGACCCAGCATGCTTTCTCGCGGTGTGATATTGTTGCACGATAATGCTCGTCCGCATGTCACAAAGATTGTGCAGGAAGCATTAGCAAGGAAGAAGTGTGAAATTCTGCAACATCCATCCTATAGTCCTGATTTGTCACTATGTGATTTTCACTTGTTTAGACCTCTAAAAAAAGCTCTCATGGGGCAATGATTTCACACAGATGCAGACGTAATGAAACACTTGGTTCAGTGAGCAATCACAATTCTTTTTTGTGGATGGCATTCGCCACCTACCTAAGCAATGGGATGCTTGCCTGAATGCCTACGGCAACTTCTTCTGACCAACCCATGGTGCATAATTCATTCAAAATGAATGCTTTGTTTAATTCTACCACACCTGTTAATGTTTCTTTCATGCTTTTGTAATAAAGCCATTGGAACGGGTTTCAAATGAACGTTATTAACACACACACACACACGCGCGCGCGCGCACACACGCACAGAGAGAGAGAAAGAGAGAGAAAGAGAGAGAGAGAGAGAGAGAGAGAGAGAGCCAATATCTGTATACCCACAGATACACACACATATCACTCATGCTGTGATGATGTCAGTCTGCTTGCCCTGTCTACGGCCTACCAGCGCGCGTATATATGAGTTAAGTTGTGATGAAAAGTTACCCAAAAATAAACGATCCTGACCTTCTAGCATGATGAAACATTACACATAATAACTAAAATGGATGTAAAATGCAAAAATGCATTGGCATTCATATAGCTGTAACAATATATATATATATATATATATATATATATATATATATATATATATATATATATATATATATATATATATATATATATATATATATATATATATATATATATCCATAACAATATTAAATAGTCGCTGAAGTATGACAAGGAAGCAGCTATTTCCCAATATTGAAATATCACATCGCAGCATGCGATCTTCATAATTTTAGTTTGGCATGTGCCCTCCGACTTTAATAGTCCAAAATTACACAATTTACATAAAAATGGATGACTGATCTATAGTATGTCCACATTTGTTTGCTTTCATTCACGATCAATTATTTTGAAAACTGTCTGTTGCATCGTTATGAAATTTTTCCAGCCGTCTTATATTTACCCCCACCCAAGGAATATGTCTTTGATAGGTCCAAAAACAACTTAACTAATTGAAAGCGGCGACATTCCTTTGATGTTTTGCTGAACAACTAGTGATTTCTCGTTAACAAAGTTATTTTTACGGTAATGGGAGACCTGTCAATTCTGATGACATACAAAGGCGTATCAGGATTCGTATGGGAGTGGGTGCAATGAAAGAACTAGCTTAAAATCGACAGGGTCTGCTGCATTGCACCGGGTTTTTATCCCATATGGCTCAGTTTCTTTCCGCAGCGCGGAAAGCGTCGCGCAAAGCACGAACTCCGTAGTTCCCGCGACGACCCTCGGGAGTCTCCGAAAAAATGCACTCGTGAAATGAAGGACGCGGCCCGGAATCGAAAATACAACCTTCGGAGCCCGAATCAGACGGCTTGACCACTTCATCACGGAGAATCCCAAGAGGGGTGCAATGTGTAATATTAGTAAAGACAGAGAATTTAGAGGCATGGGGTAAATAATTTGTAAATTAACAGGAAAGTAGAAGGAATATATTTCTTACCTTATTTTTCATTTCCTTCTTGTTTCTTCAGCTGATGCTGATGCTGTAATGTTTAGGGCCTGCAATTCGTCTGAATAGTTGGAGCAAAATATCCCAGTAAGTGTGTACGTAGATTAAGGTCTGCGATCTGCTCAGACCTTAATCTGTGTCAGACGATTCCAGTAGGTTGATGATTGCTCTCGGTTGTATAAAATTCAATCCATCCTTTCTCCAATAGTTCTCTTCCTCTTTCAACACATGGTCCTGGCGTTTTTTCCAGTAACTTTTATCAATATTTAATAGCGCGGACAGACAGACAGACAGACAGACAAGACAGACAGACAAGACAGACAGACAGACAGGTAGGTAGGCAGGTAGATAGGTAGGCAGAAAGGTAGGTGGGTGGGTGGGTGGGTGGATGGCTGGCTGGCTGGCTGGCTGGGTCAGTCGGTCGGTTGGTGGGTCGGTCGGTGGGTGGGTAGGTGGGTGGGTGGGCAGGCAGGCAGGCAGACAGATAGATTAGACAGACAGACAGACAGACAGACAGACAGACAGACAGACAGACAGACCCGTAGAAGTCGGATGTGTCGGCCTAACGGCGCAAGAACGCAGCTCTGCTGTAAACAGACACAACGCAATTTCATCCGAAAAATAAAAACTCCGGATGAACGCAGAAGAAGACAGACAGACAGACAGACAGACAGACAGACAGACAGATAGATCCCCACCAGAAGCCGGGCCTTGTCAGCTAGTTTATTTATATAATCACATTTCATGAAAGAACCCCCATTTGGAGACAAATCTGAATCTTCGCGCTGTTTGTTTCAAAACGGAAATCACGTGAAAATTTTAAAAAATGCGGGGAAGTGTCTTGGTGAAGCTGTAATACTGTTAAAATCATGGACGCAATCTCTAAGTCGTAATTAATATACCGCATATAAACTAACTTTGAAATCTGCTGTAAAATCTCCAGAACAAATTTTTTTGTTGGGTCGACATAATGATAAGGTTATATACTAAATCTCATTATTTTCCCTCAGTTGGTTACTGAGATATTGAATTTTATATTGAGGCAACAAAAAAAAAAACACACTATAATAATACATCTAAGAACAAACACAGACATCTACATAAAACGTGATTTGCGGGTCTACTTACATCTGAAAAAGTACTCTGTACTTCCGTGTAGGAAATGAATTTCAGAAACACGAGATGTACACAACGGGTTGTTGGATACAGAAAGTTACTGGTCAACTTATGTTGGGTTGTTGGTCCATTGGCACCTTGCCGTCTTGACAGACGATAGTTTGTGCTTTAAAAAGGCATAATAACTTTTACCTATGGCGGTAGCGAGTGTGACTGATAGGGCCAATTTGCGCTGTAAATGTCTGTTCACAGTAGATGCATGTTAACACGTGGTCATTTCCACCATCATGCACCATCTAACGTCTCAAACGCTCGGTGTGTGACTTATCTGCAATAATTTTCTCCTTTGTCTTTATTCCATTTCTGATGTTTGCCCTCCATGCAACACGTTCAGCGGCGACTTGCTCCCAATGCGCATTATCAATGCCTGTATCAATCATGTTCCGTTTACACACATCTTTGTATCGTAGTAGAGGCCGACCCTGAGATCTCTTACCAATCTGTAATTCACCAAAAAAGATATCCTTTGGTATTCTACCATCATCCATCCTCCTAAGATGTCCCATCCATCTAAGTTTACGAAGACTGAGCATGGAATAAACTGTCACACATCCTGATCTTTCCAATACTTCAGTGTTTGTGATTTTGTCTTGCCACTTAATACCAAGAATTCTTCGCAGACACCGCATATGAAAGCTGTTTAAATGTTTCTCTTGGTGTGAGTAAATTGTCCAGGTTTCACTGCCATAAAGAAGAGTACTAAGGACACAGGCTTGATAGACAAGGACTTTTGTTTTGGCAGTAAGCTTCCTGCTCTCCCAGACTCTTTTTCTTAACCTGTTCATTGCTGTTGCTGCCTTACCAATCCGGATGTTGATTTCCTGATCTAGGGATAATTTGCTATTTACCACTGATCCTAGATATGTAAAATGGTCTACCATCTGTAGTTCGGCGTCGTCAATAAAGATTGATGGTACCCCATGTGCACCTTGTGACATAATCTGTGTCTTCTTTTTACTAATTGTTAAACCAAATTCAGAACAAGCATTGGAGAATGCAAATAGTAGACATTGCAATTCTTCCTCAGAGTGGGTTGTAACTGCAGCATCATCTGCAAAAAGCAACTCTCTGATCAGTACCCTCCTAATTTTGGTCTTGGCCTTCAATCTCTGAGCATCGTAAAGGCCGCCATCTGAGCATGAGTGAATGTATATACCACCATCCTGATCACGAAAGGCATATTTCAGTAGAAGTGAAAAGTATATTCCAAAGAGGGTGGGAGCTAGTACACAACCTTGCTTAACTCCACTCTTGATTTCAAATTCTTCAGAAGTTGCACCATCAAACTTGATTATACCCTTCATGCCTGTGTGGAATGATTCAATAATAAACAGAAGAGTTGGTGGGCAGCCAATCTTCTTTAGTGCCTTGAACAGACCCTCACGACTGACCAAATCAAATATCTTTGTGAGGTCGATGAAGGCAATAAACAGTGGTTGATTCTGTTCACGGCATTTTTCTTGCATTTGTTGCAATGAGAATATCATATCAATGTTAGACCGGTTCTGTCGAAAGCCACACTGTGATTCGGGGTAGACTTGATCTCCTAGGACTTGAAGTCTGCACAGAACAATTCTGGCAAATACTTTTCCAACAATACACAGAAGTGAGATACCCCTATAGTTGTTGCAGTTGCTCCGATCGCCCTTGTTCTTGTACAGTGTTATGATGCTTGAATCTTTGAAATCCTGTGGGACTTGTCCTTCTCGCCAGCATAGCTCTATTAGCTGGTGGATCTGTATAGTGAGTGTGTCTTGCCCACTCCTGATAACTTCTATTGGAATCCCATCCTTACCTGGAGCCTTGCCAGATGCAAGTTCATTTATAGCACACTTAACTTCTGTTATGGTGGGAAGTGTGTCCAGGTGGTCAAGAGTTGGTAGAGCCTCTATGGCGTTGAGAGCATCATCCGCTAGTTTGGTCTCACTTGAGTAAAGCTCCAAATAGTGCTCTACCCATCTGTCCATCTGCTGTTTCTTATCAGTGATGATTTCTCCAGTCAAGGTTTTCAATGGTGCACTTCTTTTGATCACTGGACCACAGGCTTTCTTTATTCCTTCATACATGCTTCTGATGTTTCCTTTATCACTTGCGATTTGAATGGACTCACATAACTTGATCCAATAACCATTTGCACACTGTCTGGCAGCCTTTTGCACATCCTTCCTAGCTTGCCTTAGCTCGCTCAGAGTGTTACACGTTGGTCTTTCCTTGTTTCTTAAGAGAGCTTTCTTCTTCTTATCAATCAAGGGCTGCAGAGTCTCGCTGTTTGCTGCAAACCAGTCCTGCCTCTTATGATCCACAGTGCCGTAAACCCCTACGGCAGTTTTATAAAGAGTTTCCTTAATTTGACCCCACTTTTAATTTACTGTGCGATTTTCTGGTGTATCAGTGAAAGCGTCTTCAAGTTGCTGTTGAAACTGAAAGCACTTTTCAGGATCGTGAGTGTTAATAATATTAATCCTGGGGCTAGATTTGTGTTTAGCTGTGTAGATTCTCTTTGGACTCAGTCTAACCCTTGCAACAACCAAAGAATGATCCGTATCACAGTCAGCACTGTGGTAACTTCGAGTCAATGATATATGGTTCAGATGTTGTCTCCGTGTGATGATGAAGTCCAGCTGGTGCCAATGGCCGGATCTTGGATGTTTCCATGTGACCTTATGCATGTCTTTTGTTTTAAAAAAGGAGTTTGTAATACATAGGTCATTACTGGTGCAATGCTCCAGCAGCCTTTGCCCATTTTCATTCATGCGGCCGATGTTGTATTTTCCAAGGCACACTGGCCATGAACTCGAGTCCTTGCCCACATGAGCAGTGAAATCACCGAGCATATAAATGTAGTCAGATTTTGGAACTGCCTTGATCACGGAGTCTAACTCCTCATTGAACGAATCCTTCACATCATCAAAGGAATCGAGTGTCAGTGCATATGTAGTAATAATGGTGGCAAATCCACAAGAGGTTGCCAAGCGCAGGGATAATAGTCTTTCATTTCCTCCTGCTGGAATTTCAATCATTCCCAGTAGCGAATTCTTCACTGCAAAGCCCACACCGTGTTGCCTTTTTTCTGCCTGCCCTCTACCCTTCCAAAAAAAGGTGTAATTGTTTTCCCTGAGTGACCCTTCCTCAGCGAGGCGAGTCTCCTGCAGGCCAGCAATATCAATGTTAAGACGATTGAGTTCGGCATCAATCACAGCCATTTTTCTCACATCGTCAATATTGGTCAAGTCAGTGGAAAATCCTGGACACATGGTTCTCACGTTCCAGGTTGCAAGCCGTAGCTTGAGGTTTCTATTTTTATTTTTGTTTGTACCTGGTGCATTGGTTTTACAGCCTGCGATTCAGATTTTGTCCTAGCCCCAAGCACCAATTGAAGCAGGCAGGCTGTGGCGGATCAGAACCCAATTGGTCGGGGGCTGCTCAGCTTGAGGCGGGCGGTAGCTGATCAGTGACACCTGTAGGTGTCTCCCACCATCAGAGGCAACGCGTGGCGGTCATGTCTATGCCAATTGACAGGAACTTATAACCCGTAACAGTTGCCTCTCCCTTTGATTCCGAGACCAGTTAAGACCAGGGATGGAGTTATTGCCTCTCCATAGCACAAAGCCTGGGCTAAAATTTAGAGATCATGTGTTGCCCATGCAGCATGATCCCTCTCTCGGCCTGCCTAGTTCACTCCAGAGGAAAGGTAACACCCCTACATCTGGAACAAGACAAGCTGCAGAAGCTGCCAGATCAGCAAAGCAATGCTCTAACTGTCCGCCTATAGGAGCTTCGATCCTAGACCAGCCGCCAACCAAGGCTTAGGGCCTGGTCTGCCCTGCCATGACATTTTATCTTTAGCTTGCATTTCCTCGCACCAGGGTAAGGCTTGTACCCTCCCAATTGTGCTCTTCCACCCGAATGGGTATATATCGGTTGTTGGATACAGAAAGTTACTGGTCAACTTATGGTGGGTTGTTGGATACAGAAAGTTACTGGTCAACTTATGTTGGCTTGTTGGATACAGAAAGTTACTGGTCAACTTATGTTGGCTTGTTGGATACAGAAAGTTAGTGGTCAACTTATGTTGGCTTGTTGGATACAGAAAGTTACTGGTCAACTTATGTTGGCTTGTTGGATACAGAAAGTTACTGGCCAACTTATGGTGGGTTGTTGTATATATAAAGTTACTGGCCAATTTTCGGTGGGTTGCTGGATACATAAAGTTATTGGTCAACTTACGGTGGGTTGTTGGATATAGAAAGTTACTGGTCAACTTATGTTGGGTTGTTGGATACAGAAAGTTACTGGTCAACTTATGTTGGGTTGTTGGATACAGAAAGTTACTGGTCAACTTATGGTGGGTTGTTATATATATAAAGTTAGTGGCCAATTTACGGTGGGTTGTTGGATATAGAAAATTATTGGTCAACTTACGGTGGGTTGTTGGATAAAGAAAGTTACTGGTCAACTTAAGGTGGGTTGTTGAATTACATAAAGAACTGAATGGTTTTCTTCAAGAAACACACATGAACTGCCACAGACAATGACTTACGTCAGCAAGGTCGTCAAATGCTCGATTGTCCCTAGGAGACTTTCCAGCTGAAATGTATTATAAAATAATGTAAATATAATATTTATTGAATCAAGTAAAATAATATTATTCTTCTTCTTCCTGGTTCTTCTTCCTCCTATTTTTTGCCCACCTTCTCCTCTTCCTCCTCTTTTACTTTCTTCTTCTTTTTCTCCACGTCGTTCTCCTCTTCGTCTTCTTCTTTTTCTTCTCGTTATTCTTCTTCTTTTGCTTCTTCACTTTCTT
The DNA here is from genome assembly GCA_963921405.1 of Cepaea hortensis. NCBI lineage: Eukaryota > Metazoa > Mollusca > Gastropoda > Stylommatophora > Helicidae > Cepaea > Cepaea hortensis. Next base: position 138,688,269 of record OY992879.1, on the reverse strand, counting down.
CCTTTTCTTCTTTCCTCTTCTTATTTGCTGTTATTTCAGTAATGTCTACACTTAACTGCCTCTGTGGTGAAGGGGTTGCGAATGCAATTCGTAATCCCTCATACCATGTTTGAAACACAGCTTAGGGCCATTTGGAAACAGATCCCACATGCAAATTACAGTCCCTTACTACTTTAAACAGTGTGTACTACGCTTGAGATTAAGTGAGTGAACAAAAAAGAAAGAAACATTAAAAAGGAAACAGACCGCCATGCGTTGGTTCCCATATAAAGGTGTGAGTGCCGGTCATCCAGAAATCAATGGTAAACTACTGAACGTAAACTTGTCAAGAAATCATAAACAGCTAAAAATGCTGGAGTTGACTGTGATGTCCTGTAAAAGACATGCAACATTTAATAACTATTAAAAGAACTCACTACATATTGCTTCATTCATATAGTTATATTGGATTCGGCAATTACTTACCTTCTTTTAAATTTTTCTTGGCCTCTTCTATCTTCTCCTTTAACACAAGATTCTGTTTCTCCAACTGCAGGTTCATTTCAGTCTGTGTCTCAAACCGTGTCTTCCATTCATTCCCTGCCAAACATAGACTGATGATATAGTACAGCCAATATTTTGACATTCATATAACATGCTTGTATTCATATAATATATTGATATTTATATAATATACTGATATTTATATAATATACTGATATTTATATAATATACTGATATTTATATAATATACTGATATTTATATAACAGATTGAGGGGAAAAAACATGGGGAAAGTTGAGAGATAAATACCTAGATGGCCAAAGAATAGCTTGAAACATCATTGGTTAATTTCATCAATTAATTTCCTTTTGTTCAGTGGCAATTTGGCTATTTTCACCTCTAACCTCTATAAATTGAATAAGTTATGTCCCGAAGTAGTTTCTTGCTATGGGTCTGTGATGTGATAGGCTCATCACATTTTGTAGACCTGAATGCAGGGAAGACTAGGTGACCAATCTTTCCCTCATTTTGCAGGTGATGAGACCATCCGTCGAACCCTGGTCCGCCCATGCTCATGACATTAACAGTGCAGCATCCTGTCAACTAACGAGCCTGCCTCCAACCTCTTTGTCATGACCCAGATATAGACCTGGCTATTGGTTCATGGAAGACATGGTAGCGTAGTGCCCAGACACTTGCCTGCTAGCTAGGCGGTCGTGGATTCGAATTCACATCGAGGCAGATAATTAAAATTGGCCTAGGCTCCCATGTCGACCCAGGCTAAGATGGGTAAAATGACATGTCTTGGGAAGTGAAGGCGAACAGCATGGTATTGACCACATGACCCACCAAGTGTTGATTGGTCTATTCAAATATTAGGTCTAGCACCATATGCCTAATGTGCCTTAAGGCGTGTAGAGAGGTCCTTTACTGACAACTTCATGAGATATGTGTTAATAATGGGATATACAATATCATCATATACATACAAGATCATAAGAAATGTGTTTATAATGGGATAAACAATTTCATCATATCTATAAAACATCATGCCATATGTGTTAATAATGGGATATACAATATCATCATATCTATACAACATCATGCCATATGTGTTAATAATGGGATATACAATATCATCATATCTATACAACATCATAAGATATGTGTTTATAATGGGATATACAATATCATCATATCTATACAACATCATGCCATATGTGTTAATAATGGGATATACAATATCATCATATCTATACAACATCATAAGATATGTGTTTATAATGGGATACACAATATCATCATATCTATACAACATCATGAGATATGTGTTAATAATGGGATATACAATATCATCATATCTATACAACATCATAAGAAATGTGTTTATAATGGGATATACAATATCATCATATCTATACAACATCATGAGATATGTGTTAATAATGGCATATACAATATCATCATATCTATACAACATCATGCCATATGTGTTAATAATGGGATATACAATATCATCATATCTATACAACATCATAAGATATGTGTTTATAATGGGATATACAATATCATCATATTAATACAACATCATATCTATACAACACCATAATATCTATACAATATCATCAAATCTTTACAGCATCATCATATTTATACGATATCATCATATCTATACAACACTATCATATCTATACAACATTATCATATCTGTACAGCATCATCATATCTATACAATATCATCATATCTATACAACATCATCATATCTATACAATATCATAAAATCCTAACCTGCAAAGTTTGTGGCGACTGCACTAGCCAGGCAGCCTTAACTTCTCAGGCTCAAAGACCCATCCGCCATACAACTGCATTTTCAGTAAATGACAGTTTGACAGTTGACATTATCCTTCGCTACTGAGTCAGTTAAAAATTGACCAGGTTAACCAAACCTCACATGCCTCAGGAAGTGAGAGCAGCTGGCGTGACACTGATCACAAAACTCTTGGAGTGCCAGTTGGTCTATTCAAATTTTGGTCTAGCACTATATATTCGATACGCCTTAAAGCATATACAAGTGTCCTTTTCTTTACTTAATTATACAGAACACAGACATAAAAACAAATATAGACAATAATTGTTGTCTACTTCCTAGAAATACAAAAACAGATTATTAACTATTATATGCTCACGCAAACTGAAATAAATTATGGGAACCAGAACCTATTTTAACAGACACAATTAGCAAGACGGAAGATAACTGCACCTCATAAAACTAACACCAGCTAGTCTAAGTTATTTGCCACAATGTAGTTGTAATTTTTACTTCTAATTAGGGCTGTGGAAGTTAATGATTAATTAATTGATTAATCGTTAATTTTTCAAAAGTTAACTATCAAATTTAAATTAATCGGTCGCAGCTCTACTTCTAATGACAAGTGGAGAATACACATGCATGAGCTCACATATTGATATAAAACATGTGTTTATGTACCTTCATTCTCAATACTGTCATAGCGTCTTTCTAATTCATCAATTGTAGCCTTTAACTCAGCAGATGATTGGTCCAGCATCTCCCTAAAGATGAAAATTGAAATCAGAATATACATAACAGCTGAAATGTATAAAATACTGAGCAGCATATTTAATTCCTTGTTGGGAAATGGTCCAGATGATCTATTTTATTAGATATTATGCCCGTTATTTCTTGGCCAAAATACACTATAAGTTTAATGTAATTGTTCCTGATTTATTTTCTCTGTTTTTACATGTGCTTCTTGAGACTAACCACTAATGCACTTATTTGAAATACAAACATATTGATTATAAATAGCAAGCGTCTTTGAACCTGGCATTGCCTATTAAGAACACAAAACCAATGAATTGCTATTGTAAAGGGGTTCAAGTCACTTCATTGCACTGGGTTCTACCCCACATGACTTGGTCTTCTTTCCAGACTGGTCTTCTGAAAGTGTTGCACAGAGCACAAACTCTTTAACTCCAGTGACAACCCCTAGATGTCTCTAACAACACTGCACTCAAGAGTCTTAAAACCAACCCACAACCTTGGTATCATGAGGCAGGTGGCTTGACTTGTTGCTGTAAAAGAGTCAAATACGTTTCAAAACAGTGGCACTGATGTGGTCTTTATAAGTGCTGAAAAATCATAAATGCACATTTGTGACATTTTAAAATGTATTTATGATCAATTTTCTTAATCATCATTCATCTTCAACATGTACCATGCCAATAAGTGCGGGTAGTCATGTTTCACTATCTCACGCGATCTCTAGATTAGTTAGTTAATCGACAGATCATCCTCATTGCACATCGAACCACTCAGTGCCTAAAGTGCTCGGATCCCCTCTTCAGCAAATCCCACAGAAGGTAGCGGCTAATGACACCAGTTCTGTGTTGGTTTATCAGTCTTCTTTGGCTTCCTGTGTAGTGTTCTTATTTGGCCACCCCTCTTTTAATTTGCTGTTCTCGCAGTCTGACCATGGTTATAGATTCACAGTCATCTCTTGGTTCTCACAAAAGTCTTACTTCTCGTAGAGCATTCAGAATGTCGGCCTGGTCCATGGCGCGTCCGCCCTCCACAGTAGCCTCACCTGCGAGCTTGTCAGCCCGCTCATTTCCTTGTACTCCCGCATGCCCTGGCACGAATATGAAACTAATCTTTGCCAGTCGAGACAGCAACCATTCTCTTTGGATCCCCCCCCCCCCCCCATCTCTATACTCTTGAGCATGTTCATTGAGTCGCTAAGGAAACATGCCCTAGTGAATGTTTGTATCTCGAGCCATGTTATTGTTTACTTACTGCCATGTCTTCCATAGTCAGGCTACTTGTGGTCTCAGCAGAAGCACCAGAGTCCTCTTTCACAATTCTCCCTCCGGCCTGAGCCGTAAAGGGCCATGAGCTTCTCACATGTCAGACGACCGACCCATCTGTGTAAATTACAGCATCACCGTCTAGCGAATTATCGAAAATCAACGCTTGTACTTCCGCCTCCACAGCTGCCGGATTTTCTTGTCTGCATTTTCTGTCTAGCTGGATGCAAACTGAAAAGGATGTGCAGAAATCTGTTGGCACTTGTACCCACTCCTCGCCAGGTTCTAAGTCCTCAAGTGAACACACCTGTTGAAAAATGTCTTCGGCTTGACCCATCCACGACTGTCCTCTTTTTAACCTGCTGCCCTTCACCTTCATAATTTCACTATGCAGTGGATGTTGTGTGTTTGCGTTACACACAACATCCACTGCATAGTGGAATTATGATATCATGATATTATACACGATCTCTAGAGTTGTGGATCAGCTTAGTGTTCTTGTCTCGACTATGACACGTGGCCAAGCCATCCAGGTATTTACTTCTCCATCTTCCCTTTGTTCTCTTCCCCTCGATCTTGCCAGTTGTCACCAAGTTTTCCAGTTTATTTCTTCTTATAATGTGGCCAAAAAACTTTGAATGTCATCATCACATTAATTTTATTTATTACAATGTGATTTCTGTTCACCTAGACTAAGACTGTGTAAGATATGCACATGTGTTTGTTCTTTCTTCATAACATTATAATATACCTTTTGCTCAATAAAATAATGGCATGATTGTTTATATAAGTTCAATGACTATATCATGACATATGTAGAGTCTAATCTCGGCCTACACACTAATCTTTTATTAATCACTTATTTAGATCAGCTATGTGCTATCTACACATACACAATGCCATAATTAGGGTTACCAGATGTCCCGGATTCTTATGAAGTAATCCACTGTCCCAAAATATGTTTTCTGTGTTTTCACTTGTCATGGTTTTTACTTCTTGTCAAACGGAATATTTAATTAAATCAAATTCTTTCTCAATTTTCAGTTGGTAGAACTGTTTAGTTTGAAAACTTCAAATATCCGTGTGCGTTAATACAGTAATTTCACTTTCAATGACCAGCATAAAGATAAACATAAAACATTACGGACACCTTTGACATAATAATAATTCTTGAAGCCAGTGAACTCTTTTAAGAGGTCAGTTATGCGCGCGACATTCTGAAAAGGATTGACTAAATGAGGATGATGATATATGTTATTAACATACAGTTTATATACTATAAGTTAGGCTCTGTATAACTTATAGTATATGAAATATTAATTATATACAACATAGGTTTACATTTACAGGTTTGTTATTATATTTATATGATACACCATAATAACAAAACCACAACATCGATCAGATAATCACGTTTATCGTTTGTATTATCACTAAATGTGGAGAAGAAACAAATGTTGTGCTACAAGTCGGGAAAACAACAATCGGTATCCAAGGCTTTACTTCATTTGTTTTTCTTGTTGTAGTTCAGCTCGCAATTTTTCCAGCTCGAATTCAGTGACGTTCGCCATCTTGGTTCCGCTGTAAACGTTGCTATGCTTCCTGGGGTCACGCCAAAACAAACGGGGCCCAGGTTCTTCACGAATTAGCGACATAGGGATCATGATATTTTTATAACAACACCACTTCACAGATCCTTAAGCGTCTCCGTGGTGAAATCATTACGCTCCCTGCCACGCGCTCCGGAGGTTGTGGGTTCGATTTATGCGTGCAATTTTCTTCTGGGGGATCCACCAGCTGGAGCTGCGGAAAGTGACCGAGCTATGATATATAAATTATATATTATATTAATAATAATTAATTATAATTAGTTATGCAACCATTCATTGGAATGAAGTCGATCATTCTACATACACTTTTACATTTTAAAGTATACCCTCACAGATCATACCCCACCCCCACCCGCATATTCTTTACAGGACATTGCAGTCAACACCAGCATTTTTCAGCTGCTGTTGTCTTGACAAGTTTTACGTTCAGTAGTTTGCCATTTGAAGATCGTAAACAGATTAGAGAAACAAACAGATTAGGAGACTCCTGGGAGCTTCGCTGTAGCTACGGAGTTCGTGCTTTGTGCGGCGCTTTTGGTGAGTCACCTTGCGGAAAGAGACCAAGCCATATGGAATAAAACCCGGGTAGATGAAGTCTTTCTGGTGACTGCCGTTTCCACCGACGATGAACTGTATTTTTCGTGGAGGTCTTCTATGTTGGCATTCTGGTGGCGGCATTATGCACTGTGTACCTGTGCGGGCTGTTGGCTTACCGACACTCCTGTCTATTCCATTGTTCACGTAGGGCAGTGAGGAGCATTTTATGTGATATTCACTGGCACAGGAACTGAGCAATATGGGGACGACCCGTTGCCGTGAAGTTGGAACCACGACTAACTAACTAACTAACTAAACAGATTAGAGTCATTAGACCTAGACAGTCAAAATTTTTTGGGCATGTTATGAGAAGAAATGAATTGGAGAACTTGGTGACAACTGGCAAGATCGAAAGGAAGAGACAAAGTGGAAGACCGAGAAGTAAATACCTGGATGGCGTGGCCATGGTCGAGACAGAAACACAGAGCTGATCCACGACTCTGGTGATCTAGGGAGATGGCAGAACATGACCACTCACGCTTATCGGCATGGCACATGATAGATGGATGGAGTTTGCCATTTGTCTCCGTGGCCAAAAGACTTGCGAATGCGATTCGTGAGCCGCTTACCATGCGTTCGAAACGCCGCGGCGACCGATTTGGCAGCAGACCGTGTCTCGCTGGTTTTAACGTCTTGGTTTGGGAGCCGGTCGTTCAAAAAGCAATGGCAAACTGCTGAACGTAAAACTTGCCAATACATCAACAGCAGTAAAAATTCTGGTGTTATATATAATGTATTTGGGGAAGGCATCTTCTTTGGTGAAGTGACCAAACCGCCAGCCTCATATTTCCAATATTCTGGGTTCGCTATCGGACTGTCGTTCGGTTCGCGGGTACAATTTTTTTCGACGCCGCCCCCCCCCCCCCCATTTTTTTTTCACATCCTCCCGTTGTAGGATCTGGAATTCGTGCTCTGCTTTCGAAAGGCCGCTCTGCGGAAAGTGGCCAAGCTAAGTGGTTTGAAATCGGGCGCAGTATCAGTAAAGTCTACCCTTTTGCCTTTAACAGTGTACTACTATAGTGTCAGTGTGAATTACAGGAAGGTTTCAGATAAGGCAGGGGAACCAGGGATACTATCTTTTATCTTCAACATGAATACGATTTTTGAGAAATGCGGAGAGTACTATGTAGATCTTTATATTTGCTTCACAGACTATAGTAGTATAGTAAGGCCTTCAACTGTATTCAACATCAGAAATTGTGGGACTTCATGAGAGACATAGGGTTTCCATAACATTTGAGACACTTAACTGAATCATTATATGGAGAACAACAAGCAGCTGACAGAGTATTCGGTGATGAAATCAAACTGGTTTGAGGTGTTATATGGAATAAGAGGGGGCTACATTCTATCATCATATCTGTTCAACATCTATGCAGAAAATATAAGGAGAAACGTCAAAACTAATGATACCTGTTACTATTTAATCAGTAGAGGTCAGCTTGGCCGAATAGTTAAGAGTGCTCGTTCTTAAACATCCAGTGTGCTGATGCTGAGGTCAGTTGGACTAAAATTTTGACTCCTCGACCTTCTTCTTCTTCTTTCGTTCGCTTGAAATATGTCTATAACTGCAGTGCTGTCTCTTGTATGAATTGAACTGTCTTTTTCAGTTCACACAGCGGTCCATAGAGTTTATCTTCCACTGTCGTCTCTCTAGGCCAGAAGGTTTGCCTAGATATGTTATATTTTGGGCAGTCTTGGAGTATGTGGTCTGCTGTCTGTGACGCCAAATCGCATGTGCACATGGCTGAGTCACCAATTTTGAATTTTGTATACATGTGGTTGCGTAATCTATTGTGCCCTGTTCTGAGGCGCAGAATAATGACTTGTTCCTCGACCTTGACTTGGGGACGTAAATTACAAGTGCTTCTGATGTCGGAGTGGGTTGACCTGATGGCGAAGGACACTAGTAATAAGGGAAAGCTAATCCAAACATAAAATTCAGTCCAGTGCTACTAAATGTAGAGTGTATAGACTACACTTGAGTTCAAAGCGGGAGTTGAGAGCGGGAAACAACATTAATCAGTTGTTAATTGGGGAACTGCTATTCCAGAACTCAGACACACAGATTGATATGGTACTCCTGTCACAAAGTGCCAAGGAATTAGAAGAGTTAAGCCTATCTGTCAAAAGAAATGGCGAAGATCAAAATCTTTTTCTGCACTAAAAGGAAGTAAAAGAAAAACAATGTCTACAGGAAAATCTACGTGTAAACCAAGAATTACTGTCAGCAATGAAGCCATAGGAAATGTTACAACTTTTGAATATCTTGGTTACACAAACAAGAGCAACGCGACCTAATCAAAAGAAGTCAGACGTAGATTGGTCAAAGACATGTAGAGATTAAACAATAGTGTGAGCCGATGGTAAAACACAGCAAACAAATACAAGTATATTTTATTTGTTCTTGAAAAACGTGTATCTTGATTGTGGCAACATACGATTTGATTCACGGGCATTTCGTAATCACTAGAGAAGAAAATCGGAACTTTAGGACTTATATGTTGCATAGAATTTGTTATAATATTGTGGACTACGAAGAACAACATTCTGCAAGATATGAACATAGAAGAAAACTGTCTCAACAGCAGCATCTTTGAACATAGAAGAAAACTGTCACAACAGTAGCATCTTTGAACATAGAAGTAACGACTCTCAAAAAACAGCAGCATAGAACACAGAATACAACTGTCTCCAAAAAAAGTATCATTCAACACAGAAGAAAACTGTCTGAAAAACAGCATAATTGAAAATAGAAAAGCAACTATCTAAAAAACCAGCATTATTGAACACAGGAGAAAACTGTCTGAAAAACAACACAATTGAACATAGAAAGATAACTATCTCAAAAACAGAATTATTGAAACTAGAAAAAAAAAAACAGTGTCAAAAACAGCATTATGTGTGGGAAATTCAAACACCCGCTGGCCACAGTCAATGTCACAGAGGTTCGGAAAGAGCAGAGATCGAAGGCGTGTTCCCTGAAGAAGATTGATTGATTGATTGATTGATTGATTTAGGAACCGACATCACAGCATTCGGGGCATTCCCATAAGCGCTCCGTCCCCATCCTCAGGAGCCAGCGAAGAGTTCCAACACTAATAGTACCTGTAGCAATCTGATTATATGTCCGTCTCGCCTTCCTCTAAGCGTCGAGCGTCGGCCAGATCCGATCGTCACTCCACGCTGTCGCATTCTTGCCAGACCATGGTGATCCATTTGCTCCTCTGAGGTATACACGTGCTCCCACAAGGTCGCAACCACGTCTGCCTTATCGTGCATCAATACTCCACCAAGTTTTGCAGAGCCAGCCAATCTGTCTCCCTGAATAAGAGACAAAGGTCAATCAGCACGAAGAAAAACACCCGACCTTGAAGACGTCTTAGGCATGAAAATGCTCCACGAGCCCGGAGAAGTGGTCAGGGGTCGAGAAACTTCTAGGAGGACCGTGATGAGAGCAACGCTATCCAAACGACCTCTAATACACAGGAGTTTCAATTGGGGGGCACTTCGAGGCAACTAAGACAATTCATAAATAAAAACATGAATTGTTTGACGCTTATAGAAGTAGAAGAAAGAAGTAGAAACTAGAGGACACACTAGACACAATAACAATTTACAGTTACAATTGAGGCCAGCATGACCGAATCGATTTTAAACTTCCGGTGTGCTGATGCCGAGATAAGGGTTCAACATTGATATAGGAATATAGGTCAGTTGAACTAAAATGTTAACTTCTTTGGAACGTAGCTTTTAAAATTACAAGTGCCTCAGAAGTCGCCTGATGGCGAGTGATACTGTTAATAGGGAAAGCTAGTCTACACACACAAATCAGTTTAGCGTGGACTAACCTCGAGTTTAAAGAGACTGAACAACAAATTAAAGAAGCTACACTTACCGACCGGGATTCGAAGCTTCATCGTCAATTGAAGGTGTCAGGTTCGAATCGCGGTCGATAACTATAGCTTTCAATTATTTATTTTATTTTTTATAGTGTGTCCTCTAGTCTCTGCTTCTTTCTGCTACTTCAATGAGCGCCAATCAATACACGCATGTTTATATGTGAATTTTCCAAACGACTTGCTACATGAAAGAATGACTCTCTTCGTGATAATTCTTAATATTTTCATTACATGACTTATGAGACTAAAGTAAAAGTAACACTAAGGAATCTTTAAAGGACCTTAAGGCGTATTGAGTACAGGGTAAAAGGTCAGTAAAAGATCCTTTTCGCGTCTTAAGACGCATCAGGCATACGTTGCTAGGCTCGTGTATTTTTATAGACCAATCAGCAGGCGATGGGTAATGAGGTCAATATCACGCTGGCCGTCTTGACTCTCCGGAACATTTCCGGTACTTATTTTAGTCTGGATCAATTTGGGGGTCCAGGTCAATTTTTTTTTTTACATCTCCCTAGACAGGGATTCAAATACATGACCAGCGGACGGGCAGGCATTCATATAAGCAATGAATGAATCACCCAAAAAAAAAAAAAAAAAAACGATAAGTAGATTATGAGCTTTACTAGAACACGATTACCAGACACAAAATGGACGTTGCGGCCAAAGCCTTCGTCAGCACAGAACAAACAAACACAAACAGACAACCAACCAACTACACGAGAAACACTACATGAAGATACAAAGGTTACTTATCTGAATCCTGGTTTGGTTGAATGCGCCTTAAACGCTTACCGTTTGATGTGAATGAAAGGACTGGATGTATGGTTTGAACTGGTCGATGGGCGAAAGGGATTGGCTTACTTAGTCGCACCGTGGGAGTGATGGGGGGAGGGGGCGCCCATGTGAGCGACCGGTGACAAGCGGATTAGCAGTGAACTATAGCCGGCTCTGTGGCGAAGGTGTAGAACGCACTCTCGCATACAGTGTAGGAGCACAGCGGCAGGCGCTTGGAATGCAGTCCGCGCTGTGTTGGTTAGCATAGAATCGTATGATTGTCTGTCGCTCAGAAAGCAATGACAAACCACAGAACGCAAACTTGTCAAGAAATCACAAACGGCAAAAGTAATGTTGGGGTAGATTACTACGTCCTGTAAAGTATATGCTACCACGTTTTTCTAGTGGGCTATACAACTTCGGGGATGGAAAAGGGGGAGGGGAGGTTGGAAGTTAGATGAAACTATGTTGGACATTGAGGCCGTGAGGGGAGAGTGAACCCAACTGGTAGATGAGGCGGTTTTCCAATGTCTTACGATCATGTTTCTGAAATGCGCACGATTTGAACGTCGTGACCTGTATGTCTGCCACGCCACAATGGTTAGAACTGTTAAAGTGTGCGGATACCGGTTCTTATTCATGTAAGCAGTACTACAGTAGTTTCAGAATTGTTTCGTCTGTTTCACAAATTATCAATTCAAATACGAAGTGATTATTCGCAGCGCGCTGCGAATAACGCCTCCCATAGCTACGTGTTGTTCGCAGTCGCAGTTGGTCACGTGACGTTTACTACCGTCGAAAATGTTCGAAAATCACGATTTAAAAAAAACGTTCTTTTCAAGCGTCGGGTTAGTGCTAGGGTCAGGGTTAGGAACTGCATACGGAACTACATGTATAAAATATATATTAAAAATGATTAAAATTTTCCATGGAAGCCACACTTAACTCTCGCAGCTGTGAATAACGCTCAGCATTATTCGCAGAGTTCTGCGAATAACGCCTCCTATTTAAACATTGGGTGTATTTTTAATTACTGTGGGGTTTTTGAAAATATTGTCGCTCCAAGTTTTGTACTTACCCGCTGTGGAGTACATGCAACTGTCAATTTTACATTGTACGAGCAGAGCAACATAAAAGGTAAATACACAACTTGGAACGACAATATTTTCAAAAACCCCACAGTCATTAAAAGTACACCCTGTATTATTTTTTCGAAGGGCCATAATAAGTAGATTTAATTCAGCTGACAGGATGTGACCATTGGTTTCTTCTTCTTCGCTACCCTTTCGAAGCGAGTGCTTACAATTATTAGTTATGCGACCCAAAGGTCAGTGTCACTAACTTTGGCATGCTTTTGATTACGATCCAAGGTAATGGGCCCTGTCTACCAGAAGGTAAGTTTTCCTTTCCGAACAATGTTACCAGGGCGGTGATTTTCAACTGCTGTTGGATGTTAAACATGTACAACTTGCACACCATTTCTTCCGTTTCCTGCCCTTATCCGGGAAGGCTAATTGTCCTACTACACTACCCAAGAGATCGGGGAACATATGATATCTTTATATACCAGTGGTTCTTGGAAATATTCCCAGCACCATGCTAGAATCGAACCCAGCACCTTCTGAGCGCGAGGCGGACACCGTAACCTCTTGTCCACTGTTGTTATGTATCATTATGTCACTGGACATATTTGTAATGATATGCATACCATATTCTCCGAGGGCGTCTAGTTCTTCTATATTTTTATCGTCTGGTCCTCGGAGACGTTCATTTTTTAAAACCATATGAAGGATTGTTTCACTTCATTTTGCCCGTTGTCTCTGAAGCTGATTTAACCTACTTTCTCTTCAGCAGCGTTTAATTCTTTCTGCCCCGTGCAACCCATTGTGGTATAATAAAACGTCCTTACCCTTTCCTATTTATGGACTCCCTTAAAAATAAACAAACCCTTACAATTACTGTTTAAGTAACTTACTTAATGTAGGAGAAAATAAAACAGCGATAGACTGACCGTGGCACAGCTAAAATTAGTTTGGCTTGTTTTCTCTCCCTTATCTGGCCAATCCTGGCGAGGGGGAAAACAAAGACTGAAGCGGCCATTTCTAGTCAAGAGAACAGACAAGAAAGTCGACCTTTCCCTTCGGGGAGAAGGTAGTTTGTTTTAAAACCATGATTCTCTTCAAGCTATTGGTATGTTATCTACATATATTAAGATATATTTATGTATTACCTAGACCAGTATGTTTAATTAAGAATTAGTTACAATTCTCTTAAACCAGGCTGGATGATGTTTACTAAGGAAACACAGGTGGGCGCCACGCTGTAATTTTTCCTATGTCTTCAAATCCCTATGTTAATATCTTTTATAGGCATTATGAACTTATATCTAACTAAATAGTGTTTATAACCTATGAATAGTATGTGTACTGTAGTACATAGAGTATCAACTCTCATGTCAGAAACTCTTTTCAATTTAGGAAAGACTCCTGATTCATACTTCAGAGAAGAAAACTCGTTTCTGCCAATTTCATAGTCCTATGAAAAATAACTTCTATGCAATGGAACTATATATCCCTATCGATGCTTAGAAATCTGCAAATAATCTATGTACTATAGAAAGGTGTTTTATCCATGCGGGGACATACAAATGATTACGCGTATTCCTGACTCTTAGTCAGGGGATAAAATGCTTCGCCACATCATAATCTGTAACTTGGAACTATAGTGTTAAATTTTAGTACTATCCTTTTGTTAACAGATTAGTAACCACTCCATATGCGGGTGAACATATAATCATTTCATAAAATAGTGTTAGGGACAGGCCATGTTTGAATATAAATTCATGAAGAATTAAAGTAAACGCGTGATGTAAATGCATGTTCGGATAGGATTCACTCCGCATCGCCTCACCGTAGTAGAAACAGAAGCGAAGATTGATGTGAATAAATTGCTTGCAATATTCAGAAGACTGGACCATGCGGCATAAGTTATTCTTATAAATACCCTCCGAATAATAGCAGTCATTGGCAAAACATATCACAGCGATTACTATCCTCATGTGCTGTACGCAGTGGGGGAAAACAATGGATGTTTTAGTTCATGAAGATCATTCAAAAACCTAGGCTCCCTGCATCATCATTATGATTATTATGTATGATTATCATGTACTTAATATCAGAGAAATGTACATGTATGTTTTTTTTGGTATGAGAATTTTCTCTGTTCTGATTGTTACTTTTTACTGTGGGAAGATACATTTTAATGTTGCACCTTGGGATTAGAGGATGTTGATGTAAGAATCCATGTGTTTGTCAGTACTTTAAGAAGCCAAGGTTGAATAGTCTTGACCTAATGATGATTATAGTGCCGAAAGGAAGACGCGGCATTAGAAACCACAGGGATTCTGTATAGGCTATTCTCTTCAAGTAATGAGAGAGACAATATCAACATGTTGGATGGACAGAATGACTTCACCCATCTAATAGTCCCAGTAACAACAGAACAAAATATAAGTGAGAAAATATCTTACTCACTATGAAGAGTCAGAATGGCTCAACTCAGCAATGAGGGACAGTGGAACATGGACACCCACTCCTTTCCCCTTCTCCCCTTGTTGTTTTGTATTTGTGTTTGTAATTGTGTTGTAAACCTTTTATCATAACACAGTAGGTTAATGCTAGTGTTGTATTCTTTGTCATCCCTTTTCTATAGAAGAGAAGCAGGTGGTGGTTGAATTTGGTGGGACTATATCACTAACACTGGATCCTGGGTCAAAAGCCATAAAGTGAATGTCCAAACCATAGTCTGGATCTAGCAATACCTCAATGTTTACTGCGGCACTCAATAGCTCCATAGCGAGCAACAGATAAATTAGAAGACAACTGACTGGGTGAGTGATTAAGTCCTATTTTAGTAGGAATATCCAGGATGGACTTCAAGATCTAATAATCTACAAAGATGAAGATCATCAGAGTACTGACAACAGTGTATCGTTTGCGTTACTTCTGAGAAGTATCACCAATGGCCTCATCATTCAACCAAGTCAGTGAAACTGGGACAATCCTTCTTCAAGTTACTAAAACTAACAACAGTGAGTAACCTTCAACTGTTGGTTGGATTACCAAGTTAATATCCACAATGGGTAAGTCTTCGAAAGAACATCTCACAGCTGCAAAAGTCAAACATAAGGTTCCAGCCATGCAACACCAAGTTCTAGCTATGAACACCAACTCAAACAAATGGGAAGAGACACTGAAACAACATTATAGCCAATACAAACAAATGTACCAACTTCAGAACATCTGAACCATAACTACACCAGATTACCTCAAGGTCCAAAACCTGAACACCATCAAAAGAACCATATGAAAGCAGCTAGATGAGTAAATGCCTTTACGCCTGCAACCAAAGGAATCACCTGATGGCTTGCAAACCTGGATATGTGGTGGAGTAATATTCTTCAGTTACATGCCTGCAGCAGAATCTTCAGATGAAACCAAATGAATGATTCACCACTGTATGTTCTACACAGAAATGGAATGAATGAGAACTCTATGCTGGTCCCATGTCAGCCTAACTGCCCATCATCAAGTGTGGGATGGCCTATCAACATGAACCGGGTGTGTGACAAAGCCTTTTGAACTAAATTGGGAAACGGTTAACATAAACCGAGCTGTTGGACAGTCGTCATCTTTTCATCGATAAGATGATATAGGGAAGAACCTTCTGCAGAGCTTAAGTTGCATCTCCTGAAAGTATGACAGACCTAGGCATCAATTTCAATTGGAACACAACCCAAATGGCAACCGAGTATTCTTAAATTCAGTCTCATGGAGAGAATATGTGCTTATGTATAATTCTATTCTTGGATTATGGATTAGAAACATTCGCCAGCCAACTTCGGTGGACATACTGTGAGTAGAAAATGACTGAGTATAATTCTGCACGGATAATTATGGACATTAACTGCTTTGCACTGGAGAAGAATGCCCATCCGCAACGCCTAAATGAACACTATAATTAATTAATTTAATTATTAGTATCAACTGTTTTCATGAGTGTGGTTTTCTTCAATGACAGGAAAAGGGTAAAGATTGTTTTACATGGTAATGGTGTACACCTAAAGGGTTATGTTATGACATATATGTATAATATTTTGACACCCACTCATTATTTTTAAATATGAGAATTGTACATGGTGTCAGAAATAAATGTATGTATGTTGGGTTTCTGCACCTAGACCAATGTGATTTTATCTAGGTACAATGAGTCAAGTTAGCAGAACCAATTTGTGGTTGTTGTGTTGTTTGTAATAACCTTGTTTTTTTCTGGGGTCACTGGGTACTATGTTGTAATACTGCATATCATTCCCATGCCTGTCTGAAAATGCATAGTGTTTATTACACCTATATATATATGTAACTACAGATCTTGAGTTAATACCTGAACTGTTTGTCCAAAAGTGTTGTGTACATCAAGTAAATGTGGTGTCCAACAAGTGGTTGTTTATATGTTGTGAGCAATCAATATCCTTCTAGCATCTATAGTAATTTAACGGGTGATGAAGTGGGAAGGGAAACCTACACACAGATGCCATTGTTTCAAGGATGGAACTCTTTCCTCCTGGGATTTGTGGTAAATATCCCTGATCACCCTGCATTCTTACCAGTGACAGAGAATCAATAATACCCCCTAGACATTTTAACGAATTATTCTCAGGAATTAAAATCCACATCCCACATGTGTGGGCAACGTCCGTGAATTTAAAACTCATGGTAAACATCACAAATGGTGTATTATTGTGGGTAGATGAATTCAGGGAAAACCTCTCGCAGGTAAACCAAGTCACTTCAGAATGTTATAGTGTTAGTAACAGACCTAATCACTCATTAGTATGAGCTGAGTCAAGTGTTATATGAACCCATAATGGCTCAGATAAATGTAGGTTTTTTTTTGGTACAAAACTGTTCACAGGTAATATCTTGATTCTGGCAGATGCATCAGGTAGTTGGTTGTTGGATATGAGATTGTTTTTAAAAACTCATATTTTATATCTTATTGATGGTAAACTCACATAAGATAGGTAATTCAGTGAATGTTTAGAATTCATAGTCATTCCCATTTGATGTTTGAGGTAGGGTTCTGCTACTCTGGTATTCTCTTTAAATGGTTTAAAAGTGGTGTACTCATGAACACACTACTATATTATGTATCCATAAGGTTTATGTTCCTACATATGAATCATGTGTTAATTAATTATTTTGTCATTGATTATCATTGTATTTTCATGCTTGATCTGCTTGTAATATGTAATATTGAAAATTTACCAAGGCAGCAGAGAGTGATAGACAATTTTATAGATAATTAGGACAGTAAGTTAAAAATCCAATAAATTTTTTTTTAAGGGAAAAATTTAATCAACAAATGATGATTCAGTAGGAAAGTAAATAATACCTGAGAGATGAATTAAACCAGGGGAAAATAGCAGTAACTAAAGTAAATGAACTAATGGTAAGGCCAAAACCACCACTTGCAAAAATTTAGACATAGTTAATGGAAGGGAAGGAATATTGTAAGAATTTGCAGTATTTAGGGGCACCCTAATTTAATCCTTTTTTTTCATATGACATAACATGTTCTACAACACCGGTAGTAAAGTAAAGTGAATAACTGATGGATACTTAGGAAGAAAAGCCATACCGACACTTATTCTACTCCACCGGTGATATGAGTAGTAGTAAGAACTAACTCAGATGGCCCATATGTTAATAAATAGGGTCAACCAAAATATTCATCTGGTGATTTAAGGGAGCCTGATCAACTCACTTAAAGATCCAACAGAATATAAGGTATTTCTTTAAATTATCCACCCCGATTCCATTATTAATGGTAGCGGAAACAGACCGTATAGGTATGTAAAAGGTATAATTAAAGAATTAACTTAAGAAATTGGAATTTCAAATAAACTTCAGGAGATACCGGAAAAAATCTGTGCCAATCTCTAGTAAGAGACTGAACATTTCAGATATTGGATCCTTAACTTTGAAATTTACAGTTTAAATCTCATTAAGTGAAATGTTCACTATGAGAAGTCCTCATCAAAAAGAGGAGTGAAACAGCTTTTAGTTAGCGATTAGCTTACGTAAAGTTATTTCAATAATTGCCTAACTAACATTAATATTCTTATAAGGGAAGAATTAAGAAGGGCAAAAATAAGTGGTACAATAGAGGCGCGCGACTCAATTGTATTTTCTTTAAAACTAACCAAGTAACTAAATTCTAGATAATGCTCGAAGTCTACTAATAGGTAGATGAATCAGAAATCAATCGCAAGGCGAAACAGATTTCTACATCTCAGTTCTGACAAGGATTATATGCCAGCATTAAATATGTGAAAGCAGATCCAGACTAACAGATTAGCTTAAATAACTGATACGAATCAGTAAAAGCAACAATTAAATAAACAACTCTTGAAATAGATGCTGTTTATAAATAGGACGAACTCCTTGACGTGAAGACAGGGGAAACGCCTAAAACTTATACAGTGAACCCATGCTAGAAAAATGGAATATAGCTGTGTAAAAACCAAGCAAATTGGAGCATATAGCTGAAGAATTGCTTGATATTTACTAGATTAGGAATTTCAATCAGGAATCCAGCTAGTAAATTATATAACAGTTCAAAGATAGACCTTAGTCAATCTAAATAAATCCAGAGTTTCCACGTATTAAACGGATGAAAACAAAACTGGAGAGAAACATTAAGAGTACCTTACCTGTTATCTTGAGGACAACTCAGGAGACGCCAGTATGAGAGGGATATACAGATGTAATAGTAATTTTACAAAAACTAGTAACCCACATCCATAACTGGAAAGTGAACCAGCAACTTGATTGTCTGGAAGACTATCAAAGGAATCACAAAAAAAGAGGCTTTTAACTTCTCACTGAACTAATTATATATGGTAGGAGACAATACGTCTGAACCTACATAACAATGTATGTTGCTAAGTTGAAAATAGTCTAAAACCTGGAGGGAGGCAGACGACGATCAATGTACGCCAAGCGACGCACAATTGCTCGTAATTCAACACCAAAGCAACAAATACAGAGTGAAACTCAAACACATCAAGTTAGAATTACTAATAAGGATTCTAGCGTAAAATAGATCTAGGTTAGAAGGAAAAGCAGAGAGAGAGAGAGTAAGCTAAGAATTACTTCGTTTCTGATTAGATTCATGTTCCCCGGAATAGTCGGTTCAGAACGGAAATCTAGAAAAGTTGGACCTTGTTTACATGTTAGACGAGATTCTCGGGAAAAACCCGCAAGAGTAAGGGACACCACTCTAATCAGTAGTTATCAAAACTGATCGGAAAATCCCATAACTCGACTAATAACCCAAACACATGATGTATTGGATGAAAATGTATTCAACAGGAACCATATTTAGCTTCCTTTAAATATCAGATCTATAGTTAAAACAAACGTCTAACTTATAGGGAGACGGGCGAGTTTAATATGCTATCAGTAGACGCAGAATTAACCGTCGGTTTTAACATAATCTCAAGATTGATAATCTAATGAGAGAGAAATCAAGCTTAATGATGATATTTCAATTGCTTCAAAAAGTCGGTTTGATGCAGACAAACTAGTACTTGAAAGTAACAAATTATCAGATAACCACTCATATTTCAAACAATAGCTGACAACAGTGGAGAGGGTGCTACACTCTTTCACTAAAAGAGAAATAATCCATTAGGGTTATGCCAGTTGTCGTGACTAGAAGAAAATGGGCGTGGCTCTGGTAGATTTTAATATAGGAAAGAAATGTAGTAAAGTAATAAGGGATGGATACTAGGGGAGTCAATGTAAAGACGGAAATTGTAGAGTACTACTCGACCATTTAATTTCTGAAAGAAATAAATGTCTTAAATTGGGGAGGCGTGTGGTATAATAAAACGTCCTTACCCTTTCCTATTTATGGACTCCCTTAAAAATAAACAAACCCTTACAATTACTGTTTAAGTAACTTACTTAATGTAGGAGAAAATAAAACAGCGATAGACTGACCGTGGCACAGCTAAAATTAGTTTGGCTTGTTTTCTCTCCCTTATCTGGCCAATCCTGGCGAGGGGGAAAACAAAGACTGAAGCGGCCATTTCTAGTCAAGAGAACAGACAAGAAAGTCGACCTTTCCCTTCGGGGAGAAGGTAGTTTGTTTTAAAACCATGATTCTCTTCAAGCTATTGGTATGTTATCTACATATATTAAGATATATTTATGTATTACCTAGACCAGTATGTTTAATTAAGAATTAGTTACAATTCTCTTAAACCAGGCTGGATGATGTTTACTAAGGAAACACAGGTGGGCGCCACGCTGTAATTTTTCCTATGTCTTCAAATCCCTATGTTAATATCTTTTATAGGCATTATGAACTTATATCTAACTAAATAGTGTTTATAACCTATGAATAGTATGTGTACTGTAGTACATAGAGTATCAACTCTCATGTCAGAAACTCTTTTCAATTTAGGAAAGACTCCTGATTCATACTTCAGAGAAGAAAACTCGTTTCTGCCAATTTCATAGTCCTATGAAAAATAACTTCTATGCAATGGAACTATATATCCCTATCGATGCTTAGAAATCTGCAAATAATCTATGTACTATAGAAAGGTGTTTTATCCATGCGGGGACATACAAATGATTACGCGTATTCCTGACTCTTAGTCAGGGGATAAAATGCTTCGCCACATCATAATCTGTAACTTGGAACTATAGTGTTAAATTTTAGTACTATCCTTTTGTTAACAGATTAGTAACCACTCCATATGAGGGTGAACATATAATCATTTCATAAAATAGTGTTAGGGACAGGCCATGTTTGAATATAAATTCATGAAGAATTAAAGTAAACGCGTGATGTAAATGCATGTTCGGATAGGATTCACTCCGCATCGCCTCACCGTAGTAGAAACAGAAGCGAAGATTGATGTGAATAAATTGCTTGCAATATTCAGAAGACTGGACCATGCGGCATAAGTTATTCTTATAAATACCCTCCGAATAATAGCAGTCATTGGCAAAACATATCACAGCGATTACTATCCTCATGTGCTGTACGCAGTGGGGGAAAACAATGGATGTTTTAGTTCATGAAGATCATTCAAAAACCTAGGCTCCCTGCATCATCATTATGATTATTATGTATGATTATCATGTACTTAATATCAGAGAAATGTACATGTATGTTTTTTTTGGTATGAGAATTTTCTCTGTTCTGATTGTTACTTTTTACTGTGGGAAGATACATTTTAATGTTGCACCTTGGGATTAGAGGATGTTGATGTAAGAATCCATGTGTTTGTCAGTACTTTAAGAAGCCAAGGTTGAATAGTCTTGACCTAATGATGATTATAGTGCCGAAAGGAAGACGCGGCATTAGAAACCACAGGGATTCTGTATAGGCTATTCTCTTCAAGTAATGAGAGAGACAATATCAACATGTTGGATGGACAGAATGACTTCACCCATCTAATAGTCCCAGTAACAACAGAACAAAATATAAGTGAGAAAATATCTTACTCACTATGAAGAGTCAGAATGGCTCAACTCAGCAATGAGGGACAGTGGAACATGGACACCCACTCCTTTCCCCTTCTCCCCTTGTTGTTTTGTATTTGTGTTTGTAATTGTGTTGTAAACCTTTTATCATAACACAGTAGGTTAATGCTAGTGTTGTATTCTTTGTCATCCCTTTTCTATAGAAGAGAAGCAGGTGGTGGTTGAATTTGGTGGGACTATATCACTAACACTGGATCCTGGGTCAAAAGCCATAAAGTGAATGTCCAAACCATAGTCTGGATCTAGCAATACCTCAATGTTTACTGCGGCACTCAATAGCTCCATAGCGAGCAACAGATAAATTAGAAGACAACTGACTGGGTGAGTGATTAAGTCCTATTTTAGTAGGAATATCCAGGATGGACTTCAAGATCTAATAATCTACAAAGATGAAGATCATCAGAGTACTGACAACAGTGTATCGTTTGCGTTACTTCTGAGAAGTATCACCAATGGCCTCATCATTCAACCAAGTCAGTGAAACTGGGACAATCCTTCTTCAAGTTACTAAAACTAACAACAGTGAGTAACCTTCAACTGTTGGTTGGATTACCAAGTTAATATCCACAATGGGTAAGTCTTCGAAAGAACATCTCACAGCTGCAAAAGTCAAACATAAGGTTCCAGCCATGCAACACCAAGTTCTAGCTATGAACACCAACTCAAACAAATGGGAAGAGACACTGAAACAACATTATAGCCAATACAAACAAATGTACCAACTTCAGAACATCTGAACCATAACTACACCAGATTACCTCAAGGTCCAAAACCTGAACACCATCAAAAGAACCATATGAAAGCAGCTAGATGAGTAAATGCCTTTACGCCTGCAACCAAAGGAATCACCTGATGGCTTGCAAACCTGGATATGTGGTGGAGTAATATTCTTCAGTTACATGCCTGCAGCAGAATCTTCAGATGAAACCAAATGAATGATTCACCACTGTATGTTCTACACAGAAATGGAATGAATGAGAACTCTATGCTGGTCCCATGTCAGCCTAACTGCCCATCATCAAGTGTGGGATGGCCTATCAACATGAACCGGGTGTGTGACAAAGCCTTTTGAACTAAATTGGGAAACGGTTAACATAAACCGAGCTGTTGGACAGTCGTCATCTTTTCATCGATAAGATGATATAGGGAAGAACCTTCTGCAGAGCTTAAGTTGCATCTCCTGAAAGTATGACAGACCTAGGCATCAATTTCAATTGGAACACAACCCAAATGGCAACCGAGTATTCTTAAATTCAGTCTCATGGAGAGAATATGTGCTTATGTATAATTCTATTCTTGGATTATGGATTAGAAACATTCGCCAGCCAACTTCGGTGGACATACTGTGAGTAGAAAATGACTGAGTATAATTCTGCACGGATAATTATGGACATTAACTGCTTTGCACTGGAGAAGAATGCCCATCCGCAACGCCTAAATGAACACTATAATTAATTAATTTAATTATTAGTATCAACTGTTTTCATGAGTGTGGTTTTCTTCAATGACAGGAAAAGGGTAAAGATTGTTTTACATGGTAATGGTGTACACCTAAAGGGTTATGTTATGACATATATGTATAATATTTTGACACCCACTCATTATTTTTAAATATGAGAATTGTACATGGTGTCAGAAATAAATGTATGTATGTTGGGTTTCTGCACCTAGACCAATGTGATTTTATCTAGGTACAATGAGTCAAGTTAGCAGAACCAATTTGTGGTTGTTGTGTTGTTTGTAATAACCTTGTTTTTTTCTGGGGTCACTGGGTACTATGTTGTAATACTGCATATCATTCCCATGCCTGTCTGAAAATGCATAGTGTTTATTACACCTATATATATATGTAACTACAGATCTTGAGTTAATACCTGAACTGTTTGTCCAAAAGTGTTGTGTACATCAAGTAAATGTGGTGTCCAACAAGTGGTTGTTTATATGTTGTGAGCAATCAATATCCTTCTAGCATCTATAGTAATTTAACGGGTGATGAAGTGGGAAGGGAAACCTACACACAGATGCCATTGTTTCAAGGATGGAACTCTTTCCTCCTGGGATTTGTGGTAAATATCCCTGATCACCCTGCATTCTTACCAGTGACAGAGAATCAATAATACCCCCTAGACATTTTAACGAATTATTCTCAGGAATTAAAATCCACATCCCACACCCATGATGTGACTCGCAAGAAGAAGAAGAAGAAGAAGAAGAAGAAGAAGAAGAAGAAGAAGAAGAAGAAGAAGAAGAAGAAGAAGAAGAAGAAGAAGAAGAAGAAGAAGAAGAAGAAGAAGAAGAAGAAGAAGAAGAAGAAGAAGAAGAAGAAGAAGAAGAAGAAGAAGAAGAAGAAGAAGAAAATGCCTGCTGAAGTCGAACACAATGGCTTTGGGGTACAAAACTAGACATGACGCAGTTCACTCGAAAGAAGAACGAAGAGGAATATTTGTTTACATTCATTGCTGTGACATGGATAAGGCTGTAGAATGTAGGTAAAACAAAGGACCCGTTTACGTGCCTTAAGGAGCATTGGTCATATGGTTTTTCTGATTCCGTAAACAAAAAAAAAAAAACAAAAAAAAACACACAATTGGACCTTGTTCAACCTGTTTCAACAGCATCGGTTATGATTAGGGTGCGCGGTATTTGCGGTTTCAGATTATTTTCTTTGGTGTCGGTAAATTTATGTTTCCCCGTGTAGCAGATTTCAAGCCAGTGACGTCAGATGGTATGATCAAGAGGTATGTTAAAACCATATTTTAAAAATTTCTAATCTGCACGTGATGTGATCAGTGTCACACCTGGCGCCTTTACTTCCTTAGACAACTTTTGTTCTGATTTAGGCTGGGTCGATCTGGGTACAGGTAAATTGTGTATGTTTGTGGAAAAGTCCGAATTGGCCCAGCTGTAGATCGAACCCCTAACCACGGGGTCGTCATACGAGTGCCTAGTCACTACGCTACCGAAACTCCCCTGCAGGAAATGAATGGCTGTTGTATGGCTAATGCTACACAGACAAATATCTGATGACCTATGGCTAATGCTACACAGACAAAGATCTGATGGACCTACCTTAAACAGACCAACGTTTACAGTACAGAATACATTGTAACACTGACTCACAAGTATGGCCCACTTACATGTCATTGTTGCCATCTTCGGAATCCATCTCTCCATCCTCTTCGTCTTGGGAGTCAAGGGACGCCACTGGCCTTCTTCTCCCACGCCTTGCTTCATCGTTATCTGCGTTCTTATCATCTCTGCTGTTATCGTCGACATCATTACCATCATCGCCGTTGTGCTCCAGATCGGAATCGCTTCCAAACGAGCCTCCGTAATGATGTTTTATATACTGCCGTCTGTTGCGGTCGGTCTCATTTACCGGCCTGCGATTTGGGTGTCTTTTACCCTTTCCTTCGTCCTCCTCTTCATCATTAGACTTACCACTATCGTCATCAGCATTACCATCATAAACATTCTTGCTTCTGATTTGTTTGTTAGCGACTTTCTTATCGTGCTGATCATCGGTGTTATTTGAATGTATACGATTATTCTCTTTGATATTCTTTCGTGTATTATCTTTATTATTGTTAATAATTCCCTTATTATCAGTTTGTTCCTCAAACTCCATAGATTTACCGTTGCTTTTCTCCTGTCGGGCCGCTGTTGTTTTGTTGGTTTCCTTATAAGTTTTGTTGTCGCTGTGGTCGTCTCTCTGGCCTTGATAAACTGTGGTATTCTTGCTATTCGTTTCATATTTGTTGTCATTCTGAGATTGTTTCACACTGAATTTCTCATTTCCCTTATTGTGACCTTCATTGCTGCGCAATGGCGACATATCTTTACTTTTGTTTCTAACTGTTGGTCTTTCTTCCTGGTTGAATTCAACATCGTTATTTTCGTTATCAAAAGTTAATGTGTTCTTTTTCTTCTTAACGTTTGAATTGCCCTCACTGGTGTTATCATAGGGTGATGCCTTGCCTAAATTGTTTTTCACATATTTCTCCGCGTTGTCTCTGAGATTTGATGCGCTTTCCTTTTGCCGTTTATTGATGTCATTTCCAACAGACGTCAAATTATCCCTATACTCTCCATCCGTTATACTGTCCTTGTACTGGTCCAAGCGATTGCTTCCCTTCATCTGCTCGTTCAACGAACTCCCTAACTGCTTTGTTTTAGCTTTAATATTATCTCCGCTTTCGTTTATTGGTGGTAGACTTACCCCATACTCTTTCCTCCGACTGCTGTTATCGTCTGTAGTTTTCTTATTATTTTCGGTTTTCCTGTCGCTGCTGTCGCCTGAAGTTTTCTCGTAACCTTTACCCACATCATAGTCTTCAGAAGCTTTGTTGTCATCCAGATGGCGGAATAACTTGTTCTTCGCATCAGAAGTTATGTTCTCACCATTTGTTTTTCTAAGTGATGAAATGGTATCCGTCGCTTTGCTGCCTGCCATGAAACCTTTCGATGACATGTCTATAGAATTTCTTTTTTATTTGTTTCTTAGATTACAGCAGTCGTGTTTATGGGTGAGGTTTTTGAAATATTTTGTGATGGCGAGAAAGACTTGCGCCGAAACGTTCTCTTCTGTATGACTTTTACTTGTGGAGAATTTCCCAGTCACATTTTATGTCCAAACTTAGCATTAACTTAACCCACACTTTGCGACCAAGCGATACTTATTTACACTCCTCGCTGTAGTCTGACATGTATAACAAATAATTAATAATACAACGTTTCAATCCTTGCATGTAAAATCCTAACACCAAAAGAACAATACTTATAATTAGAAACGACACCTATCTTAACGCTGGCTTTTATCTCAGCAGGGTTCTAAAACACTGTCACAGTTTCAGATGCCCACACCTGACTCCCTGATTTGTTCAGTTGCCAGCCGAGTCTCGACGTGGCAGTGTTTGTGAAATCCATAGAGACAACACAACAAACATCCCCAGGCGAGGAGGAGATGAAAACAGTGGGGCAAACACGAACATCAGTTTTGTTATACACGCATCGACTCAGCAGGAGGGTCGATATTCTTGCCTTTGTGAGAAACCAGTCAAAATAATCAATCAGCTCGATATTCATTCTACCAATACGACTGGTGCTGGGTAATTCTTGAAACAATATTTAAAATAGGTGTGGTGATCAATTTATTCATCAATACTGCGGGTAAAACAGATAATGAAGTTCATCATTATGTGTGCCATGTCGATAAGCTTGAGAGCTGATGGATCGCAACCCCACATGATCACTAGAGTGTTGGATGAGGGGCAGTGGTCTTGTCCCCAACATGCCAGGTGTTAGATGAGGGGCAGTGGTCTTGTCCCGAATATGCCAGGTGTTAGGTGAGGGGCAGTGGTGTTGTCCCGAACATGCCAGGTGTTGGATGAGGGGCAGTGGTGTTGTCCCGAACATGCCAGGTGTTGGATGAGGGGCAGTGGTGTTGTCCCGAACATGCCAGGTGTTGGATGAGGGGCAGTGGTGTTGTCCCGAACATGCTAGGTGTTGGATGAGGGGCAGTGGTGTTGTCCCGAACATGCCAGGTGTTGGATGAGGGGCAATGGTATTGTCCCGAACATGCCAGGTGTTGGCTGAGGGGCAGTGGTCTTGTCCCGAAAATGCCAGGTGTTAGATGAGGGGCAGCGGTCTTGTCCCGAACATGCCAGGTGTTGGATGAGGGGCAGTGGTCTTGTCCCGAACATGCTAGGTGTTGGATGAGGGGCAGTGGTCTTGTCCCGAACATGCCAGGTGTTAGATGAGGGGCAGTGGTCTTGTCCCGAACATTCCAGGTGTTGGATGAGGGGCAGTGGTCTTGTCCCGAACATACCAGGTGTCGGGTGAGGGGCAGCGGTCTTGTCGGAACATTCCAGGTGTTGGATGAGGGGCAGTGGTCTTGTCCCGAACATGCCAGGTGTTAGATGATGGGCAGCGGTCTTGTCGGAACATTCCAGGTGTTAGATGAGGGGCAGTGGTCTTGTCCCGAACATGCCAGGTGGCCATGTTATCAATGGATGTATATCTCTGCTGTCCCTTTGTTCTTTTTCGATAATATTGCCAACTGTCACTAAGTTTTCAAGCTTATTTTTTCTCATATTGTGCACAAACAATCATGACTTTCAATGTATGATTTCTGTAATAAATTTACGGGTTTCATTTGTCTCTTTCATAAGTTACGAGAAGAGAACATATGTCACTGTAAAGGAAGGGGGTGGGGGGATACATGCATACATACATACATACATACATACATACATACATACATACATACATACATACATACATACATACATACATACATACATACATACAGATAGACAATCAGGCAGGCAGGTAAGCAGGTAGGTATATAGATAGATAGACAGGCAGGTAGTTAAGCAAGCAGGCAGGTAGACAGGTAGACATACAGGTAGTTAGACAGACACGCGGGCATACAGACAGACTCCCTTATGTTATGTACATGCCAATTAACACATTGAAAACATTGTATTCCCTTAGTGAATGTAAACAAAGTAGCCACAAACAATATCTTGCACGATTTATTGCCTGGCATAACTTGCTGCATCTCTTCATGTGCATAAACGTTTGCTAAAATATAGTGAGAGTTAGCAATTAGGCAGTTCCAGCCGGTGTTATGCAAATAGAAAGAGTTCGTGTTAAATTTAAAATGACCATGTGGATAACAGATGTTCCACACTTGAACACTACCTGTGACTATTTGTTTTCATTGTTTCAGCTAAAGCATAATACATTGATCCACTTCGTATGATATATAACACTGCAGTATGAACAAGTCCTTCAAGAAACAAATGAGGATCGTAAACTAATTAGAGACATTAGACGTAGACAGTCACAATTTTTTGGACATGTTATGAGAAGAAATGAAGTGGAGAACTTGGTGACAACTGGCAAGATCGAAGGGAGGAGACCAAGGGGAAGACCGAGAAGTACATACCTGAAAGGCTTGGCTACGTGGCATAGTCGAGACAGAAACACGGAGCTGATCCACGACTCTGGTGATCGAGTGAGATAGCAAAACATGACCGCCCACGCTTACCGGCATGGCACATGATTGATGGATGGAGTATGCAACTGACGAGATGCAACGAAATATGCCAGGCCATATATCGTGCAACATATTGTTTGCGGCTTCCATGCTTAAACATACAATAATAATAGTAAAACATTTTCCTAACATATTTCACCCATTATCAATCAATAGCTAAGCAAATTATGAATGATCAAATGACTGTTTTAACTGCGTGTGCGCATGCTTCCGTTGTTGCATTGATTCCTGCTGTTTTAACGTCTTTCCCCTCTGTAGTGTCACAATGGGCGTTTTGACAAATTGTTCCATAACGCAAAACGTGTTGAGTTTTAAAGTGCTAGCTGTCTTTTGTTTATAATTAATAAATGTGTTATAATATTAGTCTACTGAAAAATGTGGGGGGAAAAAGAAGAGAATGCTTTTCACACTATACCACCACTTGATCCTCTCAGTAATTGATTATGGATTAGGTCTGCTCACTATCTCAGAGAATCAGCTGGTGAAGTTAGAGCGCATACAGAACGAAGCTGTGCGGGTCATTCTGGGATGCACCAGAGACACCCCAGTAGTGTGTATGCGTTACATCCTTGGTCTGCCTACTGTTGCTGGTAGGCACAAGGTGATGCAGGCGAAGGCATACCTCAGAGTAGCTGCAGACACAGACCACCCACTGCATGAGGCGCTGGACGCAGTTAATGGTCAGCGACTGATAAGAGGGAAATCATGGATGGCTCAGGCGGAGGATACGATCAGACAGGTGTGCCCCTTGGAGAACATTAGGCGTGGAGAGGAGTGGGTCAGAGTGCCAGCGGAGCAGTCAGCAGACAGTGTGTGGGTGGGAGGTGTGTGTTTTTGGATGAGTAGTAGTAGTAGTAGTAGTAGTAGTAGTAGTAGTAGTAGTAGTAGTAGTAGTAGGACTATTATGGTAGTAGTGTGTTTAGATTGTGTGTGTATGGGTGTTAGTAAGTGAGGTGTTCAGTTATTTGGGTCTCTCAAGTCAGATATCAACGTTACGTAAATCATAGACAACGATGTCTTAATAATCCATACAGTTAAAGAAAGAAGAACAAAAACTGAGCTTGGGCGGCCATGTTTCGCCATTTCAAGCGATCACCAGAGTCGTGGATATTTAGGAAACAAGATCTTCTAGGCATCTGTACAGAAGGTAGTTTGCCATTGCGTTCCTTCTTAGCAGTGACTATACTGGTCGATGACCGTACTCATTATCTCCAAAAAGTGATCCTCTGCCTACCGTCTTGAAATTGGAGCCCATAACCAACAACTATCTGTCGACTGCCCTACAACTCCATTCACCACCTGCACGCATGGCTTCGTGTAATCCTGATCGAGGGAAATGAAAGGAAAATGAAGAGGGAAAAGAAGATTCGAAATCCTGAATTATTTCATCTTCAAATCTTACATTGTCCAGAACTTATTTGATCTCTACGTCTTTTTGTATCAAATACTTTAACTGAAAATCAATATTTATGATTTTATTTCGCAAGCTATTTTGTCCATAACAGGTTCCAAGAATGTAAATCACTAAGCGTTATTGCATTTCTCATGGTCTATGGTTTCAAAGATTACTCCAATGTTGAACATTTTATTACATACGATAGGGCTTCAAATGTAAACCTAAAAATTTGTGTGTGTGGTGTTTTGTTTCGGGTGAATGTATTCTGGGGCGGGGAGAGAGAGAGAGAGAGAGAGAGAGAGAGAGAGAGAGAGAGAGAGAGAGAGAGAGAGAGAGAGAGAGAGAGAGAGAGAGGAGAGAGAGAGAGAGAGAGAGAGAGCAAATATATAATTTTTCGATGTAATCACCACTGCGGTCAATGCAAATCCTCCAGCGTCGATAAAGTGTTTAGATTCCTGTAGAAAAATCGACTATGGGGTCACTATTCGGTGTGCCTGGCCCGGCTGTGAACAGTCTGTCACATAAGTCACACCGTTTTGAAACTTCCTACTGCACTCATACACTTGCTGGACTGAAAGACGTGTATTACCACACTGGACCTTCATTTGCCGATGAAGTTCTATAGGTTTCATCCTTTCACTGATTAAAGAAAACGGATAAAAGAATTCTGTTCCTCTTTGGTGCATGTCAAAAATGGGGCGACCATCTTTAAACTGGCGTTATAACGCCTGCACCGTGATGTCACGTGCTTAACCCTCTTGACATCGTTAGCAACAATATTGACAGGTGTGACAAATTAGATGATTGACAGAGGACCTAGTTTGTAGTGTTCTCTGGAGATATATCTTGAATAATAAATATACAAGATAAGGATATGGTTTAGCACGTTTTATGTCTAGAGGTCACTCAAATGAGCTAATCATTCCCGCAATAGCCTTTTTGGAGAACCACTTTTCTTTGGCTCAAACCCCCACTGTGAGACCACTATGTATCTACACAGAAATTTATAAAAGAAGTAAAAGTTCCCTCAAGACCAAAAGGAGATCTGGACTATTCGCGCCTGTACAACTGAGGATCCCTCTCACTCAACATAATGTTGCCAGTGTGCTATTCGTCCGTCACATTAGATCTTCTTTAATTATTTTGTCAGTATGACCTATATCAGTTTTGTCCAATTGCTTTGGGACTGTAGGACTCCAATATTTGTAGACAAACTCAACAATAACTGTACATTACATCTGTTGGACAAGACATCTACATGACAGTTTCTTGTCAAAAGTGGGACATACATTCACAAGGAATTGTGTACACCAGCCATTGTACAAGACTTACATCATAAGAGATACTTGACAACATCTATACAAGACTTTTCACAATATGTATAATCAACCACAGCACTTAAGACAGTCACCAGAGACAACACTTGACAGCAACTGTACAAGAACTTCACTGGGGACATGTACTTAAAACACTGATTCATTAAACGCATAATTTATTGAGTTGATGGTGAGTCGAGTGATGACCATTGTCTCATCTCCTGTCATGTCAACACTTCAATTATCGCATAGAAATGCAAAAGAAAATATGTCACACATGCATGTAGAGAAACATGATACACCACCTCCTCTTTACTCCACCAACTAATAACTAAACTCTCCTCCTCCCCTCCTCTCTAATCTCCACTACACCATTGACTTTTATCCTTTCCTCTACTGTTAATGAGGGAAAACCAAGATAAGCCATAACCTGGGGCAAGCATAGGGACCTTCTGCTCCACTGGTCTGTTTAATCCTTTTAGCACCTATGATGGTGTTGGACAGCTCAGGTTGCAGTTCTCCCCATGATGATTTTCCAAGTCAGACTAATTATCCCCTACTGTCACAGTTTGAAGAAAAGCTACAGCCTTGTCTTCCACTGGTGAGTTGACTGTTCATGAAGTTGAGACTTAGGGTTCTGTTCTACTTTTCCTGTAGAGGAAGATCTAAGATACAAATATGTCCCAGTCTTCTTTCTCCTCAGTCTATCTCACTTACTTTACCAGTCTTCATTCTGAAAACACTGTGTGAGCACCAGGCTGGAGATTAACTAATATAAGTCCTAGCCAAACAATCCATTGTCCCAGTCATTTCACCAGACGTCTTGAATGAGGTTCACCACCATAGACTTGTTGTTTAGTTCTCAGATGTCATTGATAATTATGATCACCGAAGTCTTCAGAACTCTTTTTCTCCCTTATTTATATCCAGCTGTTTGAGAGCTGAGCTGAAAGTCTCTAGGAAATTCCCATATTGTGGGTTCTAGAAGATTTCACTTATAGAGAGTTGGTTCTGGATTCTGGGACTACTGGTTAGTTTTCCCAGATGATATATGGATGGCCTCTCCACCATACTGTTCTCTGTCGATATAAAAAATGGCACAACATCTCTTTACATATGTTAAAAGATAATGTTATTATACATCAACAGACACAGATTGGGGATGGGGAGGAAAAGGATGGGTGTGGTCCAAACACACCTCTCCTTGTTTGATGATGCCGTGTATTTCACTCTGATGTACTGTGGGTGATATGTGTTCAATTCACCCTTATCTGTGGTAATCACAAGACCATATGCTGAGACAGGGTAGCTTAACACAATTACAAGCATTTTGAAGCAAGCATTGTGACATAGCGACATGGGACAGGCATTGTGAAGGGAAATGGAAAATAGGCATTTACAACTGCAATCTGCATTATGTATTATCTAATGGCATTTACCCAATTAGCAGACCAGACATCCATTCCTATGGCTGTGATGTTGGTGCATGAATGTCCTATTCCATATTCACTTACACCCCTTTTTCACCAGACTTGTCTCACAGGTACATCATCATCATCATGTGCTGTTTCCCCACTGAGTAATGTTCATGTCTACTACAGTCGGTAACAGAAGCTCAATTGCATAGCAATTGTTCACATATGCACCAAGCACATATGGAAAAACATGTTTAGTCCCTGTAAATTTGCATGAGCCATACATTATATTCAGCCAACTAAGACACAGGTTCACACACCTATGGTTCTCTTAAGAACTAGTTTATATGAATCAACCAACAGTAAAGGTACCAGTGTAATACTTCAGAGAGAAATTATATTAATTCTCTTGAGTTTATAGCCACCAGGCATCACATGGACTTAGCAATTCTGGCGTGCCATCACCGTCCTGTTTACATATGGATATTTGAAGCATCTTTCTTTCTACTAATGTGAGAGGCTACTTATCAAAGCACCAGCTCATTCACTCCAACATTCTCAGCATTTTACAAAGGAACTTATACATGTTTCATCACTCACTCCAATTCAGACTGCCATATGTTAACTCGCGAGAGCAAAGGTACAGTTGATTTAAGAATGAGTCATCCTAGGCATGAAGAATGCACAAAGGGTTTGGGTTTGCGAATTTGCATGAGTGTACTATACATTCATAAAGCATACGCAACCAGTCACAACAAGGGATTGATATGCACTTGGAGTATACAGCGTGAAAGACCTGACAGGTTTGCAGAAGCAGTGTTCAGAATACTGGCGCACAGAAGTTAGGTTTTCCACTTTCACATTTTATTCACAAAATACTCTTATATTCTTCTCTTTCGTTCACTAGGCACAACTACAACATCAAAGTATGTTTTAAAGTGGTACCTGTGGTCCAGAGAACAATATATTATTGAATCTTTAAGGGCATTGTTGGGTCATCACATCACACTAGCGACCGCTCCTGGTGAAATCCCCGCTCAAACTAATTAGATTTTAAAATATGGCCCAGGAATAGCGTGGGCTCATTACTTATTAACCAATTAAAAGGCAAGCGCATACCGCCGCACTCCCCCAACTCGTTCTAGAACATACTATTTCCAAGAATCGTCCTTCTATCTGGAAACGCCGCTTAATTAGAAAGTATTTTTATGAATGTGTCGGGCTGGAAATGGGGAGTTCTGATCCATCATGCTACAACAGGCTATAAGACAATGGCATGGTAATTGCAACTGCTATCATATTTTTAAAGTTTTCATTTGAAGATCTCTAGTACAGTTAGGATAAACGGGTTCCTCGGTAGCGTGACAGCCAGACGCTGGCCTGTCAGCCCTGTAACAATGGGATCGAGTCAGTTTCGGAGTGGACTTGTAAAATAGACCTAGGCTCTCGGGTGTGCTAAGCCTAAAATAAGTATAGGGTGTATTTTTAATGACTGTGCAGTATTTCAAAATATTGCCGGTCCAAGTTTTATATTCTCCCTCTGTAAAGTTCATGCAACATAATAGGTAAATACAAAACTTGGACCGGCAATATTTTGAAATACTGCACAGTCATTAAAGATACAACCCTGTACCAGGATATGCTTTGCGAAGAAAAGGCGGTGGACGTGATAATGACCACATCAAATAACGAGCACCGATTGGTCAATAAAAATATGCGCGTAGCACCATATACTCAAAACTCATTGGGCGTGTGAAAAATGTCGGTCATTTTACCATTACCCTTAGCCCAAAAAAAGATCAGTAGAAAAGTTATAATTAGGGCCCATCCCAACCTCAAATTAATAATCCTGTAACCAGATCAGCCACATTCCGAAAATTAATTTGAAAGGGATTGTGAGTCCATAAGAGAAAATGTGAAAAGGGACGTTACTTTTATTTATATAGGTCATCCACTATTATCATTCTCCATAACTGCAGGAATGACACACCCGGTTCATTTCATTCACATCAAACGCTTTAAGCGCTCAAGACGCATTCAGCCAAACAAGGATTCAGATAAGTAACTTTTGCATTTTTATGTAGTCTTTTTCGTGTAGTTGTCTGTCTGTTTGTCTTGTGCTGACGAAGGCTTTAGCCGCAACGTCAATTTGTTTATTGTAATCGTGTTCTAGTAAAGCTCACAATATACTTCTCGGTCTTTTTGGGTGATTCATTCATTGTCCATAACTGCAGGGTACTTTGGTGAAACACGATATTTCACTGTTATCTCCCTTCAAACATGCAGATACCCCGCAGTGCTTTCCGCTTTCTTCATGCAACTTCCCAGCTTCAAACTAGATACTGACCTCATCACCCGTAGAGCGTAGAGTGTCGATTCGTCTGTAAAAATATGGAACTGGCACCATATGCCAAGTGCTTTTCAAGAAGTATTAAAGGGTCATTTACTTGCTGTAACACTGTCTCCACACGGCTGTTGCACCCAGTTTAGAAAATCAAGTACTTGAACATGCCAGAAACTAGACATCCAACGTTGCTCTGATTCTTGAGGGAGTTTGGAGGGTGATTTTTTTTTTTTTTTTTTTTTTTGGGGGGGGGGGGGGGGGGTGTATTAAAATGTGATACAGGAATTATCTTATACTACTAATACTGCCGGTCTCTGCGGCTAAAGGCTTGCGAAAGCGATTCGAGAGCCGCTTACCTGAGTTCAAAACACAACTGCGACCGATTTGGCAGCAGATCACGTCGCGTTGGGTCTTAACGTGTTGGTATGGGAGCCGGTCGTTCAGAAAGCAATGGCAAATAACTGAATGTAAGCTTGCCAAAACATCAACGGAAGCAGTAAAATGCTGGTGTTGACAGCGATATCTTGTAAATAGGATATGCAAAAAAAAAAAAAAAAAAAATTAACAAAATACTACTACTACTACTACTACTACTACTACTACTACTACTACTACTACTACTGCTGCTGCTGCTGCTACTACTGCTACTACTGCTGCTACTGCAACTGCTACAACAACAACAACAACAATAACAACTACTACTACTACTACTACTACTACTACTACTACTACTACTACTACTACACCAACAACAATTAGTACTACTGTACTACGGCTATTGAAGGGACCTTTCTGTTTTACGCCTTAAGGCTCTGGTTGTACCCTCTGACAGGCGGGTGTCCGGCAATCTCACAATGTTAAACTCCCAGTTGTATCGTTGTCTACACCTCGCTCCTCTGTCTTCGACCACCCTCCCTGTAATGCTTTTATTTGTTTCTGTAAACTAAAAATAAACAATGTTGTCCAGAGTCAAAAGTACATGTCGACCAGAAATCGCAATCAACAAATGAATACATTGAAAGTCACCGACTTTGTGAATACTTTGGTCCCCAAAGTCAAAAATAATGGGCACTGTTCACAACAAATCTGACGTAGAAGCTCACAGCAATGCAGGGTACTGCT
Organism: Cepaea hortensis; assembly: GCA_963921405.1. Taxonomy (NCBI): domain Eukaryota; kingdom Metazoa; phylum Mollusca; class Gastropoda; order Stylommatophora; family Helicidae; genus Cepaea; species Cepaea hortensis. The sequence goes on along the minus strand of OY992879.1, from coordinate 138,651,797 downwards.
AGCACAAGGCATAACAACAGTCAACAAATTACAGAAACATTTATGAGAACATGCAACGTTCATGTGGCAAGATTAGCTTGTGAGTCGTGGACCGTTTCGGAATTACCAAAGAAGAGAATCTGAGGTTTTGAGTTTAAATGCTACAGAACAATACTTAGAATATCGTGGACCAAGAAGAGAAATACAGAAATTCTACTAGATATGAAATTGAAAGAAACCTGGTTCAGAAACTGCATACTGTCTTAGAAAGTGAAATATTTCTGCCATATTAAACACCATAGTGGCTGGGAAAGAACAACTGTGGAAGATATGGTTCCTAGAACATGGAAGATATGGTTGTTAGAACATGGAAGATATGGTTCTTAGAACATGGAAGATATGGTTCCTAGAACATGGAAGATATGGTTCCTAGTACATGGATGACATGGTTCCTAGAACATGGAAGATATGGTTCCTAGAACATGAAAGTCATGGATCCCTGAACATGGAAGACATGGTTCCTAGAACATGGATGATATGGTTCCTAGAACATGGAAGATATGGTTCCTAGAACATGGAAGATATGGTTCCTAGAACATGGAAGATATGGATCCTAGTACATGGATGACATGGTTCCTAGAACAGGGATAATATGGTTCCTAGAACATGGAAGACATGGTTCCTAGAACATGGAAGATATGGTTCCTAGAACATGGAAGATATGGTTCCTAGAACATGGAAGATATGGATCCTAGTACATGGATGACATGGTTCCTAGAACATGGAAGATATGGTTCCTAGAACATGAAAGTCATGGATCCCTGAACATGGAAGACATGGTTCCTAGAACATGGATGATATGGTTCCTAGAACATGGAAGATATGGTTCCTAGAACATGGAAGATATGGTTCCTAGAACATGGAAGATATGGATCCTAGTACATGGATGACATGGTTCCTAGAACAGGGATAATATGGTTCCTAGAACATGGAAGACATGGTTCCTAGAACATGGAAGATATGGTTCCTAGAACATGGAAGACATGGTTCCTAGAACATGGATGATATGGTTCCTAGAACATGGAAGATATGGTTCCTAGAACATGGAAGACATGGTTCCTAGAACAGGGAAGATATGGTTCATAGAACATGGAAGATATGGTTCCTAGAACATGGAATATATGGTTCCTAGAACATGGAAGATATGGTTCCTAGAACATGGAAGATATGGTTCCTAGAACATGGAAGATATGGTTCCTAGAATATGGAAGATATGGTTCCTAGAACCTGGAAGATATGGTTCCTAGAACATGGAAGACATGGTTCCTAGAACAGGGAAGACATGGTTCCTAGAACATGGAAGATATGGTTCCTAGAACAGGGAAGACTTGGTTCCTAGAACATGGAAGATATGGTTCCTAGAACATGAAAGACATGGTTCCTAGAATATGGAAGATATGGTTCCTAGAACCTGGAAGACATGGTTCCTAAAATATGAAACACATATAACATGGAAGATATGGTTCCTAGAACATGAAAGTCACGGTTCCTTGAACATCAAAGACATGTTTCCTAGAACATGAAAGATATGGTTCCTAGAACATGAAAGTCATGGTTCCTAGAACATGAAATTCATGGTTCCTAGAACATGGAAATCTTGGTTCCTAGAACATGAAAGACATGGTTCCTAGAAAATATAAGACATGGTTCCCAAAAGATGGAAGATATGGTTCCTAGAACATGAAAGTCATGGTTCCAAGAACATGAAAGGTATGGTTCCAAGAACATGAAAGGTATGGTTCCTAGAACATGGAAGGCATGGTTCCTAGAACATGAAAGACATGGTTCATAGAACATCGAAGTCATGGTTCCTATAACATGGAAGATATGGTTCCTAGAACATGGAATTCCGGGAAGGTTAACCCGGTCAACAAATGCCCGCAGAAGTCGGATGTGTCGGCCTAACGGCGCAAGAACGCAGCTCAGCTGTAAACAGGCACAACGCAATCACATCCGAAAAAAAAACTCCGGATGTACGCAGAAGAAGAAGAAGAACATGGAATTAATGGTTTTTAGAACATGAAAGGCATGGTTCCTAGAACATGGAAGATATGGATCCTAGTACATGGATGACATGGTTCCTAGAACAGGGATAATATGGTTCCTAGAACATGGAAGACATGGTTCCTAGAACATGGAAGATATGGTTCCTAGAACATGGAAGACATGGTTCCTAGAACATGGATGATATGGTTCCTAGAACATGGAAGATATGGTTCCTAGAACATGGATGATATGGTTCCTAGAACATGGATGATATGGTTCCTAGAACATGGAAGATATGGTTCCTAGAACATGGAAGACATGGTTCCTAGAACATGGATGATATGGTTCCTAGAAAATGGAAGATATGGTTCCTAGAACATGGATGATATGGTTCCTAGAACATGGAAGATATGGTTCCTAGAACATGGAAGATATGGTTCCTAGAACATGGAAGACATGGTTCCTAGAACAGGGAAGATATGGTTCATAGAACATGGAAGATATGGTTCCTAGAACATGGAATATATGGTTCATAGAACATGGAAGATATGGTTCCTAGAACATGGAAGATATGGTTCCTAGAACATGGAAGATATGGTTCCTAGAATATGGAAGATATGGTTCCTAGAACCTGGAAGATATGGTTCCTAGAACATGGAAGACATGGTTCCTAGAACAGGGAAGACATGGTTCCTAGAACATGGAAGATATGGTTCCTAGAACAGGGAAGACTTGGTTCCTAGAACATGGAAGATATGGTTCCTAGAACATGGAAGACATGGTTCCTAGAATATGGAAGATATGGTTCCTAGAACCTGGAAGACATGGTTCCTAAAATATGAAACACATATAACATGGAAGATATGGTTCCTAGAACATGAAAGTCACGGTTCCTTGAACATCAAAGACATGTTTCCTAGAACATGAAAGATATGGTTCCTAGAACATGAAAGTCATGGTTCCTAGAACATGAAATTCATGGTTCCTAGAACATGGAAATCTTGGTTCCTAGAACATGAAAGACATGGTTCCTAGAAAATATAAGACATGGTTCCCAAAAGATGGAAGATATGGTTCCTAGAACATGAAAGTCATGGTTCCAAGAACATGAAAGGTATGGTTCCAAGAACATGAAAGGTATGGTTCCTAGAACATGGAAGGCATGGTTCCTAGAACATGAAAGACATGGTTCATAGAACATCGAAGTCATGGTTCCTATAACATGGAAGATATGGTTCCTAGAACATGGAATTCCGGGAAGGTTAACCCGGTCAACAAATGCCCGCAGAAGTCGGATGTGTCGGCCTAACGGCGCAAGAACGCAGCTCAGCTGTAAACAGGCACAACGCAATCACATCCGAAAAAAAAACTCCGGATGTACGCAGAAGAAGAAGAAGAACATGGAATTAATGGTTTCTAGAACATGAAAGGCATGGTTCCTAGAACATGGAAGGCATAGTTCCTAGAACATGAAAGTCTTGGTTCCTAGAACATGCAAGGATGGTTTCTAGAACATGAAAGGCATGGTTCTTAGAACATGAAAGATATCGTTCCTAGAACGTGGAATTAATGGTTTCTAGAACATGAAAGGCATGGTTCTAGAACATGAAAGGCATGGTTCCTAGAACATGGAATTCATGGTTCCTAGAACATGGAATTCATGGTTCCTAGAACATGGAATTCATGGTTCCTAGAACATGAAAGGCATAGTTCCTAGAACATGGAATTCATGGTTCCTAGAACACGGAAGACGTGGTTCCTAGAACATGGAAGACGTGGTTCCTAGAACATGGAATTCGTGGTTCCTAGAACATGGAATTCATGGTTCCTAGAACATGAAAGGCATGGTTCCTAGAACATGGAATTCATGGTTCCTAAAACATGGAATTCATGGTTCCTAGAACATGAAAGGCATAGTTCCTAGAAGAAGTGGTAAGATCTGCTCAGCACCAAGACGGAAACGTGACTTTGAAGACCCCCCCCCCCCCACCCCTCTCCCTTCCCCTGGGCAGGACAAATACGTGAGACAGCGGAACTGACCCAGGATAGGATTGACCATCTTTCAGCCGAGTGGCAACGAGGGCGATGTTCTGCAAACGACCTCCTATTCGATGATGAACGCGTTATTGGTGTTTCATGTTGTTTAATGTCGACAGGATGTTTGACGTATCTCTTTTCGATTACTTCTATCAGCTCTTTTTTCATGGGCATCTTCTCTATCAGCTCTATAAAGTCTGTTCGTTCGTTCGTTCTCTCTCTCTCTCTCTCTCTCTCTCTCTCTCTCTCTCTCTCTCTCTCTCTCTCTCTCTCTCTCTCTCTCTTTCTTTCTTTCTCTCTATCTCTCTCTCCCCCTCTCCCCCACCCACCTCCAGACACACACACACACACACACACACGCACACACACATACACACACACACTCACACACATTTCTACTAATTTTGATGCATTTTTGTTCTGATTCATTTGCCTTCCGTTTTTTAATATCCTTTTTACGGGACATCGCTGTCAACACCAGCATTTTACTGCTGTTTGTTGATGTCTTGACAAGTTTACTTTCAGTCGTCTGAACGACCGGCTCCCATACCAATTCGTTAAAACCCATTGTGACGCAGTCTGCTGCCAAATCGGTCGCAACTGTGTTTAGAATGCAGGTAAGCGGGTTCACAAATATCTATATGTTTAGTGCTTAACATTGTCGCTTGTCTCGCAATACAACCGGAGCGAAATACAGAAAGTGTTGCAGTTCACTGTACTTTCAATGTGGAAACAGCACTTGATTGGTTGATTGAAGGTGTCCACTGAGCATTCAGGGGATATCCCGGTTGCTGTGATGTCGGTTCTTGACTCAACTCAACTCGCAATAACAACTAAAGATAACTTATTTTGACGTCACAGCGCGTGTCCTTAAAGAACCGACCGTCGTGTATGTTGATAAGCTTAATTTCCAGTTTACACTGGAATTAAGTACAGACATGCCTGGATCCACGCTAGTTGTAATTATCGCACTCGGGGATCTTGTCGTCCGGACATACGATAGTTTGTGATGGAGATATACCTGTCCATAGCACACAACCTGGGTTGAATTGTAGAGACCATGTGTTGGAAAGATCAAAGGGAAGAGAGGCAGAGGCAGACCACGAGAAATCATGCTGGATGGACTGAGATGGTGGCATGGAGGAATATCATCAGCGGAGTTGATCCAGAACAGCAAAGACCGAGATCTGTGGAGACCCATGAACGCCTGAGCCAGCTGGCAGGGCACTTAAAGATGATGATGTGTTGCCCATAAATGTGGATCTCTCTTTCGGCCTGCCTAGTTAACTCCAGAGTTAAAGTAACATCAATACATCTGGAACAAGATAAGCTGCCGGATCAGCTAAGCAATGCTTTTATAAACTGTCATTCTGTCGGAGCTTCGAACCTCGACCAATTAACAACCAAGGCTAAGGGCATGATCTGCCCTGTCATCGCATTTAGTATTTAGAATGCATTACTTCGCACCAGGATAAGGCTTGAACCCTCCCAATTGCGCTCCTCTGTCTGAAGCCGTTGGCACAATGTTGGGTGTCGGTTTGGTGAACGTCGTCCAACATTCGGCGCTAACAGAAAGCAGGTAGTACGTACTTAGTGCAACAGTAGCTCAGTCACGCCTGACCAAGACGTGACTAGGCGTAACTACTGAGATGATGGCAATTATGACTGTCCCATACGCGGTCATTGTGTGGTTATCAGGTTTTGGTTATCGCACACGCGTCACTGCTAGCCGTCATACCCTCATTGTATGATTGCGAGTGTAAACGAGTTTGTTGTACGCGAATTTCTGTGTTTCCAATTCATCGAGAGTGTATACTATTTATCATGTATTCTGTTACACACATAACGCTCGCGTTGGTGTAACGGTTACGACGTTATGCTTGCAATGACAAGAGCCGGGTCGTACGAGGGTGCTGTGCCAACTCTCGTCATATGGTACTGGATGCAAATATATATGCGTGTGTTTGTGTGTGCGTGTGTGTGCTCTCTCTCTATCTCTCTTTCTCTCTTTCTCTCTCTCTCTCTCTCTCTCTCTCTCTCTCTCTCTCTCTCTCTCTCTCTATCTCTCTCTCTCTCTCTCTCTTGGCCCTATGGCACCCCACTTGAGAAACCCTGCATTGAATAACAAAAGCACGTGCAGTTAGTTACGTGTACTGTGTAAAATCTCTTACCAGTAGCCTCGCGTGTTTCTGTGTCCTAGTCTGTAATACTCCCCCCCCCCTCCCCCCTCCTTTTCTATAAGGACTCAGTATTTCTCATGTATTTTGAAGACCTCATGATTTCCCCAACGTTCCTCGTTTACTTATGCCACAAACACCCCAGTAGTCACTGCAATGTTTCGCCATTTGCTTGGAACAATCACCTGATCTAGGTTTGGCCGTGTCCCAAGTTCTCACGCACAATTATAGATTACAATTTCAACCGTTGCAGCTGCTTGCTGTAAATTATGGACGCGACAAAGGCCTGATTCATGTTTGATATAAATATGTCTGTGAGTGTTTGCGACAATACGCTATCGTTAATAGTTTGTCTCTGCCTTTAAATATAAAGATAACGCAAATAAACAAACAACATCAGGTTATGAGCTAGAGGGCGCTGACAACATTTATGAACAACAACGTTTCGCTTTTGTTGATGCTATTTTCTCCTAGAGAACCGTATGTTCATCGTGTCCTGATCCAACATCCAATCAGCAATCGGTGCATAATTTACAGACCACGTGACACCCAGAGAGTGTCTGCCTTGTTCGTATAATTTATGAATCCAGGTCGTTGTATAACTACGCGACAACCGTGTATTACTACGCCGCTTCAGCCATAGCGTAGGTGGATAACATTTGTCTGTGTCGTTCATCCGGGGTCTCGCCGGATTGGGTGATGCTCTGAAGGACAATGGCTGAACTAAAAAAGTAAGGGAGATAAAAAGTAGAAGAATGTTTGATGACGCTTTGGGGAGAAGGAGTGAAAAAGAAACCTGGTTGGGGCTATACTAAAGAAGAGACAAGTCAAGTTGTCATGAAAAGAGTTGATGGATGACACATATGAATGTTGTGATTATCTGTTGACAATCACGAGGTGGAAGATAATGTATAAGGCAACGACTAATCGCCCTTATTTGTTAGTTGTTCACACCCCGATATATAAATGACCTAATTCATAATTATATTTAGCAAACTGATATATTATATATTTATTACATTGTGCCTCGACTTACTGGGAGAATTAACGAAATAATAGGATTATACAAAACAACATTCGTCTAGTGCTCCGTAAATAGACCAGCCCTTTGGAATGGAATGACCTGCAGCTGGTCTGTTTTCCCCCGCCATTTGCACGCACGGAATGCCCGGGCTAGCTGACCTGAAATCGTTTGCTGGCGTTCCCAACGCCGGCTGTTGACGTAAACTTTAACACGTTGGTTAAGGTGTCATGGCTGTACAAGTTTAAACGTGGATGCATTAGATGGCACCGCGTGGTAACTAAACTGTACTGAAATATTTGTAAAAATTTGTAACATTGCAAGCATCAATGGAATTCTGTTATGACACGTGGAATCAGGAACTGGCTTTTATTTATCATTTGCGTTGTTCCCCCCCCCCCCCCTCATGACCAAACGAATCTCAATTCAGTGTTTTAGTTAGCAGCTTTCAGCAGGAAATTATTTGTAGGGTTTACGACTACTGGAATATTTAAGAATCATTTACTCCTTCAAAAGCTTCCCTTTACTTTCCTAGAGTATGACGACGATTTGTTAGGGTCTCTATTTTTCTGTTATTTCTTACATATACGTTCTCATGGAGATCGCACTGGAGTCGGAAAAACAGCCCCTCCGCCAGCCTCATTACGGTATATGCATCACTTAGATACATAGGTATTGATGAGCTCTCTTAGAAGTAGAAGAAGGAAGTAGCAATTAGAGGACATTTGAGAACATAAGAATAGAAAGTGACAGCTACCAAGCAAGATTTCAAACCTTAGCTTAAAATGGCGACAGCCCCGCGTCGAAATACACTTGTCCAGCAGTGAGGTACTTTCGTCATTTGGTGGTGGCAGGTTCGAATCCCGGTTTACTAACTATAGCTTTCAGGTTTGTATATCGTCTAGTACGTCATGAAATCTTTACTTCGTTCTTTCTTCGACTTTTGTGAGCGCCAATCCGTACTCGTGTGCTTGTTTGTGAGCTGTCTTAGTGTGACGTAGTGGATGGTCTTCTGGATCGTCTCCTGAATATGTACTTTGTTAATGTTTTTTCTTTTTCTTTCTAGACTTCAACGCCAGGTTCCTGATAGTTAACTTAGGAATCAGTAATGATACGACGCCGGTCTCCCTGGCCTAGGCGTTAACGACTTTTTCTGTAGTCCCGTATATTCTCGTGAGTAACGTAACCTGCGCGAGAATCGGTAGCGGTTCTCGCCGTGTTGGTAACTTAGGGGTATGTGAGCCGGTCGCCCAGAAAGCAATAGCAAACTACAGAGCGTAATCTTGAAGTACATCAACAGCAGCTGAAAAATGATGATGTTGACTGCAACGTCCTTTAAGGGATGTGCAAAAAAAAAAAAAAAAAATGGTACGACACGAACGATGCACAGGAAAGTTACACAGAGGAGTTCCGTTAACGGGTTTCTGTTGTGCTTCCTTTCTTTTGTCTGTGTTTAGTGTCGCCTATTTACATCTGCAGCAACGAATGTCTAGCTACGATGTCCACTTGCCAAGCTAGAAGTGAACAAATAATACATTACTAGGGGCAAGAGAGTATCACTGACTTTGCCTCCTACAGCTACTAAACATTATTCGTTAATCTTCATGACTCCAGGCTCTTGTTGGGCAGCTGTTTCAGTGTGTCACCAAATAAACTCCAAGCTGTTGTTGTTGTTGTTTCTTCTTCTTCTTTGTTTGCATTCGCTCGCTTTTAACTCAAGCGTAGTCCATACACGTGCTACTACTGCTAGACCTCTGGACTGATTTTTTGCGTGTGGATTAGCTTTCCCTATTACCTGTGTCCCTCGCCATCAGGCGAACCCACACCGACTTCTAAGGAACTTGTAATTTAAGTCCCCAAGTCAAGGACGACAGGTCGACACTGTGGTTGTAAAATAGAAATTGAGATAGGTATCCCCAGTTCGTAGTTGCCCACTACTATTTGAAAACCAGAAATGGCTGGGATGACTCTCTAGTGCTGGAACAAACACATCCGGTAAGATTCCACTAATAAAAGGTGTTGAGTCAGATTTTCGAGTAAAGGGCTACAAGAGTACTGGGAGTCACTGCATTTATAGAGAACAAAGCTCAATCAGGTTAGATTGGAAGCTAGTAGTATCCCTACCATCTGCTGTCTGGATTTTCTTGTCAAATAAAGTATCACTATCACATTATTATTGAACACAGGACATACACATCACTCTGAATAACACAATGAAATAAGACTATAATCCACTAAACATTATTAAATGGGCATCACAATGTTACATAACAAATATTATACACAAGATATCTTTATTCCTAACTATCTAAAATGTGATGTCTCTGAAAACTCCAGAACACCAGGCAAAGGTTCTAGCACAATAAACTAAGGAAGATTGTCTTTGTATCCTTGGCTAAGTTAAGTTCTGATAGCACTGTTCATTTCTTGCGTAGGTATTTAAAAACAGGTTAATCTTGATTCTGTTCCTTTGTGGAAGGATAAGTGTGTGTGTGTGTGTGTGTGTGTGTGTGTGTGTGTGTGTGTGTGTGTGTGTGTATATATATTGGTTGTGTCTACTCCCGTGTGTTGCCAGGACCCATAAGGGAAGCAAAGAATAGCAACACTGCAGCCTACCACGCATGTCGTAAGAGGCGACTAAGGAGGCTTGATGGTTCCGTCGCCCTGCTAGTGAGTGGGTGCGTGGCGCGACACTGTGAGCTGTGAGTTTCTTGTGAAATGCTTTTGAATCTGCCCAAGAGATTTTGGAACGTGACTGCATGTTCGAAGCGATGGCAGATGGCTATGTCCCAGAGTTGACCGGTTTTTGCCTTATGCAGAAATGCGTGGCTGCTGGGGTTCTGGTTTGACTGCCACTGCCATCGACGATGAACTGTATTTTCGTGGACTGTGTGGGTGAACATCTAGGAAACATACAGATGGGAAAATGACTGCCGATTCCATCAGAGATGAACTGGTGTTTCGTGGGGGACTATTGTGTTGACATTCTGGCGGCGGCATTATGCACAGTGTATCTGTGCGGGCTGTTGTTTGTCGAGACTCTTGTCTTTTCCATTTTTCACATTGGGCAGTGGGGAGCGTTTTGTGTGATATTCACTGGCACAGGAACGGAGCATAATGGGAACGACCTGTTGCTGTGAAGTTGGAACTGCGACTAACTAACGAACTAACTAACTAACTAACTAACTAACTAACTAACTGGTTGTGTCTAACTGTCGTAAATGAGGTTACATGGGTTGGGCATGACACTTATCTGCATTCTTGAGTGGAATGGGCGTCCTGAGTGGCAATTATTGATGAATGGTCTTCTGCTCTTCATGGCAACACAAAGGCGAAGACTCATCCTCCACCGATGGATTCGACACTCAGTATATGAATTTTTCCAGTTTAGGAGCATCATAAGTATCACTGACCATCACACTCATCTGTTGTTATCAGCCGGACTCCAGTGTTAAAATATCCTGCCGAAATTCACCACATCTTGTCTGAATCAAATTTTTATGTTGACTCTACTAAAACAGGACTCTATCTCTAAATTATATCAATCACTTCTTGTCCCCCGCTTGGAAACAAAATGGCGGAGATAGGCAAGTAGAGAGTTCGGATATCCGGGATGTTTAATCTGCATTCCATCTTCGGCCTTGTCTGCCGTAAAATAATAAATATGTCGCCTGGCTAATGATACTACACTTGGGACTGGCGTTGGTAAAATCAACAGGCGTTTACATTAGCCCACATTCTTATATGCTCTTTGAAAATATGCTGACGGCTAATTGTTAAGTATGCAAGTTGCAAGTTAGGTACCAAAATGTCACAAACATCTTAGTGCAACAGACCGGTGCAGGGGTTAAAGCGTTTACCTCGGCATCAGCACACCGGATGTTTAAGATCGAGCTCTTATCCATTCGGCCATGCTAACCTCTCGTCTGTGTGCAGACATCGCTCTCATCACAACATACATGAAAAACTCGATCCTTAGTTAGTTAGTCAGTCGACAGATCATCCTCATTGCACATCGAACCATTCAGTCCATAAGTGCTCGGATCCCCTCTTCAGCAACAGTGGCGTCACTGGGGTTGGTGTCACCCAGTGCGGTAAACTCTTGGTGTCACCCCTCTAGACTTTCACCATGGTCTTCTTCCGAGTGTTCCTGTACCATATATAATCGCATATAGTAATGTTTGTAAAATAAGTCAAAAAGTTAATAAGGACATAAGAAAGAAAACAAATTGAACAATATAACTTCAATACTTCAGGTAAAACATAAATAAAGAACTTCGACAAACTCGGACAAAGTTAAATTTTTGTTATTTAACATTAAAATTTCTAAAATTAACAATGAACGGTAATCTTCTTCTTCTTCTTCTTCGTTCATCCAGTTTTTTTTTTTTTTATGTGATTGCGTTGTGCCTGTTTACAGCAAAGCTGCGTTCTTGCGCCGTTAGGCCGACACATCCGACTTCTGCGGGCATTTGTTGACCGGGTTAACCATCCCGGGGCAATGAACGGTTATGAAACCCGACTAGACAGAGCTATGTCTGCTTTGTCAAATTTGCAATTTTTTTATTTTGGTGTCACCCTTTAATGGTGTCACCCGGTGCGGCCCGCACCCCCCGCACCCCCCCCCCCCTAGTGACGCCCCTGCTCAGCAAATCCCGCAGCGTGTAGCGGCTAACAACACCAGTTCTGTGTTGGTTTATCAATCTTCTTTGGCTTCCTGCGTAGTGTTCTTGTTTGGCCACTCGATCCTTGTTGTGTGTTTTTTTTTTTTTTTTTTTGTTGCCTCAATATAAAATTCAATATCTCAGTAACCAACTGAGGGAAAATGATGAGATTCAGTATATAACCTTATCGTTATGTCCACCCAACAAAAATTTTTTTGTTCTGGAGATTTTACAGCAGATTTAAAAGTTAGTTTATATGCGGTATATTAATTTCGAATTAGAGATTACGTCCATGATTTTAACAGTATTACAGCTTCACCAAGAGACGTCCCGGCAAATTTTAAAATTTTCACGTGATTTCCGTTTTGAAACAAACAGCGCGAAGATTCAGAGGTGTCTCCAAATGGGGGTTCTTTAATGAAACGTGATTATATAAATAAACTAGCTGACAAGGCCCGGCTTCTGGCGGGGATCTATCTATCTATCTATCTATCTATCTATCTATCTATCTATCTATCTATCTATCTATCTATCTATCTATTTATCTATCTATCTATCTATCTATCTATCTATCTATCTATCTATCTATCTGTCTGTCTGTCTGTCTGTCTGTCTGTCTGTCTGTCTGTCTGTCTGTCTGTCTGTCTGTCTGTCTGTCTGTCTGCCTGTCTGTCCGTCCGTCCGTCCGTCCGTCCGTCCGTCCGTCCGTCCGTCCGTCCGTCTGTCTGTCTGTCTGTCTATCTATCTGCCTACCTGCCTGCCTGCCTGCCTGCCGGCCGGCCGACCGACCGACCGACCGATATCTATCTATCTATCTATCTATCTATCTATCTATCTATCTATCTATCTATCTGTCTGTCTGTCTGTCTGTCTGTCTGTCTGTCTGTCTGTCTGTCTGTCTGTCTGTCTGTCTGTCTGTCCGTCCGTCCGTCCGTCCGTCCGTCCGTCCGTCCGTCCGTCCGTCCGTCCGTCCGTCCGTCCGTCCGTCCGTCCGTCCGTCTATCTATCTGCCTACCTGCCTGCCTGCCTGCCTGCCGGCCGGCCGACCGACCGATATCTATCTATCTATCTATCTATCTATCTATCTATCTATCTATCTATCTATCTATCTGTCTGTCTGTCTGTCTGTCTGTCTGTCTGTCTGTCTGTCTGTCTGTCTGTCTGTCTGTCTGTCTGCCTACCCGCCCGTCCGCCTGCCTGCCTGTCTGCCTGCTTATCTATCTATCTATCTATCTATCTATCTATCTATCTATCTATCTATCTATCTATCTATCTATCTATCTATCTATCTATCTATCTGTCTGCCTGCCTGCCTGCCTGCCCGCCCGCCCGCCCGCCTGCCTGCCTGCTTATCTATCTATCTATCTATCTATCTATCTATCTATCTATCTATCTATCTATCTATCTGCCTACCTGGCTGCCTGCTCGCCCGCCTGCCTGCCCGCCTGCTTATCTATCTATCTATCTATCTATCTATCTATCTATCTATCTATCTATCTATCTATCTATCTATCTATCTATCTATCTATCTATCTATCTATCTATCTATCTATCTATCTATCTATCTTTCTATCTATCTATCTATCTATCTATCTATCTATCTATCTATCTATCTATCTGCCTACCTGCTTGCCTGCCGGCCGGCCGACCCACCCACCCACCCACCCAGTCAGCCAGCCAGCCAGCCAGCCAGCCATCCACCCACCCACCTACCTTTCTGCCTACCTACCTACCTACCTACCTACCTACCTACCTACCTGTCTGTCTGTCTGTCTGTCTGTCTGTCTGTCTGTCTGTCTGTCTGTCCGCGCTATTAAGTAATGATAAAAGTTACTGGAAAAAACGTCACGACCATGTGTTGAAAGAGGAAGAGGACTATTGGAGAAAGGATGGATTGAAGGTTGTATGTTCGATTCCGGGCCGCGTCCTTCATTTCAAGAGTGCATTTTTTTTCGGACACTCCCGAGTGTCGTCGCTGGAGCTACGGAGTTCGTGCTTTGTGCGACGCTTTCCGCGCTGCGGAAAGAAACTTAGCCATATGGGATAAAAACCCGGTGCAATGCAGCCGACCCTGTCGATTGTAAGCTACTTCTTTCATTGCACCCACTCCCATACGAATCCGGATACGCCTTTGTTTGTCATCTGAATTTGCAGGTCCCAATTACCGTAAACATAACTTTTTTAGCGAGAAATCACTAGTTGTTAAGCAAAACATCAAAGGAATGTCGCCGCTTTCAATGATTTAAGTTGTTTTTGGACCTATCAAAGACATATTCCTTGGGTGGGGGTAAATATAAGACGGCTGGAAAAATTTCATAACGATGCAACAGACAGTTTTCAAAATAATTGATCGTGAATGAAGTCAAACAAATACTCCACTTCCTCCAGCATGATGATGCCTACGGTGTCTAACTTCTCGTATCAAGCGTGAATATGAGATGCCTACGATATCTTTAATATCTTGTATCAAGCCCAGGCCAAATGTATTGCTTTGTGTGCGTCATATCCCGTGTTTAATCTCCGTTGCGAAGTGGTCAAGCCGTTTGCCTCGCGCTCCGAAGATTGTGGGTTAGATTCTTTCCGCCACGAGTGCGTTTTTCATTGAGACTCCTGTGGGTCGTCGCTGGAGCTACGGAGTTCGGCTTTGCGGGACGCTTTCGGCAGGCCATTCTGCGGAAAGAGACTGAGCCGTATAGGAACAAACCCGGGGCAATGAAGTTGATCCTATCGGTTAATTATTAAATGTGCCCTAGATGTTTTCTACCCCTCGATCCTTCGTGTTCTTGATCTGTCTCTGGGCCTATATCCGGATCTGTTTGTGGTATACTCTCATCGATAACCGGCGCTGGGGATAGGGTAAAGTGAGACGCGCAGCTTCATAACCCCCCGACACACTAAGTCGACGGTTGGAAATGAGCTGCGGCCGATTTGGAAGTAGGCTGCTTTGTGTTGAGTTCCATAGTGTAAAGGGTCGGCCATTCAGACAGCAATGACAGACTAGTGAACTAATATTGCCAAGTAAATCACACACAGCCGAAAATGCCGAGATTGATTGCATCGTCATGTAACGGATATGGAAGTAATTGTTTAACTATTGTCGATAGTTAAACAGATGTCTGGTTTGGCTTTCCATCTCCTTTACCCGCTCCGTGGCGTAGGCGTTACGGACGCTGTGGGCGATTTGGCAGCAGATCGCCTTACATTGGTCTTTTGTAAAATGGTATGGGTGCCGGTCGTCCAGAAAGGAATAACAAGCTATAGATAGTAAATTTGCCGAGGAATCATGAACAGCTAAACAACGCTGGGGGTGACTGCTACGTCCTGTATATGTTATGCGACAACAACTAATCAGATGTCGTTCTCATAGTTTAATCAGAATACTTGATTTGTTGTATCTCGTTGACACAAATTGATTGATTGATTGATCTAGGAACCGACATCACAGCATTCGGGGCATTCCCATGGGAGCTTCGTCCCCATCCTCAGCAGCCAGCGAAGAGTTCCAACACCAATAGGACCAGTAGCAATCTGATTATATGTCCTTCTCGCCTTTCCTCTGAGCGTCGAGCGTCGGCTCGGTGATACAAATACACCATCCTAATCCAGTGGTATTTCTGAAGACGTGTGGTTTTATGTCTGGCTAATGGTTTTACGGCAGAATGAAACCACATGAAGAATCCGGTAGATTCTTGTGTGTGATTTATTTAAGGGAGAGGACGAGTGCATAAGGGCGTGAAGCAGATGGAGAAAAAAAAAACCATTCCCCTTCCCTCCACAGAGAGGGAAAAAGAGAGAGAGAGAGAGAGAGAGAGAGAGAGAGAGGGGGGGAGGAATATAGCGAGAGACATGGAGAGATACATATAGAAAGAGATATAGAGGCAGAGAGAAAGTGGGAGAGAGGTGAACAAGCAGACAGGCAGACAGAGGCATAAAGACAAAGAGAGAAGAGAAAAAACGAGAGAGCAAGAGAAGGACGGACACATGCAGACAGACAGACAGAAGCACTGCGAAAGAGAGAGAGAAGAGAAAAAGATGCAGAAAAAGAGATTGAGGCAGACAGACAAAGGCATAGATTAAAAGTTAGAGAAGAAAGAAAAAAAGAGAGGGGGCAGGGAGATAAACAATAGATATAAACAGAGAGTGGCATAGTGAAAGTGAGAGGGGTGATATATATATATATATATATAGAGAGAGAGAGAGAGAGAGAGAGAGAGAGAGAGAGAAGAGAGAGAGAGAGAGAGAGAGAGAGAGAGAGAGAGAAAAATAAGTACGTTGTTATAAAAAGCACCGTGTTGGGCATTGACAAATGAATATACACAAAATACACAATTTTAATCACCCCCCCCCCCCCCCGCCCTCCCTTCACCAAGGTCTTTTTAACTGATTCAGCGCCAAACAAAAAGGTGGGTTTAGAACCAACATGGTGCACAATCAAATGAAAAAGTTTTATAATGTAAATTTCCATTCTCTGGCCATTAAAATTGTGGAAAATACTACGAAATGAAACAAATAACAGGATGGCTAGTATGGCGATATATCGTCCTCCTGCTAAATGGGAAGTAACATTTGGTGATATACAATCCTTTGGCAGAGAATAAGTTAATTCTCCGCCTTTGATCTATAGGAGGAGACTGGGGCACTTATGAAAGCATCCGTTCACAATAAAAGTAATCCTTGGCAAGTCAAACCACATCAAACCACTTAATACAAAAGTGCATTCAGGTAGGTTGATTAACGGAGGTTTTCTTTCCATGGCCTTTGTGAACTGACAAACAAATATCGATCTACAAAATCGACACAAGAGATAAATTGTACGCCTATTTAAGTGGTAATTTCCAAAAGATGGAGGGACAGATACAGACTTTAAATTAGGAACGCAAAATGCAGGAGGGACTTTCCTAGCACTAAAAAAATTTATAGAAATTAAAAGAAATTAAAAATCGTGTCAAAATTAGAATTAAAACAAAAAAGTTAGTTGCATATACTTTTACATGACGTCGCAGTCAACCACGGTATTATTTATTTATTTATTTATTTATTTATTTGGCTGTTTGTGATTTCTTGGCAAGTTTGCGTTCAATAGTTTGCCATTTCTGTCTGAACGACCGGCATGCATACCGTTGTATGAAAACCAGCGCAAGGCAGCCTGCTTCCAGATCACCCACAGCTGTTATTAGAATACGGTATACGGGATTGCGAATTGCGTTCGTAACCACTTAGCCACAGGGAAATTTAGAATATTTAACTCTAAATCGGTACCATAAAAATGGACAGACAAGTATCTCTTTCCCTCCTCCAGTCTAAAGGACACCCTTAAGCAAGGTTGAGTACCCGTTTAGGAACCCCCCTTCCCCATGTCTCCCGGAACAGGAAAACGTTAAACCATGCGAGAAGGTTGTTTATAGAACTCGAGGGCAGCCGACAGATGGTTGTTGGTTATAGTCTAAAGTTTCATGACCGCAGGCAGATGATCTCTTTATGGAGACAATGGCTACAGTCAACGACCAGTATGGTCACTGCCAAGAAGGAAGGCAATGGCAAACTACCTTCTGTTTTATATGACTCACAGGAGGTCAGATTGGCCAATTGGATAAGCGCTCTCGATCTTAAACTTGGCTGATGCCATGGTAGCGGGTTCAACCTCTACACCAGTCAATTGGGCTGAAATGTTGACTTCTCGCCCTTGACTTGAGGACGTAACTTACAAGTACCTCAGAAGTAGAAGTGGTGGCGAGGGACACTGGTAATAGAGAAAGCTAAAATCAGTCCAGTACACTAGAAGTAATTAAACGCGTATGGGCTACGCTTGAGGTCAAAGCGAGCGAACGAAAAACAACAACGTATGCTATGCATATCATGTCTTTTCACAATTTATTTAAGGCAGTGGAAAGACATGATAAACAACACCACGGATTAGAAGACGACGACAACGACGACGAAGAAGAAGAAGAAGAAGAAGAAGAAGAAGAAGAAGAAGAAGAAGAAGAAGAAGAAGAAGAAGAAGAAGAAGAAGAAGAAGAAGAAGAAGAAATCTCCGTGGCCAAGTGGTCAAGCCGTTTGAGTCGGGCGCCGATGGTTGTGGGTTCGATTCCAGGCCACGTTCGTGCTTTGTGCGACGCTTTCCACGCTATGGAAAGAGACTGAGCCATATGGGGTAAGACCCGGTGCAATGAAGTCGAATCTGTCGGATTTTAAGCAGCTTTTTTAGGTTAAAGAACTGAAAAAAGTGTGTATGCAAATCAATATGCACATCTGCATAAGGCAACGTCCTAAAAATTGGGTGCCCCAAGCTTAGGGCTGATAAAAGGCGTCCAGGGCAATGCCTGGCGCGAAAGTTGAGTATATAGGAACTCTACATAACAACTCAGGGAGACTACGAGTGAGACTTTTGTAACGGCAAGGTACCCACACCAACGTGCCGTAAGGAATACACATGAGCAAGAAAATTACTAGCTAGTTTGTTAACAGGACTAGCCTAGAGGTACATACCAAATGACAAAGTCGAACACAGATGTACACTAACTGCTAGAAGCAGAACGGCCGAGGAGGACAAACTCAGGGAAGCCGCATGTAAGACTGCTATGTAAAGGAACCCGTGGAGAGACGAGCGGTATACTGTCTAAAGTAAAATCTTGGACAATCGCTCTAAACGGAAAAGCCAAAGGATCCGTACACAACGGGAATTCACGTAGAACGGTTATGTTCCTGGGTAAAATAGTGGGCGGCTTTTAGACAGTGGTCGCTGATTGTACCTGACACTTCCTTAGTGATAGATTGTACCTGATACTTCCTTAGTGATAGATTGTACCTTATACTCCATTAATATTCATACGTATTCTATTATTGACAGGTAAAGATATTGTACCCCATGTAGTGGTGATTGATAATCAAGAGAAAAATAAATTCGAAGTTGTGTTGTCTTCTACTTGATTTGTTAGACTAAGGTTCTGTAGAGCGGCTGGTGGTTATTGTAATCTGCAGTCTGTATACTGGTTGACTTGGCCTTATACCACAATACAAAGTTTAGGGCGTTGCATCATTAGTGATCATCTCTACTCCAGGAAAGACCCCCCCCCGTCTGTCTTCCTCCCACTCCTCTCTTCCATTGATCTTCCCTCTCCTTTATATCTTCTTGTTTATTCATCTCTCTCTCTCTACTTCCCACCATTTCCCTCATTCTCCTACTCCCTCTTCTTCTTCATCATCCTCTCCCCCTTCTAACAGACTATCAAAAAAGTGGCGTCGTCGGCAGGATTTTCCAATATAGACTTTGGTATGGTGATATCAAGTACAATATAAGATAGGGTCGCATATAAAGAGCTGTCGCATGCATTTCCATAGTCAATTGTTGGTAGTTAAGTAGTTGTATCTCAGTACGTGCTTGCTTAATTGGGCCTACTAGTAGTTGGTCGGTAAATCGTCTAAGCTGTCAGAAGTTTCTATTAAGTCTGTTCGGTTAGGACTCTTGTATAAGGTACATCTGAAAAACCTACTTTGCCGTAAAATACCCAAGAAGTGTCGACGCAGTGAGTCTCAACCAGCGTGTCCTGTCCCAGAGTGGCCCATTGTATGGAACACTCAAGCGACGAAAACAATAACATGGCTACCAGAAGCACACGCTCTTCTGCGTTGGCACATATTGTTGTAGGGGCGATAGCTCCGGCGTCGGGCAACATCAAATCCACTCAGAAACTGAACTGGTAAGGTATGTTATGATGCCTATCACAAAAAAACATCAGAACTTTCTGCGACTAATATGGCCCTACTGTCAGCGAATATGTACGTGAGATTCTTTCAGCAAAGCGGGCTGGTATGATGGAGGCAGCCGATAAGGCTGACCTAATAATTGACACAATAACAACAAAAGTACGCAGAGAACTAAAGCTCCGTACTTCAGTGAACAGCCCTGAAAAAATTCTATAGGGTCTAGAGGCGATGATCGGTGACAAGAGAAGCCTGCAAGAGCTAACGGCAGCATTACTTTCCATCCGTCAAGGCAACCGGGAATCGATAATCAACTTTTCCCACTAACTGCATCAAGGATTCGGAAAGGTCGTTTTGGCCCAAGAGAGACAAAACGTCTTGATCTTTCACGAAGCAATGTTGCGAGATCAGTTCGTTGCCCAGTTGACAGACGACTTGTCTTGTCAGATGATAAAAGAAAGACTGATTAGCGAACATTCAATGCCATTCCTAGCTGCAAGGGATTGTGCTACTAATTGGGCAGGTTTCAAACCTGCCCTGCAGAGGAAGTCTGCAATATTGAAGCCAGGAGCGAGAACTGAAACAACGAACAGAGACAAAGGGGTAGTGAATGAAACAACAACAATAGGCTGAGGCGAGTTCTCGCAATAGAAAAGAAACAGCACTAGAGTGTCACGTGAGCCGAAGAGTGAGGTAGAATCACCTAAGCTGGAGATAGCTCAAATCACGGTGCAACTTTCACAACTTGTGAGTGGTCAGAGACAGCCTAAAGTGATTCGTTGTAGGAGATGTGGCCGATAGGGACATGTTGAAAGAATATGTCCTAGAGATTTAAACTAGATCCCCATACAGCTAGGAGTCAGGCCTCGGCGGGGAAGTGTAATGACTCATCAATCAAGAAAATGGGTTTATGCCATAACTTGACATTAACAATGCAGGAAAGACCGTAAGGTGCATCTTAGATACCTGGTCGCAAGTGTTTACCATCACTGAAGGATGTTGTAACGACCTTTTCAGACACCATAAATTAGATTTGAATAATTATGTTCAATTAACAGCTGCTAATGGTGTTAGAATATCTTATTTAGGATATTTTATCACGCTTGTACAAATAGGGAACGATTGTGTAAATAGATGAGTGATTTTTGCGTTGAAAAATGTGGGTGGTGTCAACAACAACATACCACCTTGCGGAATTGCCGAATGTCGGTAATTATATACAATAACACAGACCAGCAGATAGTAAACCAGAAGTTGAGCTGGATTGTAAGAAGGTATGTCTGACAGGGGAAAGAAAGGCCCACATACCTGCCCGATCTCTGGCAGGTTTGCTAGTAAAATGTTATGCGAGCGTGATAGACAGAACAGTAGTGTTCAAACCCACGAAAGACCTAGATCACTGTGTGACCAAATTGGAAAGAGGCGAGTGCCAATTTCAAGTGACGATGATCTGGTTTTGTCGTGAGGCACTCAAGTTGAGGGGGGGGGGGGAGAGAGATTTGTGACGCTATAATTAATTTGACAAGACATTTTAGAGTAGTTGGGGCCTAACAAATGGAGTTATCTGCTAGTCCCGACAGTTGGGAGCAGAGACCAAGTAAGCTCCCCATTGACTTACGCAATTTTGAAGGGAGTGATTGCGAGAGAGAGAGAGAGAGAGAGAGAGAGAGAGAGAGAGAGAGAGAGAGAGAGAGAGAGAGAGAGAGAGAGAGAGAGAGATCGCGCGCAAATAGAGGAACTCCTAACGAGGTATGACACCCTCTTCGCCAAGAACGACAATGACATTGGGTATACTGACAGAGTAACACATAACTTGCTACTGACTGACGAAGTCCACATTAAAACACCCTATCGGAGAATCTATCCGCCCCCCCCCCCCCCCCCCCCGCTTTCTATCAAGAAGTAAAAGACCACCTACATGGGCTGTTAGAAAAGCAGATAATAAAGGAAAGTTGTAGTCTAAGGGTTTCTCAAATAGTACTAGTTATAAAGAAATACGGGACACTGAGACTGTGTGTAGACTACAGGGCGCTCATCTCATCTCATCTCATCATGTTCCTCTTGTACCTTGCGGTGTCGAGGTGAAGTATAAACTTCGTGAGAGTGCCCGATTATGGGCTTCGTATATCAACATTCCCATGGATTCTGCTATTCCCTCCATCCAACGTTTACGTGGTCGGCCTCTTCCTCTATTTCCATCTGGTATGTACATCATTGCTTGTTGTGGCATGCTGTTGAGTGGTAACCTACTTGCATGGCCAAACCATTTGACTTGCTGCTTTCTAATAAAATCTAGTGCTGCTTTAACCCCCACTTTAGTCCTGATTTCTTCATTTCTGATCTTATCTCTTCTTGATACGTTGAGTATTCTAAGGAATTTCATTTCATTTCTGTTGTTGTGATTTTTCTTTTCTCTTTTTCTGTCATTGTCCAGGTTTGGCATTGGTAGCACAGAGTTGGTAGGAAGATTGTGTTGTAAAGTGCTTTCTTATTAGTTATTGATACGTGTTTGTTCTTTAGTATTGGTGCCAGTTGTCCAATGAGTTGATTTGCCTTATTGCACCTATTTTCGATCTCTTCTTCTGATCTGCCATTTGATGATATTATACTTCCTAGGTACTTGAAACTCTTTACTTGCTTCAAGGGATGTTCGTTTAGGTGAATTGTTGTTGTTTGTTTGGTCTACAAGACGCTGAATGTCCAAATTAAGAAAGACGCCTATCCAACTCCCAGGGTAGACGACTATTTAGATGCGTTAGGGGGCGCAAGGCTTTTCTCGTCCCTTGATTTGGCTAGCGGCTATTATCAGGTGGCTATGAAGTCATAAGACCGAGAGAAAACAACGTTCATGACACCCTTTGCCTCTATGAATACACATGTATGACCATTGGTTTAGATAATTTAGTCAGTACCTTTCTACGCTCAGTGCAGTCCTCGACGCACGACATGATGTTCAAATTACTGCTAGTCTACTTAGATGACATCCTTGTGTGCTCGGGAGACTTTAGGGAGCACTTTGTAAAGCTGGAAGCAATATTTGATAGGAGACAAATGTTTTGTTTGAAGCTGAACCAAGCCAAATGCAATTGCTGCAAGAAAAAGGTACAGTTTCTAGGCCATACTGTGTCAGCCGAAGGCATGGGATCTATTGAAGATAAAGTGCTAGCAATTCAAATAGCTCCCATACCTAGGACACAAACCGAATTACGTTCATTCCAAGACCTTGCCAACTACTATCACTGGTTTGTACCCAAGTTTGCTTCCATGCTGGACCACTCCATGAACTGGTAGCCCAACTTAACCAACAACATACAGATCAGGCCAAAAATAAGAAGAGTCCCATCGAACAGCTTTAGTCTACAGAATGCGACGAGGCCTTAATAAACTTACATAATCCCTAACTTCGACATCATGTTAGGCTTTCCCGATTTCAAACTCCCTTTATCGTCGAGTGCTTCGCCTCATACACTGGTCTGGGTTCGGTCCTATCCTAAACCCAAGATGTTACGAAGAGAGTACTAGCTTACGCTAGTCGTACTCTCCAACCCTCTGAGGGAAATGCAAGCAGCAGTTCCAAACTGGAACTATAGTGTCTTAAGTTGGCTTTAACAGAAAAATCAGGGGATAGTTGTTATGTTCACAGGTGGAAGTGTACACAGACAACATGAATTTAACCATGTGGCACACGGCTAAACTTGGGGCAATTGAGCAAAGGTAGATTGGCCAAATGTCCATGTTCAACTACACCATAAAACACAAGCCTGGGCGAGGTAACGGTAACGCATACTATCTGTCTCGTTTTCCGCTGGACGAGCTCGAGGGAGATGGCGAAGGAGAATGCGAAATTGCTACCTGCAATTTTGCAGCAACATGCATTCCACCAGCTATAGGTTTAGTTGGCACTGTTGATGGCTTTTCAAGAAAATGTATTGATGTAAATAATGTTGATGACTTTTCAAGAAAATGTATTGATGTAAATGCTTGCTTGCTTGCTTGTGTTCGTTGGCTTGAGCTCCAACGCGAAGTCCTGTATGTCGGATGAAGGCATCCTGTTGTCCAACATCAGTGTGATGTCATACAGGACCTGAGGTTTGCGTGAGTATCCGTTGTCCCATGTCTGGCTTATTGGTGTGCAGACTGGTGGTTCCTCGCCGTACAGGCAGACACTCTCCGACTTCGGAGGAATCGGCGATCCTATTGACTTTAGCCAGGACCCCGAAGGGACCTGTTGCCCAGGACACTCGACGAGGACGCGTCAATAGGTTTTGGCCAGTATATAACCCGGCCCTGGTGCCTTAGAAACACCCCTTTATACCTATTATATCAGACAGTTATTAGTTCCTTTTATTCTTGCTCTCCCAGACATTTATGAGTTCCCTTTATTTCTACTCTCTCAGACAGTTATTAGTTTCCTTAATTCAGGCACTCTCAGAAAGTTAATAGTTCCTTTTTTTCCGGCACTCTCAGACAGTTAAGTATTCCCTTTATTTCTGCACTGTCAGACAGTTATTAGTTCCCTTTATTCCAGCGATTATTGTTCTGATCTCTTCAAGGCATGTCCCATCAGATGCTATAAGTGTTCCGGGATAGTTGTACCGAGTCACTTGTATATTACATTGTGGTATTTCTGCATTCCCAGTGACGACCATAATCTGTGTCTTCGTACAATTTAACTCTAACACTATGTTGTTCACTGGCAACTAACTATACATGTTATATTTTATTCATAACATTGGCCGCGTCAGGGCTGTTTGGGATCGTGTGCATATTGTAGAAGAACAGATAGATATCATTATCCGAAGAGAGTGGTGCTGCAGGGAGTGACAAGAGGATCTGGTCGACACTCAGTACTCCGAGGAAAGGAAAGACGGGCAAATAGTGATACTGCTACTTTTTTTTTTTTTTTTTTATACAGCTACATTTTTTGTTGTTGCATACTACTACTTTTTTTCCATATCCTTTTTACAAGACATCGCTGTCAACGCCATAATTTTACTGCTGTTACTGATGTCTTGGCAAGTTAACGTTGAGTAGTTTGTTATAGCTTTCTGAACGACCGGCTCCCAACTCGTTAAAACCCAGCGCAACGTGGTCTGCTGCCAAATCGGTCGCAGATGTGTTTCGAAAGCGGGTAAGCGCGCTTACGAATCGCGTCCTTAAGTCCTTCGCCACAGGGACCAGCGATACTGCTATTGGTATTAACACATTGAGACTTTTCACTGGCTGTTGAAGATGAGGAAGGAGCACGTTTGGGAGTGTCCATACAGCTGATATTTGAATGCGGTATGCACGAATACGAGTTGCGTCCGTAACGCAACAGGATGCGTCTATCTTAGAATGTTTCGGCATCTTTATGTTCTTTACACTCTCTAGGACAGTGGTTCTCAACCTTTTTTGGCCCGTGCCCCTCTTCACCATATTTTCAGAACGTCATCCCCCCCCCCCCCTTCGTATTTGCTCCCTTTAATCTCCCCTCCACTCCACCCCACCCCCGCCACTACACAGTATACATAAAAATGGAAGCTAAATTTAATAACACATACAAAAACAAGTCTAGACGTCTACATAAAACGTGATTTGCGGGTCTACTTACGTTATAAAATGGATTTCAGAAGGGCAAGAAGTACAGAAACGTAAAGTATGGTGGTAAAAAACAATATAAAGTAATCGGTTCTAGTATTAACGGGATCTTGAAATAATCTTAATTCCCCCCCCCCCCTCCCATGGAAAGCCTAAAATTCCCCCTTGGAGGGGGAGGGGGAATTCCCCACCGGTTGAGAACCACTGCTCTAGGGGAACAGGCTCACCTATATCGTGACTACAGGTGTCTTTCTCCTGCGGTGCATCCGAACCCTGTATGTCAGCTTCAAGACGTATGTTCACCGCTGATTGCAAACATCCAACAAATTCGAACATCCCAGGAATGCCATGACAGTTACCATTGTCTCGATAAGAAAACCACCAAGCACACAATGCATCGTGATCTGCTTACTTCTCACGGCGCCTTTTGACTTGGCCCGGAGTAGGCCAAACTCTTACAACCTGCCGTTTACCACTCGTCTCCGTCTCCACATTCGCCATACCACGACCGACGCCCTTGTGTCTTTCTGCCGTTTTTCTGCAGTGTTGCAATTTCGCTGCATGTTTGACCTACTGTAACTAATATAACAACCTATAATCTAAATATGCTATATTTCTGTTATGAAAGTACATATCTTATGCTGCCTTTTCTCGCATTCTGTCATCAGCTGAAGGATCTTCATTCCTGCTTGTACCCAGGGCGCAAGTCAGCTCTTCCTCTGGGTGGGCCGTTTTAATTCTGTGTGGATTTTTTTTTTAGAAAAACCATTTAGGTGATACATTTTTGGCTGTGCGGGATACTTTCAACATTCTTTGATAAAATCCCATGCCTGCGGTATCAAGTGATTTTTGTTTTGTTGGTTTACCAATTGTCGATGATTTAAAGCCATGTGTTAACCATGGTTTTCAAAATAATGTATCCCTTTGGTGAATTTAAACACAGAGCCATAAACAAAACATTGTAAAATTTATTGCCAGGCATATTTCGCGGCTTCTCGTCAGTTGCATACTTCAGAGAATCAGATGAAGTGGAAAAACAAATAATACTTAGGCTAAAATAACAAGCACATATAATTCAATTAGGTGCCGTCTCTACAATGAAGGTTGGTTGCAATGGATCGCCAACACTCTCTGTCTCTCGCCTTGATTGCATAATATATTCTGTCAGATTGATGTTCGTCCATCTTTTGATGTTATCTTCCCACTTGTATCGTTGTCTGCCTCTTGCTCGCTTGCCCTCAACCTTGCCCTCCAGTATGGTTTTTATAATAGTATTATGTCTTTTAACGACCACATAACATAGTCGTTGATACTGTTCCAAGGTCTAGAAAGTTAGCCCATAAATGGTTGTTTGTAAAAGTTAATTGCATATTCTCTTAGAGGAATTCGCAGTCAACCCTATCATTTTTGGGTGTTCGTGATTTCTTAGGCAATTGTTACGTTCAGTATTTTGTTATTGCTTTCTAGATGTTTCATGTAACATGCCAGAATTCTTTTTATAACTTCCAATGACAGGTACTTGTATCAGATTTTCACACACGTTCGCACACACATGAATACATAATCATACGCACACACAACCCATTCATGGTGTCGGATGAAGTCATACGCTGTATTTACAAACACACTGGTGAGTCACAGCAAGCATTAAGCTGGAGCTGTGACAAATTTGGTAGGTTAAGCGTGAATGAAACCTGCCAAATGTGTACTGTCATTATACCGCCGTTAAATCATTGAATGAACCTGAATATTGCGTGTAGTTAGAAAGTAGTCCCTCTAGTGACTAGTAACGTCAGCTTATAAAGTAGTTCCCTTGTGGAATTGTTAGAATGAACATACATTAGAATATACACTTAATCGATGAGGGCACGGCAATGTACCGTGTGTGCTTGGGGTAACTAGAGCGGAACGACTATGCTTTTAGCGTTGATCAAATGCTCGGCCTAGCGTGAGAGTGTCTGAATGCAGCTGTTGCAAATGCAACCAAAGAGGAGAAAATCATCTATTACTGTTTAGGTTATCTTGAGGCTTATTGTTTTATTTATTTAATGTGTGTGTGTGTGTGCGCGTGCGTGTGTGTGTGTGCGTGTGTGCGTGCGTGCGTTCACTCTTTTTGAACTCAAGCGTAGTCCATAAACAAGCGACTACTTCTAATGCACTGGACTGATTTTTGCGTAGGGATTAGCTTTCCCTATCACCAGTGTCCCTTGCCATCTCGCAAACCCACTCCGGCTTCTGGGGTGCTTGAAGCTTATAATAGTGATCAATTACACACGTTGAAAGATGTGTACTTTCATAACAGAAATATAGCATATAAGATTATAGGTTGTGTATATTAGTTACAGTAGGTCAAACATGCGGTGAAATTGTAACAAGTAATGGAACCTTTTACACATCTTGAGCACATTGGGCACAGGGTGCCTGACCTATGTTTTAAGACCAATGGACACTGGGTGGGTGATGTGGTCAGTGCCACGCCGAGCGTGTTTACTTCTCAAGTCATTTTCTGGCACCAATTGTAGATCGGATTGACCTGGCAAGTCAATTTAAAACAAAAAAATAGCCTCAATCTGGGTTCGACCTGATGACTACTAGTCCGACAAGCGAATATCTATCCAATACGCTACCTCGGCCATCAAAGGCAGTTAACACCAGGATAAATAAACTTCTTCTTCTCCTTCTCCAGAAGAAGAATAAGTAGAAGACGAAGAAGAAAAACAAGAAGGGGGAGGAGGAGGAGGAGGAGGAAGAAGAAGAAGAAGAAGAAGAAGAAGAAGAAGAAGAAGAAGAAGAAGAAGAAGAAGAAGTAAAAAAGAAGAAGAAGAAGAAGAAGAAGAAGAAGAAGAAGAAGAAGAAGAAGAAGAAGAAGAAGAAGCAGAAGAAGAAGAAGAAGAAGAATAAAGGAGAAGAAGAAAATTTACGAGAGGGATGAATAATAATAATAATAATAATAATAATAATAATAATAATAATAATAATAATAATAATGATGATGATGATGATGATGATGATGATGATGATGATGATGATGATGATGAGAAACATTTCGGGGGGGGGGGGGGGGTTAAAGTGATACACCAAAGCAGGCTGTGGTTCTATACATCATCCTCTTCGTCACTATTAACGCCATTTTCTTTATAATCACTATCATTATTTTCTTTATCCATTTTCTGTATCACCACCAACAATATCATTTTATTTATCATCACCATCATTATAATTTTCTTTGTCATCACCATCATCACAGCCCATATGATATTGATAACAGAGACAAAACAGGCATAATAAAAACACAGAAACGAACAACAGGACGGGTCGGAGACAGCATAACTTAAGCAGACAAGACAGGTCAGAGCTGTGACCTATTTACCTGGCGTTAAACGCACGTAAACACGGCCATAACGTTACCGATATTACTGAGGCCTGGTAGTGGGGTCTTGATGTCTGTACAAGAAGAAATGACACCTGATGAACTGGCAGTATAAGCTAGAGATATCTTGATAACTGCAGCCAAAGATTTAATTCCGACCAAGAAAAAGCAACTTAAGCCATGGATTACATCAGACACATTAGAATTAATAAAACAACGAAGGGAACTTTAACAGAAAGGACGTGAATCCGATAACAGCAGGATGAAGTATAAATCTTTAACTCGAGAAATAAGAAAGAACACAAGAAAGGACAAAAATCAATATATACAAGATTGCTGTACCAGAATAGAGCAATATCATAAGACTGGAAGAGATTATGAAATGTTCAAAGAAATGAAGTTATTGACAAGAAATGTTCAACCTCAATTGAATGTTATCTGTGACAAGATGGGAAATACCTTAACAGAATCTAGACAAATTCTAGAAAGATGGCGGGAGTACTGCAGTGGAATGTATGATATGAGTGTCAGTGAGGATATGAATGAGATACATGAACCAATGGCAGCAGAGACAGAACCTGAACCCTCATTAGATGAAATTGCTTGGGCTATAAAGAACCTGAAGAATGGTAAATCACCTGGATGTGATGAGATACCAGCTGAACTAATTAAAGCGGGAGGAGAAGAAAGCATACACATATATCATGCATTATGTACAAAGATTTGGAAATATGGTATATGGCCACAAGATTGGAAGAGAACTATCTTCATTCCAATACCAAAAAAGGGCAACCTGAAATTATGCACCAACTATAGAACTGTTGCCCTGATCAGTCATGCAAGTAAAATTCTACTAAAAATCATAATGGGAAGACTTCGTAAGAAAATAGAAGAAGAGATTAATGTAGTTCAAGCTGGATTTAGACAAGGAAGAGGAACAAGAGATCACATATTCAACATGCGTTTAATAATAGAGAAGTGCAGAGAATTTAATGTAAACCTATTCTCATGTTTTGTGGATTATTCAAAGGCATTTGACTGTGTACAAGATCAGAAACTTTGGGAAATCATGAGGAATATGGGCTTTCCATCACATGTAGTACAACTCATAAAAATGCTCTATCTAGACCAACAAGCAGCAGTTAGAATAGATGGCGAGGCATCAGATTGGTTTGACATCAAGCAAGGAGTCCGTCAGGGCTGCGTGCTGTCACCCTATTTGTTTAACCTGTACGCCGAAAATATAATGAGAAATGTAAGAGATGATATAAACAGGGAGCTATATGATGCCCTAAATATTGGCGGTCATGACATACCGGAGATTCGATATGCTGATGATACAGTATTACTATCCACAACACAGAATGGCATAGAAAACCTAATAGCTTCAACCCAATTGAATAGTGAAAATCACAACTTATATCTTAACATCCATCCATCCATCATGTGCCATGCCGGTAAGCGTGGGCGGTCATGTTCTGCCATCTCACCCGATCACCAGAGTCGTGGATCAGCTCCGTGTTTCTGTCTCGACTATGCCACAAGGCCAAGCCATCCAGGTACTTGCTTCTAGGTCTTCCCCTTGGTCTGTTCCCCTCGATCTTACCAGTTGTCACCAAATTCTCCAATCCATTTCTTCTCATAACATGTCCAAAAAATTTTGACTGTCTACGTCTAATTTCTCTAATCAATTTACGATCTTCATTTGTTTCTTGAAGGACTTGTTCATTGGTCTTTCTGGCTGTCCATGGTATTCTTTGCATTTTCCTCAGAAACCACATCTCTACAGCCATCAGATGTTTTTCAGCCTGACTGCTCATTGTCCACGCTTCACATCCATACAAAAGTACAGGCTCAATGTAGCATCTCAACACTCTCTTTCTCGTTTCAATTGACATCTTTTTATTGGTCAATATGTTTTTCATCTTGCTAAAGGCTACTTTTGCCATGGCGATTCTTGTTCTAATCTCTTCAAGGCATCTCCCATCAGGTGTTATTACTGTTCCGAGATAATTGTACCTGCTCACTTGTTGAAGAATATTCCCATTTACTTGTATATTACATTGTGGTATTTCGTCCTTCCTAGTGACGACCATAATCTGTGTCTTTTTACAATTTAATTCTAACCCTAGTTGTTCACTGTGTGTCACAATCGCATCTACTAAATTTTGCAGGTCCTGTTCATTGTCTGCAATCAAGACTGTATCATCTGCATATCTAATGTTATTGATGCATCGTCCCCCAATGTTGATTCCTTCCATATCTTCAATATTTCTGAAAATACTTTCACTGTACAGGGAAAACAGATCTGGAGACATTACACATCCCTGTCTCACACCCCTTTTAATAGGCTGATATTGGCTTACTTCATTATCAACTCTTATGGCAGCTTGTTGTTTCCAATATATCTTAACATAGCAAAAACAAAGATAATTCATACAGATAAAACTACTATGGAGAAAGAAATATACATTAATGGGGAAAAATTGGCGATAGTGGAAAATTTTGAATATCTTGGTTCATTGATTACCAACAACGGTGACACAATGAAAGAAATTAAACGGCGACTATCAATTGCTCTTCAAAGACTAAAACAGCTGAATAAATTATGGAGTGGGACAGATAGAACTACAAAAATTACATTTTTAAGAGCATACATCTTTCCCATTGCAACATACGCCTGTGAGACATGGACACTTACTAAACAAGCTGAACAGCGCTTAAACGCCTTTGAATATAAATGTTATAGACGAGTTCTAAGAATATCTTGGGTAAAGAAAAGAACAAATGCATCCATACTTCAAGAGTTGAATATTGAAGAAGGTTGGCTATTAAAGACGATAAAACAAAGACAATTGAAATATTTTGGTCACTTGAAACGTCACGAAAGTTTGGAGATAACAATAATGGAGGGGTATATGCCTGGGAAGAGAGGAAGAGGAAGGCCAAAGAGAAGATGGGTGCAGGATGTGGCGCATGATCTCCAGATGGGTGTATCAGACGCGGGACATCTTGCTTGTGATCGAGAGGTTTTCCGGAATGTTGTTATGGGAGCGAGGTTCTGCAAAGGACATGCTACTGAATGAATGAATGGTAGTGAACTACCACACCAGGCTTAGCACGAAATGAGTGAAGTGAACTGTTGTAGTGGGAGGCAGGAAAATGGAGGTGAGATCGCTCCACCTTTACCAACCTTCCTTCCACTCCATGTTTACTAACCTTCTTCCACTCCACTTTTACCAACATTTCTCCGCTCCATGATTACCAACCTTCCTCCGCTCCACGTTTACTAACAATTCTCCACTCCACTTTTACCAACATTTTTCCGCTCCACATCTACCAACCTTCCTCTGATCCACATTAACCAACAATTCTCCGCTCCACATCTACCAACCTTCCTCTGCTCCACATTAACCAACAATTCTCCGCTCCACATCTACCAACCTTCCTCTGCTCCACGTTTACCAACATTTCTCCGCTCCACATCTACCAACCTTCCTCTGCTCCACGTTTACCAACATTTTTCCGCTCCATATCACGTATACGAACCTTCGTTCGCTCCGTCACGTTTACCAACCTTTAATCGATATATGTCACGTTTACCAACCTTCCCTGGCTCCACGTCACGTTTACCAACCTTCCGTCGCTACATGTCACGTTTACCAACATCTCATCGCTCCATGTCACGTTTACCAACCTTCCGTCGCTCCATGTCACGTTTACCAACCTTCCGTCGCTCCATGTTACATTTACCAACCTTTAGTCGCTCCATGTCACGTTTACCAACCTTCCGCCGCTCCATGTCACGTTTACCGACATCTCATCGTTCCACGTCACGTTTACCAACCTTCCTTCGCTCCATGTCAGGTTTACCAACCTTCCGTCGCTTCATGTCACGTTTACCAACCGTCCGTAGCTTTATGTCACGTTTACAAACCTTCCGTCGCTTCATGTCACGTTTACCAACCTTCCGCCGCTTCGTGTCACGTTTACCAACCTTCCGTCGCTTCATGTCACGTTTACCAACCTTTCGTCGCTCCATGTCACGTTTACCAACCTTCCGTCGCTTCATGTCACGTTTAACAACCTTTTGTCGCTTCATGTCACGTTTACCAACCTTTCATCGCTTCATGTCACGTTTAACAACCTTTCGGCACTCCATGTCACGTTTACCAACCTTCCGTCGCTTTATGTCACGTTTACCAACCTTCCGTCGCTTCATGTCACGTTTAACAACCTTTTGTCGCTTCATGTCACGTTTACCAACCTTCCGTCGCTTCATGTCACGTTTAACAACCTTTCGGCGCTCCATGTCACGTTTACTAACGTTCCGTCGCTCCATGTCACGTTTACCAACCCCTCCTTCGCTCCACGTCTTCCAACCCTTCTCCTTTTTCTGCGGTCCTCTTTCGATGTAATGTAAACAGTATAAAATAACACGCATTATTGCAGATGTACAGAACACAATTACGTCTTCAAAAAAAACAAAAAAACAACAACAACAACGGTTTAAAGGCAAGAGGCTCGGCTTCATTGCACCCGGTTTATCCCATATGGTTCGATCTAGTTCCGCAGGATGACCTGCCGAAAGCGTCGCACAAAGCACTTCATCTTATTTCATATTGTTTACATTTCTACAGCGTCATGCACAGACAGAAAAACCAGTGACCAAGTCCTACAAGAAACAAATGGAAACCGTAAACTGATTAGAGAAATTAGACGTAGGCAGTCACATTATTCGAACACGTTATGAGAAGAAATGACTTGGAGAACTTGGTGAGAACAGGTAAGATTTGGGGGAAAGAACCAGGGGAAGGCAGAGAAGTCAATACCTGGATGGCTTGGCCAGGTGTTATGGTCGAGACAAGAACACAGAGCTGATCCACGACTATGGTGATCGAGTTAGATGGCGAAACATGACCTCCCACCTTATCGTCATGGCACATGATGATGATGATTCCACAGCGTTACCGCAGTTCCAGAAATTTTATTTTCTTTGGAGGGAAGTGCGTCACGTCTAGTTAATCACGTGACAGGTCGGTGTGTCCAGTGGCGGACTGGCCATGGGGGGTCAGCTGGCTTGGTGGCACATGAACCCTGATGAGGTGGGTCCCCTTAAATGTTAGACAGTAATAAAAATCTGCGTGACCACTTCGCCACGGATTCTACCCAATTACAGAAAACATGACCACCATGCCGATAAACAAACAAGCAGGCCACAGAACTCCAGTAGCACGCATTCCCTATAACTCCATTGTGTTCAATCAATATTGTTGCGGGGAGGGGGAAGACATGTCTGACTTAGAAATAAGCAACCCTTCTACTTTACTAAATAATAACTTAGAGACAGGAAACTCCTAACTAGGTCAGCGTGGCCGAATGGACAATAACGCTCGATCTTAAATTTCCGGCGTGGTAGTGTCAAGGTAGTGGGTTCAAACCCTGCACCAGTGAGTTGTACTAATATGTTGACTTCTCGTCCTTGACTTGGGAACGTAAATTACAAGTACCTCAGAAGTCGGCGTGAGTTCGCCTGATGGCGAGGGATACTAGTAATACGAGAAGTTAATCCGCATGCAAATATCAGTCTAGTACAGTTGTTCTCAACCGGTGGGGAATTCCCCCGCCCCCCCCCCCCCCCCCGAGGGGAATTTTAGGGTTTCCAGGGGGGAATTAAGATTATTTCAACATCGCGTTAATACAAGAACCGATTACTTGATATTGTTTTCCCCTTCATACTGTACAGTTCTGTACGTCTCACCCTTCTAAAATTCATTTTATGAAGTAAGTAAACCCACAAATCACGTTTTATGTGGACGTCTAGACTTGTTTTAGTATGTGCTATTAAATTTAGCTTCCATTATTACGTATACTGTGTAGGGGGCGGTATTTTAGGTAGGAAATACGAAAGGGGGGAATGAGGTTCTGAAAATATGAAGGGGGGAACGGGCCAAAAAAGGTTGAGAACCACTGGTCTAGTACATTCCCAAAAGTAGCAACTACCATAAATAGTAGTACGTGTATGGACTACGTTTGATTTCAAAGCGAGCGAAAAAAACAAGACAGCAACAATCCTATATTAAATAATCGAAGACTGACGTCTGTCAACACAGAATACTTTCGTGTATGTAAACTCATCATCTGGCGTAGGCGTTCATGGCTCTCCACAGATCTCGGTCTTTGGTGTTCTGGATCAACTCTGCTAGTGATATTCCTCCATGCCACCGTCTCAATCCGTCCAGCATCCTTTCTCTTGGTCTGCCTCCGCCTCTCTTCCCCTCGATCTTTCCAATTATCACGATGTTCTCCAATGCCTCTCTTCTCATCACATGACCAAAGTAAGCTGTTTGTCTCTTACTTATTGCTGAATATAATTTTATAGTTTCATTAGCCTTCTCCGCTCCACATCTACCAACCTTCCTCTGCTCCACGTTTTAATTAACAACAGAAATGCATCAAACATACAGCAAGTCAGAAATTATAGAGGAGCTGAGTGCCACAGTGACCACTTCCTCGTTGGAGCAAAATTTAAAATAAAACTTAAGAGAGCTTTCTATACTAAATTACAAAGATTACACCCAACATATAACAGAGAAAAACTGCAAGACATTACAGTCAAAGAGAAATTTACAGATGAAATAAAATGTAAACTTGAAACTCTGCAAAACCCTTTGGAGGAAAGCATTGACCAAACTTGGTTGAACATCAAGAATACAATTCAGTCTACCGCAGAAGAATGTCTCGGTGTGTTAACCACGCATAGAAAGAACAGATGGTTCAATCAAAAATGTGAAGAAGCAGTCATTAGGAAGAAGAATGCCAGACATGTATGGTTAAATGACATCAATAACATCCAAAAGGAAGAGCATTATAGAAATGAATGTAAAGAGGCTACAAAAATAGTCAGACAGCAGAAGCGAGAATATATGAGTAATATAATCAAAGATATGGAAACTAATCACCAGAAAAATGAATCCAGAAAATTTTTTAAAGAACTGAAGTCAATGAAACGAGGGCACCAACAAAACACATATGGTTTAAAAGACAAAAATGGGAATATGATAAATACCAATGAGGAAATGTGCAACACATGGAAAGAATATTTTATTGAATTACTAAATTGTGAAGCTCCAAGTAACATTTTCTCACAGGAAGAGGTTCTAACATGCGAACCACAAATTGAAGAACCTACATTTGAAGAAATCCTATATGTAATCACACGACTTAAAAACAATAAGGCAACTGGGACTGATGGAATTGCTGCTGAATTTATAAAGGCAGGTGGCCATGCATTACATCTAAAGCTATACGAACTAATAATAAAAATCTGGAGGACAGAAGAATTACCCCATGACTGGAAAGAGTCATTATTGATACCTATCTTTAAGAAAGGAGACAAGTTCCAATGTGGAAATTATAGAGGAATATCACTACTGTCCACAAGCTATAAGATACTATCCGCAGTATTACTAAATAGACTAAAACCATATTCAGAAGACATATTAGGTGACTACCAGGCGGGTTTTAGACAAAACAGATCAACAATAGATCAGATATTTATCTTACGACAAATAGCCGAGAAACATTGGGAATATAAAAGAGATCTCCATAACATTTTTGTGGATTTTAAAAAGGCTTATGATAGTGTCCATAGGAATAGTCTATGGAATGCTATGCAGGAATTTGGAATACCGAGGAAGTTAATCAACATGACCAGACTATGCATGGAAGATACTTATAATATAGTAACATATAAAGGCAGGAAATCAGACCCCTTCCAAATAACATCTGGCTTGAAACAGGGTGATGCACTATCGCCGCTACTCTTCAATCTGGCTCTAGAGAAAGTTGTAAGGAAGGTAAAGGAGGAATGTGATATTGGAGGAACATCCAAGCTGCTTGGTTATGCAGATGATATAGATATTATAGGGCAAAGTGAACAAAAGACATTGGAAATATTGACTCACTTAAAGGAAAAAGCCCAACAGATGGGGTTGGTTATCAACCAAGATAAGACAGAATATATGGTAATTTCAAGAGACGGAATGGCTAGAAACTCTGGCCACATACAAATAGATAATATGACCATTAAAAGAACGGAAACATACAAATACCTGGGTACGATCTTCAACTGCTCCAACATCATAAGGGAAGAAATACAAACTAGAATCAACTCTGGAAATAAGATATACTATGCACTACAACATCTACTAAAATCAAAGGCGCTATCTCGTAACACCAAAATCACAATATACAAAACACTGATCAGACCAGTTGTGCTGTATGGCTCTGAAACCTGGAGTACAACGAAAGGAGACGAAGCCTTGTTACAAACCTTTGAGAACAAAATTTTAAGACGCATCTTTGGACCCATTAGGGATACACAAAGTGGAGAGTGGAAAAGAAGAAGTAACAAAGACATTTATGATCTGTTTAAGTCCCCGCTAATCACTGGTATCATGAAGGCTAATAGACTACAATGGCTGGGGCATATAGAAAGAATGGAAGATAATAGGGAAACAAAACTCGCTTACACTCAGGAAATAAATGACCGTAGACCCCGAGGTAGACCAAGAAGGCGGTGGAGAGATAATACATGTACAGACCTACAAGCACTTGGAATCAACGACTGGCAAGAGAAGGTCCACCAGAGAGACGAATGGAGACGGATTGTATTTGCAGCAAAGAACCTCAATGGCTCGGAACGCTGAAGAAGAAGAATTAGCCTTCTAGTTTCATTAGATTTCAGGCAATCGTTGTTAGTTACTCTAGCAGTCCAAGGAATTCGCAACATTCGTCTCAGGAACCACATCTCTGTTGCTTCCAAATTCTTTCTAATTTGTCCATTTACATTTCAAGATTCACTGTCATACAGAAAAACTGGTTCTGTATAGCTTTTCAGCACGCTCTTTCTTACATTCAATAATAGTGACTTATTACATAAGATACCTTTCATTTACTAAAATGCTGTATTTGCTTGTCTTATTCTGTTCTTGTCTTCGTGGCGAAGATCTTACGGACGCGATTCGTAAGCCCTCTTACCCGAGTTTGAGACACAGCTGCGACCGATTTGGCAGCAGACCGTGTTGGGCTGGGTTTTAACGTGTTGGTATGAGAGCCAGTCGTTCATAAAGCAATGACAAATTACTACTGAACGTAAACTTGTCAAGACATCAACATCAGCAGTAAATTGCTGGTGTTGACAGCGATGTCCTGTAAAATAGGATGCATTTTTAAACAAATCTGTTCTTAGGCTGCTCCGTGGCGAAGAAATTACGGACGCTGTTCATGATCCCGCATACCAGTATCCGAAACACATCTGCGCGCGATTTGGCAGCAGACCGCGTTGCGTTGGTGTTTTACGAAATGGTATAGGTGCCGGTCGTTCAGAAAGCAATGGCAATCTACTGAACGTAAACTTGCCAAGAGATCATAACAGAAAAAAAATACGGGTGTTGACTGCAACGTCCTGTAAAGGATATGCAACTAACTTTTTAAAACATTATATTCTTAATCTCTATTGTTATAATCTGATGTTCTAATTGTCCCTGGCTGTTCAAATCTATCCAAAACACAGTTAAGAAAGAAGTATATAAGGGAACACACTGGGCAATATAAAATTGAAAATTATAGTTACCCCCACCTGGATTCGAACCTGTCACTTTCAGTTGACGAGAGCACCCCGCTGCAGGAACAAGGGTACTTCGAGACATGACAGACATCGTCTTTAAGAGCTCCTGTTATTAGCAGAATTTATCACAGTTGGAGTCTTGAAATGAGGCGAATGTCAAGGACACAAATCAGGTCAATGTCGGGCCTTGACATTGATACAGAAGTGTGTCGCAGCCATCATCGTTTTTATTCTGTCTGTGTCTTCTTTTGTGAAATGTAATATCTTCTCAGAACTACAAGTTGTCTGTTTTTGGATGCAGTCTGATGTTTACACCTTCATGTCAGCTTTGATGAATGGCTTGAAATAAATGTGTAGGAATAAGAAGAAAAAAAAATAATCAAAGAACACTGGATAAAAGGAACACAATACTGGAATAATGAAATCAAAGGGTCAATGAAGGTAAAATGAAGTAATATGATACAAGGTTAAGATACACGTTGCGAGATGAATATATTAAATACAGAATAGTCGGAACGAAGAAATGACTGAAGATGTTATTTTCAAAGTGTTAAGAATTTGACACCTCGAATAATCTGCACTTTTCTCTCTCTCTCTCTCTCTCTCTCTCTCTCTCTCTCTCTCTCTCTCTCTCTCTCTCTCTCTCTCTCTCTCTCTCTCTCTCTCTCTCTCTCCATGCATATATTATTTCGCTTATACAGGGTGTTTGCAAAGTCTCACTACACTTTTATGGTAACCAAATTTAAACACTTCTTTCTTTCGTTGATAACGCAATTCTGTTTGAAGTAAAAAGAATTTCCCCAGCAGACGACAGCCTTTCGCTGCATATTTCTTCACGATGGATTGTGGAGCACGTGTTTTGATGACATCATGTACTTCATTTTTTCAAATTTGTTCTACATACAAAGTGTAGTGAGACTTTACCAACATCCTGTCTCTTATTAAGTTACTCTTAAAAAGCAACATGAACAACAAGATGTGCATTTTTAACACTTGGAAATCGTGCACAAAATCATTACCACGTGACTAATTAATATTGCTTGCTTGCTTGTGTTCGTTGGCTTGAGCTCCAACGCAAAGTCCTGTATGTCGGATGAAGGCATCCTGTTGTCCAACATCAGTGTGATGTCATACAGGGCCTGAGGTTTGCATGTCCATCTTATTGGTGTGCAGACTGGTGGTTCCTCGCCATACAGGCAGACACTCTCCGAATTCGGAGGACTAATTAATATTAATTATTATTATAATTAGCGTAGTGGTCGCCCAGTCATGGGTTCGATCCTCATCGGGGTGGATTTGTTATCTTCAAAACTGCCCTGGAATCCAGGTCGACCCAGCCTATAATGTGCACCAGGAAATTGTTTGGGA
Source organism: Cepaea hortensis (assembly GCA_963921405.1). Taxonomy (NCBI): domain Eukaryota; kingdom Metazoa; phylum Mollusca; class Gastropoda; order Stylommatophora; family Helicidae; genus Cepaea; species Cepaea hortensis. The sequence continues at coordinate 138,612,220 of OY992879.1, read as the reverse complement.
AGTAAAGGCGAACAGTGTAACACTGACCACATCACCCACTTAGTATTGATAGGTCTATAAAATATAAACCCAGCACCATATACCAACTGAACCATTGGGCGTCTAAAAGCGTCCATTACTTGCTATGAGACGAGTGGAAGATTGCGACAACCGATACGATCGTTGGAGTCGAAATCAGAGATTGACATAGAGAGAACATGCTGAATAGATTGGTCAAGTGTCGTGGAAGACGGTTAATGGTCAACTTATCAAAAAACACCAGAGAAGGTGTGAGTGGAGGACATGATCGCCTGTGATACTTGGCATTGAGCATCGTCCTTATCTAATTTGTTATTTCTTTTTGTTCCACTTAGGTTGGACCAAACAAATATGGATGGCGGAAAATGGCAAATTGTTATCATGATATCAGATGTATTGTATTATAACGCAGTGATAACATTTTGGCGGTTTATAAACCCATGGCAGATATGATAAGCCGGTTAAGACGACCAATCATCCCATGGCGCTTAATCAATTACATTCTGACTATCTTGAGTAGGTCCCCGGGCCCCTTCACAAAGGAAACACAAATATCTCTTTGAATGCAGGACATCAGGGCATTGTTTGGCACATCATACGTGGGTTAAGAAACAACAACAACAACCGGTTCTCAGTTTTTCTAGATAAATAGATTTACCGATCAGCCATTTCCTCTTTTCATGTACCCTTATTAAGACTTGTGATATTTATGTAGATCAGACAGTTTTCTTACACACGCATACAGTGAGGTATAGCGAGATAGCTAGATCCTTTACAAGAAGTCCCACTCAACCCTATCATTTTATGACTTTTGTGATTTACTAGAGAATTTCTACATTCAGTAGTTTGCCATTGCTTTCTGAACGACCGTCCTTTCATTCCATCAAAATCAACGCAAAGTGGTATGTTTCCAAATCTCCGCAGTTGCTTTCGAACCCACAACTTGGTATGACGGGGAATTGTGAAACATGTTCACTGCCCCCTAAGCCCCGGCGCCGACATGTATGCAGTAAAGGCATATACGTCAACGGGTCGATCATGTTCAATATCTAGGCCAGACATTGAAATGTGACGTCAGATGTGACACGAGATTAAACCAAAAAACAAAAAAACAAAAACAAAGAACGGATCGCCAAAAGCAAATATTAATTTGCAAAAATGTTTATTGTGATGACACAATACATATCACAAAGACACACATCAACATCGTCGTGTGGCACGCCGATAAGCGTGGTCGGTCTCACGCGATCACTATTGTCGTGGAAGAGTTCTGTGTTTTTCTATCGATTATGCCATGTGGTCAAGATATATAGATATTTATATCTATGCCTGTGCTTTGTTCTTTTCCTCTCAATCTTGCCAGTTGTAAAGTTCTCTAATTTATTTCTTCTCGTGACATGTCCAAATAAATCTAGACTGTCTACGTCTAATTTCACTAATCAGTTTACGGTTTTCATCTGTGTCTTGTATGACTTGGTCATTTTTGTTGCTGTTGTTGTTGTTGTTGTTGTTGCCTGTACATGGTTTTCTTTACATTTTCCCTAGAAACCACAATTCCACTGCCAGTAGATGTTCATCTGCTCTCTCTCTCTCTCTCTCTCTCTCTCTCTCTCTCTCTCTCTCTCTCTCTCTCTCTCTCTCTCTCTTTCTCTCTCTCGCTCTTTCTCTCTCTCTCCCTCTCTCTCTCTCAGGCACTCTCTCTCTCTCTCTATCACACACGCACTTTTTCTTACACACATACACACACAAACACACACACAAATACTCTTACTGACAACAAACACAAGGCAAAGAATAATGACATGTTGGGCATAAGTGTAGAAGTGGTGAAATAGAGAAATTATTCCTGTATTGGAAAATGCGATGTAAGGCAGGACTAGGGAGACAGTGACAGATGTAAGTTGAAAGGTTAAACAGTTGCGTTACAAATAATAATATACGGTACACCAAAAATATCAAATCCCAGAGGGGAATGGAAGGTCGTGATCGCCGATGAGTGCTCCAGACCAGAAAGAAGAAGAAGAAGAAGAAGAAGAAGAAGAAGAAGAAGAAGAAGAAGAAGAAGAAGAAGAAGAAGAAGAAGAAGAAGAAGAAGAAGAAGAAGAAGAAGAAGAAGAAGAAGAAGAAGTGTATTATAAGTGCTGACATCTTCTGAAGGACGAGACAGTAAATATATGCTACATTTATTGTAGCTAGAATCATAGAAGCCGGGCTCCCTGGCCTAGGCGTTATCGACTTTCTCCGTAATTCCGTTTATCCACGCAGCGGTTCTCGCAGCGCCCGTTACTTGCGGGATAAGTGAGCCGGCCGCTCAGAAAGCAATGGCAAACTGCTGAGCGTAATCTTGCCAAGAAATCAACAACAGCGGTAAAATACTGGTGTTGACAGCGATGTCCTGTAATAGGATATGCGAAAAAAAAATGAAAAAAAAAGAAAAAAGAATCATAGAATGGGAGAGCCAGAGATTAATAGCAGGAAAACAAGACACATTGGTGGGCAGGCAGGCAAAGAGGCAAGAATGCAGGAAGAAAAAATAGACAGGCACGCATACAAACATTGTGATCTACACTGTGAAACTTCATCATAAATACAATTCTTTCATACAAGGCACATAGAAACAATATAACGATACACTGTCGTATCTGGAACCCACAAGGAAAACGAAATAGTGGGAGGCTTTGCAACACAAGGAGAAGAGAACTACAGGCAGAGATGAATAATATTGGGAGGGCATGGAGGAAACTGCAGGAGTTAGCAAAAGGTAGAACCGCTTGGCCTGGTGTTAAGGGTTTATTCTCTCTCCCCCCCCCCCCCCCCCCTTTGGAGGATAAAGGGCAGGGGAAGCTTGAAGTACACAAACCAGGTTGTTTGTACCTCGTTTAAAAAATAATTTAAAAAAACCTCACTTCCAAAAGTGTTAGTTTTCGATAACAAATGTTACTGTACAAGTCGCCAATGTTATTGTTTGCTGGCCAAACAATCAATAAAGGAATCATTGACCGACATAATATAACCGCCCGCTTGTGAAAAAACTGGCCAGATGAATATCATCCGAAACAGGCCGCTTTTTATTCTCTTCCATGTTAGGTGTTTATATTTTAATCAACCGAGTTCATTATCAGTATTTTTTTATGGGGAAAATATCAACAAGCGTTAATATCAAAATTATCAGATAAATTTGCACACAAATGAATTCCTTTTAATGAGCTACTTTATGTGTCTGGCGCGAATTGCATCACAGAGGCTGTTAGAAGAACTGATGAAATAACAGCTGTAAGAGAGTTGGGTGTTGTAAATTGTAGTCATATTCTTGTTAAAACATTAGATTTCATCGACGTCAAAATAAATAGCGTTGAGGAAGGAAACTTATTTTATTGAGGTTCCCATAATGATATCGTCGCTGTGGTTGAGCGACATTAAACACGTTTCATAATTCCCCATCATAATGTGCCGTGGGTTCGAAATTAGCTGCGCGAGATTCGGAAACAGACCGCATTGCGCTGATTTCGACTGTATGATGGTTGGTCGTTCAGAAAGCAATGGTTCAATAGTATCCCCCCCCCCCCCAAATAATCGGGTTTATTGCAACGTCCTGTAAAGAACAGGCAACTAACATTGTTTTAGCTAATAATAATAGACTAGATAAAGGTATCGTATTTGTTGTTGTTGTTGTTGTTGTTGTTGTTGTTGTTGTTGTTGTTCTTCTTCTTCTTCTTCTTCTTCTTCTTCTTCTTCTTCTTCTTCTTCTTCTTCTTCTTCTTCTTCTTCTTCTTCTTCTTCTTCTTCTTCTTCTTCTTCTTCTTCTTCTTGCTTGCTAGCTTGCTTGTGTTCGCTGGCTGTGAACCCCAGCGCGAACTCCTGTATGCCGGATGAAAACATCCTGTTGTCCAACATCAGTGTGATGTCATACAGGACCTGAGGTTTGCGTGAGTATCCGTTGTCCCATGTATGGCTTATTGATGTGCAGACTAGTGGTTCCTCGCCGTGCAGGCAGACACTCTCCGACTTCGGAGGAATCAACTATCCTACTGACTTTAGCCAGGACCCCAAAGAAGCGATCTGTTGCCCAGGACGCTCGGCGAGGACGCGTCAATAGGTCTTGGCCAGTATAGAACCCAGCCCTGGTGCATTGGAAACACTTCTTCTTCTTCTTCTTCTTCTTCTTCTTCTTCTTCTTCTTCTTCTTCTTCTTCTTCTTCTTCTTCTTCTTCTTCTTCTTCTTCTTCTTCTTCTTCTTCTTCTTCTTCTTCAGCTTCTTCTTTAGCTTCTTCTTCTTCTTCGATTTAAATTTCGAGACTGACTGAATGACTGGCTGAGTGGCTTGCTGAGTAGCTGGCTGACTGACTGAATGTCTGACTGAGTGACTGTCTGTCTTGTTTGGTTTTCTGTCTGTCTGAGGTGTCTCAATTGCAGACTACCAAAAAGTAGGCTCTCTCTCTCTCTCTCTCTCTCTCTCTCTCTCTCTCGCTCTCGCTCCCTCTCTCTCTCTCTCTCTCTCTCTCTCTCTCTCTCTCTCTCTCTCTCTCTCTCTCTCTCTCTCTCTCTCTCTGTCACTCATCCCCGCCACTCATTCCTTCCTAACAGGCCAGACAACAGACAACGAACTATTTCTTGTAATGGCGACGACAACCAGCTGTTCCCAAGCTGGGCGGTTGTGGCAGAGGTCGGATGTGGGCGACGGGCGGCGAGATTTTGCATTTTCAATATGCTTAATACTACAGCGGGGGGGGGGGGGGGGGGAGTTCACGTAGTTGATAGACAGCTGAGATCATAGTGTAAAATGAGCACGGTCGTATGAGCGTTTCACGCCGGCGTTTTTCGTCTCGCTAAGTGAGCTAAAGACTGGCCACATATTCAGTGCATCCAGTCCTATAAACTGTGATGGTGCTAACTGCTAACGCTTCGTAACGGGTTCGTGTGCAAACATACTAGCAAATAGGTGTGTGCATGTATGCGTGTATGTATGGAGCACAGTGTGTAACAGAATATATTGGGCGTTGTGTATAATTGTATGTATGGGGCGTAATCGGGAGCCTTGGAATGTGATCAGCATCGAACAATTAGTATAATGAGCCATAACACGAAGATTCTGATGAGAATTATCATGCAAAGAGCTAGGAAGAAAATACAGTGGAACCTTGCTTAACGAGTACCTCGCATAATGAGTAATTCGCATAACGAGCAAAAATAAATTATAAATAAATGACTCACTGAACGAGCGACGTTTCGCATAACGAGTGACGCGGGGAGGGGAAGTCCCGGATTTTGAGCCTGCAACAGGAGATTGTGTCTTTGGCCAAGAACATGGGACTGGAGGTGGATAACAAAGATATCGATGAGTTTGTGGAAGAGCTTAGCCAAGTGCTGACCACCCAAGAGCTTATGGAATTACATTGTGTTTCACAGCAAGAACTTGTGAAGGAGAGTTTGTCGCAGGAGAAGGAGAAGGTAACAGCAAACCAACAATCTTCTGGCGCAATAAGACAAATGCTGAAAGCATGGGAAACTGTTGCATCGTACATTGAGAACCATCACCCTAATAAGGTAGTGGCTATGAGAGCTACTAATTTATTTAATGATAATGATGTGTCCCATTTCCACCAAATTCTGACGCGTCGGCAATAACAAATTTCTCTAGACAGCTTTCTAGTAAAAAAGAATTAGGTATGTATTATAAATTGTAAATTAATTATTTCAATTTTTATTTGTTTTCTACAAATCGAATTCTCATTCCTGGTTCGTTCATTCCGCGATATAAGAGGAAGATGAATCACGCTCCTTAACAATGTATATATAATTTTCTTTGAATAAAGGTTATACAAAATATTTTAAGTATTTTTTCGGCATGGAACGCATTATCGTATTTTACATTAATTTGTATGGGAAAAAACTGTTTCGCTTAACGAGTTTTTCGCTTTACGAGTAAGGTTCTGTAACGAATTATGCTCGTTATGCGAGATTCCACTGTACAACTCGAAATAGGAGAAGAACAATGTGGGTTTGTAGAAGGCATGGGTACAGTAAATCCTCTTATGTACTGAGAACAATAATTGAACGTTTTATAGAAGTAAACAAAGATATATATCTTTGCTTTATTGACTACACAAAGGCTTTCGATAAAGTGAGACATGCCGACATAATAAGGATGCTTGAAGATCTACAAATTGACGGAAAATGCCTTAGACTTGTAAAAAACATATATTCAAAACAACAAGCTGCCATCAGAATTGATAATGATGTAGGTCAATATCAGCCTATTAAAAGAGGTGTGAGACATGGATGTGTAATGTCTCCAGATCTTTTTTAATTGTACAGTGAAAATATTTTCAGAAATATAGAAGATATGGAAGGAATCAACATTGGGGGACGATACATCAATAACGCTAGATATGCAGATGATACAGTTTGGATTTCAGACAATGAACAAGACCTGCAACATTTAGTAGATGCGGTTATTGCACACAGTGAACAACTAGGGTTAGAACTGAATAGTAAGAAGACGCAGATTATGGTCGTCACTGGGAAGATGGAAATACCACAATGTGATATACGAGTAAGCAAGTGAATAGATATAATTATCTCGGAACAGTCATAACATCTGATGGGAGATGCCTTGAAGAGATTAGAAAAAGGATTGCCAATGCGAAAGTAGTCTTTTGCAAGATGAGAAACATACTGACTAATAAAAAGATATCAATTGAATCGAGAAAAAGAGTGTTGAAGTGCTACATAGAACCTGTACTTTTATATGGATGTGAAGCGTAGGCAATGAGTTGTCAAGTTGAAAAACATCCGATTGTCACCAAAACCTGCTCACGACGACTACCACGTTATGGACAGACCAGAACAATTCATTATTCTGCGCCTCAGAACAAGACATAATAGATTGCGCAACCAAATGTATACAGAATTCAAGATTGGTGACTCAGCCATGTGCACATGTGAATTGGCGTCGCAGACAGCAGAGCGCATACTCCAAGACTGCCCAAACTACAACATACCCGTGCATACCTTCTGACCTAGAGAGACAACAGTGGAAGATAAACTCTATGGACCTCTGAGTGAACTAAGAAAGACTGTTAGATTCATACAAGAGACTCCTCCGAAGTCGGAGAGTATCTGCCTGCACGGCGAGGAACCACCAGTCTGTACACCAATAAGCCAGACATGGGACAACGGATACTCACGCAAATCTCAGGTCCTGTTTGACATCTCACTGATGTTGGACAACAGGATGTCTTCATCCGACAGACAGGACTTCATACTGGAGATCACAGCCAGCGAACACAAGCAAGCAAGTATACAAGAGACAACATTGCAGTTATAGACATATTTCAAGCGACCGAAAGAAGAAGAAAAAATCTGATGGCTGTGGAAATGTGGTTTTTGAGCAAAATGCAGAGAATACCATGGACAGACAGAAAAACCAACGAACAAGTCCTTCCAGAAACAAATGAAGATCGTAAACTGATTAGAGACATTAGACGTAGTCAAAATTTTTTGGGCATGTTATGAGAAGAAATGACTTGGAGAACTTGGTGACAACTGGCAAGATCGAAGGGAAGAGACTAAGGGGAAGACCTAGACGTAAATACCTTGATGGCTTGGCCACGTGCCATGGTTGAGTGAGGAACACGGAGCTAATCAACGACTCTGGTGATCGAGTGAGGTGGCAAAACATGACCGCCCACGCTTATCGGCATGACACATGATGGATGGATGAATAGATAGGGCGCCATGTATGATTCTGTGTACGGGGCGCCGTGTATAATTGCATCTTTGGGGTGTAATGGATAAGCGTATGTATGGGGTGTAATGTATAGGTGTGTGTATGGGGTGCCATATATGAGTGTATATGTGGGGCTCCATTATGAGTGTATATGCGGGGCGCCGTGCATGGGTGTATTTGTGGGGCGCCGTGAATGAGTGTATATATGTGACGTTATATATGAGTATGTATATAGCGCCATGTATGAGTGTATATATAATGCGCGATGTATGAGTGTATGTATGGGGCGCTGTGTATGAGTGTATATGAGACTTCTTCGTCTTCTTCTTCTTCTTCTTCTTCTTCTTCTTCTTCTTCTTCTTCTTCTTCTTCTTCTTCTTCTTCTTCTTCTTCTTCATCTTCTTCTTCTTCTTCTTCTTCTTCTTCTTCTTCTTCTTCTTCTTCTTCGTAAACCTTCAGACTGCAATGTGGATAAAAGCACAGAAAACAGCAGCCATCTGAAGCTCTTGGCATCTCCATGGAATTTGTCCTCACATAGAGCGGGTGTAGATCAAAATAGTTATCTGTTCTGCATATGATGGACACACCTGCAGTTTGAAACAGCTTGAGAATCCCTGGTCCAGCCGGCCCTCCAAAATCTCAGTCGCCAGACAAGTCCATCGTTCTTCTACGAGTTGCAGCCGGTCCAAACACGGTCACCAGTTTGATAATTGCTGACTGGAAGTGCGGGTGGGGCTGCTGAAGAGAGGAGGGGGGTGGGTGTCTGAACCACCGGAAACAGTCGCGAGTTGTCTGCCTCATTAAAAATACAGAAAACAGTTAATGGTATTTCGTGACCAAAATAATTATCGGTTGGTGATTTGAAAGTAAGACAAATGTCCAGCTTTAAGCAGATGTTGCCTTTGTAGGGAAGCGGGTATGTAAAGTAAGTAAACGTCACGATAAACGCCTTAAGGTTAATTGTGCACATGGTGCTACAGTCATATTTATATAGGTTAATTATTATTGGGTGGGTAATGTGGTCAGTAACACCTTTATTCCCGCGTTTACTTCCCAAGAGGTTTCCTCGGACCCAGTTGAGGATGGGTCGACATTGGAGTCCATCTCTATTTTTGCAGCGATTAGGATTCGAATCCACGATCACCGGACCGGCGGGACGCACAGGTGTTTCCAAGGCACCAGGGCTGGGTTCTATACTGGCCAAGGCCTATTGACGCGTCCTCGCCGAGCGTCCTGGGCAACAGGTCCATTTGGGGTCCTGGCTAAAGTCAGTAGGATCGTTGATTCTGTGGCGGGACAGCCCCGGCAGCATCATAATTACACAAGTTTTCAAGGAATTACAGAGCCCACAATATTTTTCTAAAATTCTCTAAAAGAATAAACGTTCCCCAGAAGAGGATAAAAACGTAAGAGAAAAATACAGAGTCACTTAGAGCCCGCACTATCATTTTTACTACATTGGTAGATCAAAGCAACGTCTGGTCTCTACATCTAAGAGATTTTCCCTTTGATGTTCTGATCAACCAGACATCGCGGAGCCAGTCAGTTGAGATTGACGTGTTAGTTTACAAGCCTGCGGTTGGTATTGGTATAGGGACTAACACCTTACGTTCAACAGGACCTAATGTGTGAACCAGCCACGGCAGAATGGGAGATAAGAGGGTCAGCCAGACCCGTCTGAAATAATACATGGCAGTGCTACTCAGGGGAAAACCCCGTGTGATCCAAAGACGGCAATTTAATGCAGGCCTAACACCTATCTAAAAGTCCAGACTTTGTGGAGCCGGGACGTCTGTAATTGCCACCACAAAGGAGCAATTAGGACCAGATGCTTAACACCTCTCCGAAATACTACGGGGCAAAGTAGAAACACATGGCTGACACATTCCTGCCAGCAACCGGGAAGACTGGTGTTACCAGCCTATTGGAATGTAATGACGCAACTGCATTGCCGCCAAAGCAGGTTTCGTTGTTTCAGGCGTGGGGGGCATCGGTCAAATTGATTGACAGATGAAACTACCCTTCACAGGAAAGGAGGAGGGGTGAAAAGAATTTGGCACTTAATCCATCTAGGTAAATCATCTTACATGGAAAAATAGGCGGAGTTAATGAAAAGGGGAATATTAATTAGCCAACCTGGAAACTAGCCAGGAATTGAATAGAATAAAACTACGAGCAGTGGCCAGCAAGACTTCAGACGCATTCACAATAGTGTACCAGGGAAGCCGGAATTTTAATTTCTGGTGAGAGATTACCCTCTCGTTTTGTTACTTCGATACAATGTCGTATGACAGGATTTCCTAGCTATAACCCAGGTAATACCATTACTCTGATTAGTTTGTCTGCTAGTCTGAAGGCTTGTGTAGTTTCTTGTTCTGCATATTCCCCAAAACTTTACACTTGTGGATTTTCTTTGTACTTTATGTTCCAGTTTCTAGATTTACTATTACACTGTGAACTTTATTTTCTTCTTTCATTCACCACTTGGTTGTCTGATTTGTTGTATGTGATAATTTGGATAAATCCATTATCCAAGCTACATGAGCGTGTGGCTTATGCATGTACAGGAGATACATTTAGATTCATCCTGTATGATGTTAAACATTGGGGAGACTGACTACTTAGGAGAAATTCCTGAGAGCTACCAGTCTCTTGATAGCGTCCAATTAACATTGATTATTTGGACCAACACTTTGAGTGCCTACCAAGATTATGGTGAAACCACTTGGTTTGAGGAATGGCACCAGTTCACCTTGTCTGCATGATGTCTGCATGAGGACAGACATGACTTAGGACATTCAATATCCCAGACAGATTCAGGGAAGGCATTTAATGTTCGACAGGACTGTGCGACCAGCCCTTCCGACAAGACAGTATGAATGAATCAGAAAGGGAAAGAGTAAGTGAGGTGAACTTATATGGGAAACACTCCATTACACAAATGTATATGAATATGTATGTTTTGAGCTATAGATGTTCTAAATAGTTTTATTAATATATACATATATATTTATTTATTTAGAACTGATATATGTTTATGTAACATGCCATCATATATATCACCATACCATCATATATTATGACTTGAATGTATGTTTATATGAATGTATAGACATATGTGTTTGAGATGTGTAGACGTAGATACTACCCATCTCCTTTCGTTTCATTCCAGATCTCTTAGGAGCAATGGACAGTCAACAACCCATATCCGGAAGTGACTTAGCCTTGTGAAGGGACCACTTTGGACTCCTTCAATCTGACAGTGAACTGCGTCTCACTGGGGGAAGCATGACCTATGTGCTTCTGAGCTTTTCAGCCAGATGAGTTACGTATACCATAATATAATCATCATCATCATATGATCATCAATAGCAATAATAAACACAGTTGTTGTATTTTAAACTCAGTTGTCTGTATAATTCTAAATGTTTATAAATGTTTGTGTAGCGTAATCAAGTACACACATTATATCATTTAGTGGGGGTTCGCACATATTGTCCAGAAGTGGGAATCTATGTCCGGGAGGTATCTTGCCTATGCAGTCATAAGTAACCAGATTACGTTGCATGTCTTAACTCCTCCTTTCTCACTTCTGGTGATACCAAGTACAGCCACATCTATATATATATATATATATATATATATATATATATATATATATATATATATATATATATATATATATATATATATATATATATATATTCTATCTTCAACGAGCCACTTCTTGGCTGTTTTCTTGAGTATCAGGGACAGTGTCTTAAATCAGCCTAACAGACATTTGTTCCACGTTTTCTCTCTGGGATCTCGGGTGTTAATTAGTCCCTTCTGACAGAGTTAGGGGATCTTAAACTGCATCCAGAACTAAACACCAGTAGAAGAAAATGATTTTGGCTGAGTGGTTGCCCATCTGGGATCTAACCCCAGCCAGTTGGTGACATATTGGGACGGCTCGTCCGCTATAGAATCTGGGAGTAAACCCTAGAACCTATTGGTCTGCTCGCCCGCTATAGAATCCGGGAGTAAACCCTAGAACACTTTGGTTCGCTCGCAAGGAACGAACCTATTTCAAATCTGTTAGTCTGGTATTATTCCGGTCTTGCTCATGGATAGAACCTAGGTCATTCTCACTTACATTCTTAGCAGCATTAGTTAGTTATAATTTATTTCTAATGTAATAGCTTGCTTGATTGTAGGCAAGATTTTGACACATTAGGACTTCTCATCCATGATAGAATCAGAGAATAAATTCTAGACTATTGATTTTCATAAACCATTCTTTCATTCTTCACCCATTACATTTGCTAAGTATTAACTTAGGAATTTGTTTCTAGGGAAGTTTGTAGAATTTAAATAACTTGTTAAAAAGTTAATAACGGATAATATCATATGAGTTAATTTACATCATTCACCACTGTAGAATTAATAATCACATTAATTAGTGATATTAATTAGTTTATTGATGATTTACTTGATGATTATTTTGATTACATGCTTTATCATTTGATTTAATCATGAATAATTTGATAATGCTTAGTTAATTCAGTGTATGACAGACTGCTTTGCATCAACTTTCTCACTCAAATTCACTACTATCATTCTCATAGCAGTGTCTGTTCCTCTTGTCACTATCCTGCTCTAGCATAAATCTAACTAGCTCTGTGTAGGGTAATAATATAATTACTTGCCTGAGTTAAGCTGAGAAGAGATCATGGATGCACGCACAGATTTCTTAGAGTCCGCTAGAGGATGGGGCATAAGGCTCAGCTTAGTAGGAGAGAAGCTAGAACTATTTATTAGAGATGAAATGGATTGGTGGGACAAAGAAGACGAACAGATGATGAAAAGACTTGCAGAATTAGAAGCAGATATGCGTCACAAAGCTGAAGAAGATGAGATTAAGAAGAAGCAAATTGAAATACTGAACGTGGAGGAATCTACCAGCTCGACTGAGGAAAAGCCAATCACTCAAGCCGAAACTCTGATAGAAAGCGGGGAAGCTGACCGTCACAAAGAAGAGGCACGCATTCCTTCGCAAATCCCCATGGCTCAGAAAAACAAAAACTTGCGCACAGAAAGGCAGATGCTTTCCTCAATTCCGAAAAATAAACGGAATATGGAAAAATGTACCCAGGGTACAGTAAACAGACACAAATGTGAAAAATGTTTACACCGCAATAAAGGGGGATTAGCTGGCTTGGCAACCCAGCAATCTCAGGAGCTTCCTAAGACTTCCCAAAGGAGAAAAATCCAGGAGGAGGAGGACCTGAGGAAAACTATTAAAGAGATCGAAGGCGAGACCTTACCCGATTCTCTTTTTCCCTTCAGTTCAGATAAACTAGGAGTGGAAATGATTTCAGCTGAGACTGGAATGGATGTAAAACAGGATTCCAGTGTTTCTTTCTATGTGGCCACACAAGATGAAACAATTATCAGTATGAATTACTTATCTCAGGTGGGAGATGACATTGAAAATGACACCCCACAACATTCACTTCTATTGGATTTGGCACAAGAAAACCAGACCAGGGAGAGAATACCTCAATTGGACTTGGCACAAGAGAGCCCAGCCATGGAGGACAAACAAGACACGGAGGAGAATTCTTACGATGTCAGTATCTTGGAGTCTTTCGAAAAGGAAACTCAAGATACACAAAGCATTCATGTAGGTTATACCACGGACTCTGATTCAGGGACGATAAACATGTCTGCTAACAACAAAGAAGAAAATACTTCTTTGGACAGGATGAAGGTAATGCCTATCATCAACACAGCTGAAGCTAACAGGGGATCACAAATGATGGACTCTGCAGCGGAACAAAACCGGAGCGGTTGGTATACTCAACACTCAGGACCTTGTTTACCTTTCAGTTCAACCAATGTTGGATGGGGAGAACAGCTGTTTATGTATACTTCTACAAGGAGTGATACAAATTCACAGTTCTTGGGGAACAACATGATTTCTCAAAGCTGGACAACTTCTACTAGCCTTATACTTTCAAACACAGATTCAAAATGGAACTCTGTTGAAGAGGAACGCACCTGGATAAAGAATTATCGAGGGAAGAAAACTCTTAAATCAGAAGGGAGTAAACGGACACCCTACCAAGAACGAGGCAAGTACGAGTGTAAGGCACATCATAAAATTATGATGTTCAGCAAATTTCCTGCCAAAAGGAGATTAAAGGATTTTATTATGATCTTTGGCCGATGGAGGAAAAGAAAATGGAGCAACATTACTGCGACCAATTCTTTTAAGAAAACACTGATGGCACTTCCTCTGCTGATAGGACAAGGGCCAGAAATTGAGTGGACAATAACAGTCTCTCTGCGGCGCAGGAGAATCTTGTTATACATTTTGCAATTTCCCGGCTGGGAAAAAGTAAAACCTCCAGAGGACAGGACATTACCGAGCAATAGCCCGGAAATCCGACACAACACCAGGAGCAAAGATTTGCAAGATTTATCCTGGAAGGATAGACATGGGATATTTCTTTTGACTCATAGAACATCCCACTGCCACAAAGAATATTGGGAACCCAGACTTGGAGGCAGTTCGAGAAGGGAGAGAACTTAGATACATTCTTGAATGCTGCCGAGGCTCTGTTATAGGCTTCATTAATGAACCTACTTAAATTGGAGAGCTATGTGGCGGGACAGCCCAGGCAGCATCATAATTACACAAGTTTTCAAGGAATTACAGAGCCCACAATATTTTTCTAAAATTCTCTAAAAGAATAAACGTTCCCCAGAAGAGGATAAAAACGTAAGAGAAAAATACAGAGTCACTTAGAGCCCGCACTATCATTTTTACTACATTGGTAGATCAAAGCAACGTCTGGTCTCTACATCTAAGAGATTTTCCCTTTGATGTTCTGATCAACCAGACATCGCGGAGCCAGTCAGTTGAGATTGACGTGTTAGTTTACAAGCCTGCGGTTGGTATTGGTATAGGGACTAACACCTTACGTTCAACAGGACCTAATGTGTGAACCAGCCACGGCAGAATGGGAGATAAGAGGGTCAGCCAGACCCGTCTGAAATAATACATGGCAGTGCTACTCAGGGGAAAACCCCGTGTGATCCAAAGACGGCAATTTAATGCAGGCCTAACACCTATCTAAAAGTCCAGACTTTGTGGAGCCGGGACGTCTGTAATTGCCACCACAAAGGAGCAATTAGGACCAGATGCTTAACACCTCTCCGAAATACTACGGGGCAAAGTAGAAACACATGGCTGACACATTCCTGCCAGCAACCGGGAAGACTGGTGTTACCAGCCTATTGGAATGTAATGACGCAACTGCATTGCCGCCAAAGCAGGTTTCATTGTTTCAGGCGTGGGGGGCATCGGTCAAATTGATTGACAGATGAAACTACCCTTCACAGGAAAGGAGGAGGGGTGAAAAGAATTTGGCACTTAATCCATCTAGGTAAATCATCTTACATGGAAAAATAGGCGGAGTTAATGAAAAGGGGAATATTAATTAGCCAACCTGGAAACTAGCCAGGAATTGAATAGAATAAAACTACGAGCAGTGGCCAGCAAGACTTCAGACGCATTCACAATAGTGTACCAGGGAAGCCGGAATTTTAATTTCTGGTGAGAGATTACCCTCTCGTTTTGTTACTTCGATACAATGTCGTATGACAGGATTTCCTAGCTATAACCCAGGTAATACCATTACTCTGATTAGTTTGTCTGCTAGTCTGAAGGCTTGTGTAGTTTCTTGTTCTGCATATTCCCCAAAACTTTACACTTGTGGATTTTCTTTGTACTTTATGTTCCAGTTTCTAGATTTACTATTACACTGTGAACTTTATTTTCTTCTTTCATTCACCACTTGGTTGTCTGATTTGTTGTATGTGATAATTTGGAGAAATCCATTATCCAAGCTACATGAGCGTGTGGCTTATGCATGTACAGGAGATACATTTAGATTCATCCTGTATGATGTTAAACATTGGGGAGACTGACTACTTAGGAGAAATTCATGAGAGCTACCAGTCTCTTGATAGCGTCCAATTAACATTGATTATTTGGACCAACACTTTGAGTGCCTACCAAGATTATGGTGAAACCACTTGGTTTGAGGAATGGCACCAGTTCACCTTGTCTGCATGATGTCTGCATGAGGACAGACATGACTTAGGACATTCAATATCCCAGACAGATTCAGGGAAGGCATTTAATGTTCGACAGGACTGTGCGACCAGCCCTTCCGACAAGACAGTATGAATGAATCAGAAAGGGAAAGAGTAAGTGAGGTGAACTTATATGGGAAACACTCCATTACACAAATGTATATGAATATGTATGTTTTGAGCTATAGATGTTCTAAATAGTTTTATTAATATATACATATATATTTATTTATTTAGAACTGATATATGTTTATGTAACATGCCATCATATATATCATCATACCATCATATATTATGACTTGAATGTATGTTTATATGAATGTATAGACATATGTGTTTGAGATGTGTAGACGTAGATACTACCCATCTCCGTTCGTTTCATTCCAGATCTCTTAGGAGCAATGGACAGTCAACAACCCATATCCGGAAGTGACTTAGCCTTGTGAAGGGACCACTTTGGACTCCTTCAATCTGACAGTGAACTGCGTCTCACTGGGGGAAGCATGACCTATGTGCTTCTGAGCTTTTCAGCCAGATGAGTTACGTATACCATAATATAATCATCATCATCATATGATCATCAATAGCAATAATAAACACAGTTGTTGTATTTTAAACTCAGTTGTCTGTATAATTCTAAATGTTTATAAATGTTTGTGTAGCGTAATCAAGTACACACATTATATCATTTAGTGGGGGTTCGCACATATTGTCCAGAAGTGGGAATCTATGTCCGGGAGGTATCTTGCCTATGCAGTCATAAGTAACCAGATTACGTTGCATGTCTTAACTCCTCCTTTCTCACTTCTGGTGATACCAAGTACAGCCACATCTATATATATATATATATATATATAGATATATTCTATCTTCAACGAGCCACTTCTTGGCTGTTTTCTTGAGTATCAGTGACAGTGTCTTAAATCAGCCTAACAGACATTTGTTCCACGTTTTCTCTCTGGGATCTCGGGTGTTAATTAGTCCCTTCTGACAGAGTTAGGGGATCTTAAACTGCATCCAGAACTAAACACCAGTAGAAGAAAATGATTTTGGCTGAGTGGTTGCCCATCTGGGATCTAACCCCAGCCAGTTGGTGACAATTCCCCCGAAGTCGGAGAGTGTCTGCCTGCCCGGCGAGGAACCACCAGTCTGCACACCAATAAGCCAGACATGGGACAACGGATACTCACGCAAACCTCAGGTCCTGTATGACATCACACTGATGTTGGACAACAGGATGCCTTCATCCGGCATACAGGACTTCGCGCTGGAGTTCACAGCCAGCGAACACAAGCAAGCAAGCACCGGACCGGCAAGCGAGCAAGTGACCGAGTTTTATTGATCTCTCATTCAGGAGACCAGGGTCCGAATCAACCGTAATGTAATATTTTCTATCGGAAATAAAATAAAAATGTCAGCGTGTATGTACACTGTGTGACGACTCCTTTGCAAGAGCATAGTAAATAATGCCGAAGTGCTCTCACACCCACATGCTGGACAAATGTTCGTGTCCACTCCTCTTAGACAGCGCAGAATGTAATGGGTTGGTCAGGCATACCGCATAAAGCACAGTCTCTATATTACAAAAAAAAAAAAAAAAACCATAGCAAGAGCCTGCCATGGGTATATACGGGTACATACTATCTTCTTTTGTAGGTCTAAGTGCACAGTCCCTCTCATAGTGAACGTCGTGAGCTGACACCGAGCACCCTTAGCCATTGTCAAGCAGGCGTCCTAACCATTGAACCAACCGCTAAACGCTTCTTATACAGCGCAGAATGCGATGGTGTGGTCATGCATACTGCACAACAGATGCACACACTAGTAGTAGTAGGAGAGGCGCAAAACGATGATTATTTGCCGGAGCCTCCGGCAATTGACCTTGACCTCGGCTGATTTTCACTCCCCCTCGGTCATATAGTTGGGTGGGGTACGGGGTGGTATCTAGGTCATATCTAAGGGTGATAATTCTAAGATTTTATGTTTCTAAGGGCAGATAACTATTGAGTGGGTGTATAAAAATTTTAATTAATTATTAAAAAATAAAATAAAATAAATAAAAAATAAAAATAAATAACGACGGGGTGCGGGGTGGTGGCGAGGGGGTGGGCACGTGGGGTGAGACTAGGCAGTTCGGGCTTAAACACTATCAGGTATATAATAAGTTTTATTAAATCATGTATAAACAATACAATGCATATTAAATAAGTAGCGGCATAGTGGAAAATTCTGGAACGTAGTACCGGGGAGTTATACGTCGGCAAGTGTGGGAAAATCTCCGGCGGGTGTGACGGTGGTCGGTTCATAACAGACGTGGAGGGGGTGCATACGGAAAAGTAATTAAGTAACGGGTTGTAAAAACGGGGGTGAGTGGTATGTTAAAGTATTTTGAACTGTTAGCACATTGGTGGTGGACAATAGTACGAATAGAAGGAATAGGTGCGGTGGGGATAGTAGTGGGTATGGGTTAGTGAAATTAGTTGATAAGGGTGGTTATTAGTGCTATGTAGATGTTCATAGTAGCTTATTCACTAACATAACACGTGTTACAAATGAAACCTTGAAAGCTAAAGATCGCTGATTGTAATGGATATAGTGTAGTATCATTCGGTGGTAAGGGGTGGGTACCAGGTATTAGTGGTCAAGTAGTGGTCAACCAGTGGTCAGGTGGTGGTCAAGTGAGAAAATTTTAGGGAAAAGTGATTGTAATGATATGGTGACGATTAAAGGATGGTAAATTAGTGGTCAAGCAGTGGTCAAGTGGTGGACAAGTAAGGAAAATTTTAGGGGAAAGTGGTTGTAATGATATGGTGACGATTAAAGAGTGGTAAATTAGTGGTCAAGCAGTGGTCAAGTAATGGTCAAGGGGTGGTCAAGTGAGGAAATTTTAGGGGAAAGTAGTTGTAATGATATGGTGACGATTAAAGAGTGGTAAATTAGTGGTCAAGCAGTGGTCAAGTAGTGGTCAAGTAGTGGTCAAGTGAGAAAATTTTAGGGAAAAGTAGTTATAATGATATGGTGATGATTAAAGGGTGGTAAATTAATGGTCAAGCAGTGGTCAACCAGTGGTCAGGTGGTGGTCAAGTGAGAAAATTTTAGGGGAAAAGTAGTTGTAATGATATGGTGATGATTAAAGGATGGTAAATTAGTGGTCAAGCAGTGGTCAAGTAAGAAAATTTTAGGGAAAAGTGATTGTAATGATATGGTGATGATTAAAGGATGGTAAATTAGTGGTCAAGCAGTGGTCAAGTGAGAAAATTTTAGGGGAAAAGTAGTTGTAATGATATGGTGATGATTAAAGGATGGTAAATTAGTGGTCAAGCACTGGTCAAGCACTGGTCAAGTGGTGGTTAAGTGAGGAAAATTTTAGGAAAAAATTGGTCGTAGCGACATGGTGATGATTAAAGGGTGGTAAATTAGTGGTAAAGTAGTGGTCAACCAATGGTCAGTAGTGGTCAAGTGGTCGAGTGACAACTTAAATTGTAGAGGACGATGTCCCTAAGATTATGGTAGTGGTTAAAGTGATCGATGACGTGGTCAAATAGCGGTCAACCAGTAGTCAAGTGGTCGAGTGAACACTTAAAAGGTAGAGAAAAGTACGTATATTGAAACGGTGATGGTAAAAGGGTCGACGACGTGGTCAACCAGTGGTCAAGTAGTGCTCAACCAGTGGTCAAGCGATCAAGTGAGAAAATTGTAGGGTATGGTACGTGTTGTGAAACAGAGATGGATAAATTAAGTAGTGACGTTGTCAAGTAGTGATCAAGTAGTGGGCAAGTACTGGTCAAATGGTCGAGTGATCACTTAAATTGTAAGGGAAAGTACGTGTAGTCAACCTGTGTTGGTTAAAGTGATCGATGACGTGCTCAAGTAGTGGCCAAGTAGTGGTAAATGGTCGAGTGACTACTTAAATTGTCGGTGAAAGTAGGTATAGTGACATGGTGATGATCAAGAGCTGGTCAAGTGGTGCTCAAATAGTGGTCAAGTAGTGGTCAAGTAGTCGAATGACCACTTAAATTATAGGGTATGGTACGTGTAGTGAAACGGTGATGGTAAAATAAGTAAGGACATAGTCAAATAGTGGTCAAGTACTGGTCAAGTAGTGGTCAAGTGGTCGAAGGATCACTTAAATTGTAGGGTATGGTATGTGTAGTGACATGATGATGGTTAAAGTGATCGATGAAATGATCAAGACGTTATGCCGACTGCTAAGTTCAGAAAGTAATGTCCTTACTATCGGCAATTTCCCTGACAGGAGCGCCTCGAGCACTGATTTTGTATTGATCAATAGCACCTAGTGGTATAGTCGACACACATGGATAATAGATACAGCCGGTCAAAGATGGCGTCGCACCCTATCACACATGGGTAATTGCTACAACCAGACTACGTCTCATTCGCTAAAACTGGTCAAATATGGACTTGCAGTCGATCCCATGTGTAATGGTACATCCAAGAAAAGGCTCACTGACTAAAACAATCAAAGAATTCCCTGCTTCCGATAACATGTATAATGGTACAGCCAGAACACGGGTTAATGATTCAACCGGTCAAAGATGGCGATGGATCCAGTGACACGCATAACGATACACGTGGAACACGTTGCTAATAACCGAAATGTTCAAAGACGGCGGCGAATCCGGTCACAGGGTAATGGTACATCTTAGACACGTGGTTAAGAGGGAAACTATAGAAAAAGGGTGTCCTATCGGTTGTCGAGTCAAGGAACCTAATGTATGATGATCACTGTGTATAGGAGTGAATACACTGCATCATCAACATTGCATCCGAAGGCTAAAAGGGTCACCCTTCTCTCTCTCTCTCCTTTCTATAACCGTGTAGTCCTAGTGTTATCCGGTTACACCAAAGGACACTCGGGCATCAATACAACATAAACTGGTCTCGAAAACCCCATACGCGCATGTAAACAAATCACCACAGTGTCCGACTAAGCCTTTCTCATATTCATAGTACAGAGCTGTGATCACAGAGGCTAGTCGGGGAAATCGTATCTGTACGTAACAACTATCGGGTCATACAGCGACGAGTGGGTAGTGGGTGTTAACAGATGCACACAAACACAACAAACTGCCCCGATTCAACCTTAGGCAATGCACGTAACATGACAGGTCACATGTCCGCCGTCATAATCAGCGACGTTATCACGTATAAAATTAGATAGCCACACTTTCATTTCCTTTCTATGTGTCCATAGTGTCTTTACATCTTTCTCCAGAAAACCATTTCCAAGACCAATATATGTTTTTTGTCAGTGTACCTGCTCAGTGCCACACTTCACAACCAGACAAAAGTACACGTTCTATGTACCACTTCAACCGTCAAATAAGAAAATATGTTAGACAAAATATAAAAATTATTGGTCAAATACAGAAATACCCAAACCAAACTTATGAAAAGTACGAAACTTTGTTAAGCAAGTATGAAAACGTATCGACCAAACAGAGAAATATATCACCCAAACTTATAAAAAGTAGGAACATATTTTAACCAAAGGGAAAATACCTTGGCCAAATAGGAAACTTTGTTAGCCAAAGGAGAAAAAAGATTGACCAAGTAACGAAATTCCCCAACCAAACTTATGAAAAGTACGAAACTTTGTTAAGCAAGTATGAAAAGGTATCGTTCAAACAGAGAAATATATCACCTAAACTTATAAAAAGTGGGAACATATGTTAACCAAATGGAAAATATCTTGGGCAAATAGGAAAATTTGTTAGCCAAATGGGGAAAATATTGTCCAAGTAACGAAATATCCCCCAACAAACTTATGAAAAGTACGAAACTTTGTTAAGCAAGTATGAAAAGGTATCGACCAAGTAGAGAAATATATAACCCAAACTTATAAAAAGTAGGAACATATGTTAACCACAGAGAAAATACCTTGGCCAAATAGGAAAATTTGTTAGCCAAATGGGGAAAATATTGTCCAAGTAACGAAATATCCCCCAACAAACTTATGAAAAGTACGAAACTTTGTTAAGCAAGTATGAAAAGGTATCGTCCAAACAGAGAAATATAGCACCCTAACTTATAAAAAGTAGGAACATATGTTAATCAAATGGAAAATATTTTGGCCAAATAGGAAAATTTGTTAGCCAAATGGGGAAAATATTGTCCAAGTAACGAAATATCCCCCAACAAACTTATGAAAAGTACGAAACTTTGTTAAGCAAGTATGAAAAGGTATCGTCCAAACAGAGAAATATAGCACCTAAACTTATAAAAAGTAAGAACATATGTTAACCAAATGGAAAATATCTTGGCCAAATAGGAAAATTTGTTAGCCAAATGGGGAAAATATTGTCCAAGTAACGAAATATCCCCCAACAAACTTAGGAAAAGTACGAAAACTTTGTTAAGCAAGTATGAAAAGGTATTGACCAAACTGAGAAATATATCACCCAAACTTATAAAAAGTAGGAACATATGTTAACCAAATGGAAAATATCTTGGCCAAATAGGAAATATTGTTAGCCAAATAAAAAAAATATTGACCACGTAACGATATATCTTGTCCACACTTATGAAAAGTAGGGAAATTTGTTAGTCAAATGGGGAAAATATTGACCACGTAACGAAATACCACCACCCCCCAAAAAAACTTAGGAAAAGTACGAAACTTTGTTAAGCAAGTATGAAAAGGTATCGGCCAAACAGAGAAATATATCACCCAAACTTATAAAAAGTAGGAACATATGTTAACCAAATGGAAAATATCTTGGCCAAATAGGAAAATTTGTTAGCCAAATAGAAAAAATATTGACCACGTAACGATATATCTTGTCCACACTTATGAAAAGTAGAGAAATTTGTTAGTCAAATGGGGAAAATATTGACCACGTAACGAAATACCCCCCAACAAACTTAGGAAAAGTACGAAAACTTTGTTAAGCAAGTATGAAAAGGTATCGGCCAAACTGAGAAATATATCACCCAAACTTATAAAAAGTAGGAACATATGTTAACCAAATGGAAAATATCTTGGCCAAATAGGAAAATTTGTTAGCCAAATAGAAAAAATATTGACCACGTAACGATATATCTTGTCCACACTTATGAAAAGTAGAGAAATTTGTTAGTCAAATGGGGAAAATATTGACCACGTAACGAAATACCCCCCAACAAACTTAGGAAAAGTACGAAAACTTTGTTAAGCAAGTATGAAAAGGTATCGGCCAAACAGAGAAATATATCACCCAAACTTATAAAAAGTAGGAACATATGTTAACCAAATGGAAAATATCTTGGCCAAATAGGAAAATTTGTTAGCCAAATAGAAAAAATATTGACCACGTAACGATATATCTTGTCCACACTTATGAAAAGTAGGGAAATTTGTTAGTCAAATGGGGAAAATATTGACCACGTAACGAAATAACCCCCAACAAACTTAGGAAAAGTAACTTTGTTAAGCAAGTATGAAAAGGTATCGGCCAAACAGAGAAATATAACACCCAAACTTATGAAAAGTAGGAAACTTTGTTAGCCAAAGTGAAAAAACCTAGGTCAAGTAAGAAAATTCTGATAACCAAATGTGAAAAGGGTCGGCCAAATACAGATATTGCTCAACCAAACTTATAAATCGTAGGAAAATTGTTATTCAAACGGGAAAGCTATTGAACAACTAGGAAAATGTAATAGTCAAAGAAGAATAATATTGAACAAGTAATGAAATATATCATTCAAACTTATGAAAAGTAGGAAGCCTTGATAACCAAATGTGAAAAATATCACTCAAAGAGAGAAATAGCTCGCCCCAACGTATAAAAAGTAGGAAAATTGTCGACCAAAGGGGAAAAAGTTAGACCAAATACAGAAATATCTCGACCAAACTTATAAAAATCTAGGAAAAAATAGTACCCAACACAACTAAAAGGCTGACTAAAGTTATAAATCCAAACTTATAAAAATAACCAAATAGGAAAACATATTGACCAAGTACAGACATATATCAATCAAACTTATAAACTTGTCGTCCAAAGTGATAAAAAACAAAGAAAGGCTGTCAGACAGTCTAAGAAATAGGTATGGAAAAGTAAGTCGACCAAGACTACAGAAGTTATATTTTTGTTTCCTTTTTTTTCCTTTTTTTCTGAGCTTGGTCGACTTACTTTTCCATACCTATTTCTTAGACTGTCTGACAGTCTTTCTTTGTTTTTTATCACTTTGGACGACAAGTTTATAAGTTTGATTGATATATGTCTGTACTTGGTCAATATGTTTTCCTATTTGGTTATTTTTATAAGTTTGGATTTATAACTTTAGTCAGCCTTTTAGTTGTGTTGGGTACTATTTTTTCCTAGATTTTTATAAGTTTGGTCGAGATATTTCTGTATTTGGTCTAACTTTTTCCCCTTTGGTCGACAATTTTCCTACTTTTTATACGTTGGGGCGAGCTATTTCTCTCTTTGAGTGATATTTTTCACATTTGGTTATCAAGGCTTCCTACTTTTCATAAGTTTGAATGATATATTTCATTACTTGTTCAATATTATTCTTCTTTGACTATTACATTTTCCTAGTTGTTCAATAGCTTTCCCGTTTGAATAACAATTTTCCTACGATTTATAAGTTTGGTTGAGCAATTTCTGTATTTGGCCGACCCTTTTCACATTTGGCTATCAGAATTTTCTTACTTGACCTAGGTTTTTTCACTTTGGCTAACAAAGTTTCCTACTTTTCATAAGTTTGGGTGTTATATTTCTCTGTTTGGCCGATACCTTTTCATACTTGCTTAACAAAGTTACTTTTCCTAAGTTTGTTGGGGGGTATTTCGTTACGTGGTCAATATTTTCCCCATTTGACTAACAAATTTCCCTACTTTTCATAAGTGTGGACAAGATATATCGTTACGTGGTCAATATTTTTTCTATTTGGCTAACAAATTTTCCTATTTGGCCAAGATATTTTCCATTTGGTTAACATATGTTCCTAATTTTTATAAGTTTTGGTGATATATTTCTCTGTTTGGCCGATACCTTTTCATACTTGCTTAACAAAGTTTTCGTACTTTTCCTAAGTTTGTTGGGGGGTATTTCGTTACGTGGTCAATATTTTCCCCATTTGACTAACAAATTTCTCTACTTTTCATAAGTGTGGACAAGATATATCGTTACGTGGTCAATATTTTTTCTATTTGGCTAACAAATTTTCCTATTTGGCCAAGATATTTTCCATTTGGTTAACATATGTTCCTACTTTTTATAAGTTTGGGTGATATATTTCTCAGTTTGGCCGATACCTTTTCATACTTGCTTAACAAAGTTTTCGTACTTTTCCTAAGTTTGTTGGGGGGTATTTCGTTACGTGGTCAATATTTTCCCCATTTGACTAACAAATTTCTCTACTTTTCATAAGTGTGGACAAGATATATCGTTACGTGGTCAATATTTTTTCTATTTGGCTAACAAATTTTCCTATTTGGCCAAGATATTTTCCATTTGGTTAACATATGTTCCTACTTTTTATAAGTTTGGGTGATATATTTCTCTGTTTGGCCGATACCTTTTCATACTTGCTTAACAAAGTTTCGTACTTTTCTAAGTTTTTTTTTGGGGGGGGGGTGGTATTTCGTTACGTGGTCAATATTTTCCCCATTTGACTAACAAATTTCCCTACTTTTCATAAGTGTGGACAAGATATATCGTTACGTGGTCAATATTTTTTTTATTTGGCTAACAATATTTCCTATTTGGCCAAGATATTTTCCATTTGGTTAACATATGTTCCTACTTTTTATAAGTTTGGGTGATATATTTCTCAGTTTGGTCGATACCTTTTCATACTTGCTTAACAAAGTTTTCGTACTTTTCCTAAGTTTGTTGGGGGATATTTCGTTACTTGGACAATATTTTCCCCATTTGGCTAACAAATTTTCCTATTTGGCCAAGATATTTTCCATTTGGTTAACATATGTTCTTACTTTTTATAAGTTTAGGTGCTATATTTCTCTGTTTGGACGATACCTTTTCATACTTGCTTAACAAAGTTTCGTACTTTTCATAAGTTTGTTGGGGGATATTTCGTTACTTGGACAATATTTTCCCCATTTGGCTAACAAATTTTCCTATTTGGCCAAAATATTTTCCATTTGATTAACATATGTTCCTACTTTTTATAAGTTAGGGTGCTATATTTCTCTGTTTGGACGATACCTTTTCATACTTGCTTAACAAAGTTTCGTACTTTTCATAAGTTTGTTGGGGGATATTTCGTTACTTGGACAATATTTTCCCCATTTGGCTAACAAATTTTCCTATTTGGCCAAGGTATTTTCTCTGTGGTTAACATATGTTCCTACTTTTTATAAGTTTGGGTTATATATTTCTCTACTTGGTCGATACCTTTTCATACTTGCTTAACAAAGTTTCGTACTTTTCATAAGTTTGTTGGGGGATATTTCGTTACTTGGACAATATTTTCCCCATTTGGCTAACAAATTTTCCTATTTGCCCAAGATATTTTCCATTTGGTTAACATATGTTCCCACTTTTTATAAGTTTAGGTGATATATTTCTCTGTTTGGACGATACCTTTTCATACTTGCTTAACAAAGTTTCGTACTTTTCATAAGTTTGGTTGGGGAATTTCGTTACTTGGTCAATCTTTTTTCTCCTTTGGCTAACAAAGTTTCCTATTTGGCCAAGGTATTTTCCCTTTGGTTAAAATATGTTCCTACTTTTTATAAGTTTGGGTGATATATTTCTCTGTTTGGTCGATACGTTTTCATACTTGCTTAACAAAGTTTCGTACTTTTCATAAGTTTGGTTTGGGTATTTCTGTATTTGACCAATAATTTTTATATTTTGTCTAACATATTTTCTTATTTGACGGTTGAAGTGGTACATAGAACGTGTACTTTTGTCTGGTTGTGAAGTGTGGCACTGAGCAGGTACACTGACAAAAAACATATATTGGTCTTGGAAATGGTTTTCTGGAGAAAGATGTAAAGACACTATGGACACATAGAAAGGAAATGAAAGTGTGGCTATCTAATTTTATACGTGATAACGTCGCTGATTATGACGGCGGACATGTGACCTGTCATGTTACGTGCATTGCCTAAGGTTGAATCGGGGCAGTTTGTTGTGTTTGTGTGCATCTGTTAACACCCACTACCCACTCGTCGCTGTATGACCCGATAGTTGTTACGTACAGATACGATTTCCCCGACTAGCCTCTGTGATCACAGCTCTGTACTATGAATATGAGAAAGGCTTAGTCGGACACTGTGGTGATTTGTTTACATGCGCGTATGGGGTTTTCGAGACCAGTTTATGTTGTATTGATGCCCGAGTGTCCTTTGGTGTAACCGGATAACACTAGGACTACACGGTTATAGAAAGGAGAGAGAGAGAGAAGGGTGACCCTTTTAGCCTTCGGATGCAATGTTGATGATGCAGTGTATTCACTCCTATACACAGTGATCATCATACATTAGGTTCCTTGACTCGACAACCGATAGGACACCCTTTTTCTATAGTTTCCCTCTTAACCACGTGTCTAAGATGTACCATTACCCTGTGACCGGATTCGCCGCCGTCTTTGAACATTTCGGTTATTAGCAACGTGTTCCACGTGTATCGTTATGCGTGTCACTGGATCCATCGCCATCTTTGACCGGTTGAATCATTAACCCGTGTTCTGGCTGTACCATTATACATGTTATCGGAAGCAGGGAATTCTTTGATTGTTTTAGTCAGTGAGCCTTTTCTTGGATGTACCATTACACATGGGATCGACTGCAAGTCCATATTTGACCAGTTTTAGCGAATGAGACGTAGTCTGGTTGTAGCAATTACCCATGTGTGATAGGGTGCGACGCCATCTTTGACCGGCTGTATCTATTATCCATGTGTGTCGACTGTACCACTAGGTGCTATTGATCAATACAAAATCAGTGCTCGAGGCGCTCCTGTCAGGGAAATTGCCGATAGTAAGGACATTACTTTCTGAACTTAGCAGTCGGCATAACGTCTTGATCATTTCATCGATCACTTTAACCATCATCATGTCACTACACATACCATACCCTACAATTTAAGTGATCCTTCGACCACTTGACCACTACTTGACCAGTACTTGACCACTATTTGACTATGTCCTTACTTATTTTACCATCACCGTTTCACTACACGTACCATACCCTATAATTTAAGTGGTCATTCGACTACTTGACCACTACTTGACCACTATTTGAGCACCACTTGACCAGCTCTTGATCATCACCATGTCACTATACCTACTTTCACCGACAATTTAAGTAGTCACTCGACCATTTACCACTACTTGGCCACTACTTGAGCACGTCATCGATCACTTTAACCAACACAGGTTGACTACACGTACTTTCCCTTACAATTTAAGTGATCACTCGACCATTTGACCAGTACTTGCCCACTACTTGATCACTACTTGACAACGTCACTACTTAATTTATCCATCTCTGTTTCACAACACGTACCATACCCTACAATTTTCTCACTTGATCGCTTGACCACTGGTTGAGCACTACTTGACCACTGGTTGACCACGTCGTCGACCCTTTTACCATCACCGTTTCAATATACGTACTTTTCTCTACCTTTTAAGTGTTCACTCGACCACTTAACTACTGGTTGACCGCTATTTGACCACGTCATCGATCACTTTAACCACTACCATAATCTTAGGGACATCGTCCTCTACAATTTAAGTTGTCACTCGACCACTTGACCACTACTGACCATTGGTTGACCACTACTTTACCACTAATTTACCACCCTTTAATCATCACCATGTCGCTACGACCAATTTTTTCCTAAAATTTTCCTCACTTAACCACCACTTGACCAGTGCTTGACCACTGCTTGACCACTAATTTACCATCCTTTAATCATCACCATATCATTACAACTACTTTTCCCCTAAAATTTTCTCACTTGACCACTGCTTGACCACTAATTTACCATCCTTTAATCATCACCATATCATTACAATCACTTTTCCCTAAAATTTTCTTACTTGACCACTGCTTGACCACTAATTTACCATCCTTTAATCATCACCATATCATTACAACTACTTTTCCCCTAAAATTTTCTCACTTGACCACCACCTGACCACTGGTTGACCACTGCTTGACCATTAATTTACCACCCTTTAATCATCACCATATCATTATAACTACTTTTCCCTAAATTTTCTCACTTGACCACTACTTGACCACTGCTTGACCACTAATTTACCACTCTTTAATCGTCACCATATCATTACAACTACTTTCCCCTAAAATTTCCTCACTTGACCACCCCTTGACCATTACTTGACCACTGCTTGACCACTAATTTACCACTCTTTAATCGTCACCATATCATTACAACCACTTTCCCCTAAAATTTTCCTTACTTGTCCACCACTTGACCACTGCTTGACCACTAATTTACCATCCTTTAATCGTCACCATATCATTACAATCACTTTTCCCTAAAATTTTCTCACTTGACCACCACCTGACCACTGGTTGACCACTACTTGACCACTAATACCTGGTACCCACCCCTTACCACCGAATGATACTACACTATATCCATTACAATCAGCGATCTTTAGCTTTCAAGGTTTCATTTGTAACACGTGTTATGTTAGTGAATAAGCTACTATGAACATCTACATAGCACTAATAACCACCCTTATCAACTAATTTCACTAACCCATACCCACTACTATCCCCACCGCACCTATTCCTTCTATTCGTACTATTGTCCACCACCAATGTGCTAACAGTTCAAAATACTTTAACATACCACTCACCCCCGTTTTTACAACCCGTTACTTAATTACTTTACCGTATGCACCCCCTCCACGTCTGTTATGAACCGACCACCGTCACACCCGCCGGAGATTTTCCCACACTTGCCGACGTATAACTCCCCGGTACTACGTTCCAGAATTTTCCACTATGCCGCTACTTATTTAATATGCATTGTATTGTTTATACATGATTTAATAAAACTTATTATATACCTGATAGTGTTTAAGCCCGAACCGCCTAGTCTCACCCCACGTGCCCACCCCCTCGCCACCACCCCGCACCCCGTCGTTATTTATTTTTATTTTTTATTTATTTTATTTTTTAATAATTAATTAAAATTTTTATACACCCACTCAATAGTTATCTGCCCTTAGAAACATAAAATCTTAGAATTATCACCCTTAGATATGACCTAGATACCACCCCGTACCCCACCCAACTATATGACCGAGGGGGAGTGAAAATCAGCCGAGGTCAAGGTCAATTGCCGGAGGCTCCGGCAAATAATCATCGTTTTGCGCCTCTCCTACTACTCACACTCCATAAGACAGTCTCTGTGGGCAGTTGGAAAGCGGTAACGGGAAAACTGGACTTCCTCAATTGTGACACGGAT